>CM043701.1:82274816-82782316 GCA_023935145.1 Bretschneidera sinensis
CATCATGGGCCTCTTGTTCCTTGGGGGTTTCATCCTTGTTGCTCAAGTTTGATGGTAGAGTGGGACCATCAATTTTTTTACCGCTACGGGTGATTATGGCATTAACCTCTTTAACATTTTGATTTCCAGGATTGGAGGTTTGTGCCATATGTTGTCCCTTTGGATTTTGTTGTGGCTGCGAAGGAAACCATCCTTGCTCTTGAATCGCGAAGAAACTAGTCAACTTAGTGAGTTGGCTCTTTATCTCATTTTGTTCCGCTTTGATCCCTTGTTGCTCCTCTAACAGTTGTTAATTTATTTTACCGTGATCTTCCACATTCTTGGCATGTACTTGCATAAATGACTTAAACATATCTTCCAAAGATAAAGATTGTTGAGGTGCATTATATGAAGTTGCTTCTGGTTTCCATTGGGTACTAGAGTGGGCAGGGGGTTGCATGTCGAATTTCCAACTAAAATTAGGGTGATTTTTCCAACCGGGATTGTAGGTGTTAGAGTAGGGTGAGTGTGGTTTCCCAAAGGGTATACCTATAGCATTACACTCTTCCTTCATCTCAAAATAAACTGGACAATCCTTAGGTAAATGATCTACCCCATTACACATGAAACAAGGCTCATAGGACTCTACCCTAGCAACCGATTCAGGAGCCCTAACATTTCTGGTTTTTAAGGCTTCAATTTCCTTAGTTAGGGCCTCTAAACAGGCTTTAAGGTTATCCTCTTCCTTAAGTTGATAAATCCCAGCGGGTTGATTTCTCCTAGTGCTTTCCATGGCATTTGGTCCTGTCTAAGTGTAGGATTTTTCTGATAGGTCATCTAGGAAATCTATGGCTTGGTCGGGATCTTTTTGAAGAAAATCCCCATTGCACATCATTTCTATGAACTACCTCTCCCTACTTAGAAGTCCATCATAGAAGTAGCTAATCACCCGCCAACTATCATACCCATGGTGTGGACAAGAATTCAAAAGGTCCTTGAAACGTTCCCAAACTTGATATAAGGTTTCGCTCTCCTTTTGTGCAAAGTTTGAGATTTGTCTCTTGAGGTTATTGGTCTTATGGGTTGGGAAGTGTTTTTGGAAGAAAACTTGTGTCATCTCATCCCAACTACCTATGGACCTAGGCCTTAACGAGTACAGCCAAGCCTTGGCTTTTTCCTTAAGTGAAAATGGAAAAAACTGAAGTTTGACGGCATCTACCATATCCGCCCTACCTAGAAAGGTTACTACTACTTCCTCAAATTCCTTAATGTGGATATAGGGGTTTTCATTCTCAAACCCATGGAAGGTTTGTAGCAATTGGATCATGCTCGGCTTAAAATCAAGTTGTTGAACATTAGGGGGGAACATGATACAAGATGGGGTGGCTATTCGGCTAGGATGTAAATAATCTTTAAGTGTCCTAGCAACAATCTCATTAGGGTTTTCAGCCATGTTAACAAAATTTTCTATATTTTCTGTTGGGTGTACACTAGGGTTTGATCTAGGTGAGGTCTCATTAACGGACGTGGAAGGGAAAGGTATTTCTAATTCGGGTCCCTTAATGAATCTCCCTCGCGAATCTCTCGGTCTAAGCATACACCAACTGAGTTTTTTTTTTCATTTTTTTATTTTTTATTTTTAAAAGTGATAAGTAAAATAGAACAGAAAAAAAAAATCAGAAAATCAAAACCAATAAAAATGAACGATAGTACCGTCTTGTCTTAGAGTTGACAAACTTCTTTATAAGTGAGTGTGTTTCCCCGGCAACGGCACTAAAATTCGATTAAGCCCAAAACATACACGGTGTTGTAGTATAGCCTTGGGGTGTCGATTCCACAGGGAGATAAATTAACTATAAAGGAAGGTGTAAACTTTAATCTGAAACGATATGATCAAATTAAATAGAGAATCTGAAATTGATAGTGAAACAATTGTGTAAAGTAGATTGTGAAGTATAATAGGGGAATAAAAAGGATCTAGGAATCCTCCCTAGGTTCGTTTCCCTAATCCTAACTTGATTCAGTTGTTTTTATCTCGATTGCAAGTTTCACATCCCAAACAGGCAATCGGCAAATATTCAATTAAAGTGCATGTATAAACCCTAATGTAATTGATATGAATTATTCTTTACTTTCAAGCACACATGACCTAACTTATAAATTATCAAGAGACAAGGATATATCTAAATGACAATGCCGCAGCAATGGATAAATCTATAAAAGAGATCTACTGGACTCAATCACACCCAAACAAATACACATAAGAAGAGCATGACTAGACTTATATGGAAAAGAAGCATGCAATCACCGAACTAATAAGAAATCTACTAATTAGATTAAAATGTAAATCATAACAATGTTTGAACGTTAAAGCTCTATTACAACTGAATCAAGTAAGGGAAATAGAAACAACTACACCTAGGGATTCATCCCTTCGCCTTGCTTGGAGATTAGTTAGCCATGGGGGAGAGTGTGACAGCCTCCCATGAGTTTTCTAGGTTTTTGAATGTCTAATTACAAACCCTAAGTGGTTTATTTATAGTGTACAAGGCCTAAGGGTGTTTTAGGGTTTGAACAAATCATTAAAGACCTAATTAGGGTCTAACTCGAAGAACAGGGGCAGTGTGCGCGTTGCACCTTGGCTTTGTAAAGCTTCTTGTGTGTTGCTGTGAGGTGCGCCTCAAATAATCCAGGGTGCACCTCTCCCTAATGCTTCTTCCAGCGTCTTTTGGCCTTCTTTCTGCAAGGTGCGCCTAAACTGATCCAAGGTGCGCCTAGCCCTGATGCTGATTTAGGAGATCTGACCTCTGTGCGCTAAAACCGCCATAACTTTCTCTAGAAAAATCTTTTTGATGAACCATAAAGTCTTCCAGAAACTAGACTTCCAGATCTTTCTAACCATATAAGGCTCATCTCCTGGTTCTTCCTACATCAATACAGTTTAATTTGTAAAGATTATTGATTTGTATGGCAATTCTAACGACTTAGTGAAAAATCCTTTCTTAGTTTCTCTTCATCTTGGCTCTTCCTCGACCACTCTCTCACTTGAGTATTCATTGAAGCTTCGTGTTTAAAATGATGATCACTTTTCCATCTCTTTTAACTCAAGATACCTGAAAATGCACTGAAATAAGTTAATGCTCCAAGAATACCACTTTAGAGTTGTTAACAAATAAAAATGCAATTAAAACCTAAATCAGCCCTAAAGTGCTAACAAATAAGTATGATTACGATGCATTTTATGGCTCTCATCAGGCGCCAAAAACTTAATGTGCAAAAATCTACCTAAATTAATAGGTAAATAATCGAACTTGTTTTACTTACAAGTGCACAAGGTCAACAGTAGCATAATGTACAAATGCGAGATCATCTCCACAGGGATTGGTGAATTTCGATTTAGAATTAGTTTTGCAAAATAAAACAATCAATAGAAATAAATATTGAGTTTCAAATAATAATAAAAAAGTGTAGGGACTTGATATCCACCATTAATCATGCGACCCCAATAAAATAATATGTCAATGCTTTAAATATGTCATGAATACCTAATGTTTATCAACCTAACGGCTTGGTCCACTCTTTAAGTTATTGATTTTTCTAAGCAATGAGTGAGGCATGGTGTATATTCTAATTCTTTTCTCTCTTAAGGGATTCAGCATGGTGTATACTAAGTTGTTCTTTAAGAGAGCATAGGATCTGTGGAAATTGACAACCATACGAGACCTAGGGCTTGGTCAGCACCCGGTTTCCCATGTTGATTAATCCCAAGAACCCGGCATGGGTTTCGTTTGTTACTATTGTTAAACCGAGGACTTGGTCATCCAAATTAATTCAACTAACTAATCCATAGCACATGCATAAGTTGATCAGCAAACACATATGAAGAATTTAAATAAACATACGCATTAATCAAGTTAAGCATAAGAGCATAAATATCGCAAATGCGCCAATACCAAATTATTAAGTAAACATAATCAGGGCTTCAACCAAGCCCTACTAAAAGTTTAGTTATACATAATAAAATAAAGGAAAGAAGAAACCTGAGAGAGCTCCATTGAAGAGTCGTCAATTCTTCTGTAGAATCCCCTCTGGCCTCTGGCCTCCCGAGCTAAAACTAAAACTAAAAGGAGATCCTTTTTTTGTGTTTTACAAGGCTATTTATAAGGTTCTAAGGATATCTCAAAACCCTAATTTCCAAAACAAGACCCGAACCATTATTTCCAAAATAGGTTCTGCCGTTTTACTGTTTATTGACGTACGTGAGCGCTCGAGCCTTCTTCTTGCGCACGAGTGTAGGTTGCGCTCGATCCTGGCTTGGGCACTGGTGCGCTCGATCGTAGGCCTTCTGCACTCGATCACACTAGGCAGCTTCAGTTTTTATAACTTTTGCTCTTTGAGTTCCAAAATGCTTCATTTTTTCCAAGAACCTATAAAAACCCATAAAACACAAAAAAAATAAAATAAAATACGTACGCTAAGGGCTTAACAAATGTAAATTAAGGGGCTTAAATATGAATATTTAAGCACTTATCACACCCCCAAAGTTACATATTGCTAGTCCCTTAGTAATACAAAACGAAAAACTAACTGAAAAACAATAATAAAGTTAAATTCATCATTCATTATATCCAAAAATTTGGGTTGCATACAAAACCATGATATTTATTCATGAGTAATTTTGAAATATAAATACATCTTTGCAATAAATAAGAGTTTTAAAATCTAATCACTTGCACAAGTCTTACTTAGTGTGTGGTGAATTAGTACATAAAAGATTAAGCTTCCAAATAATTCTAATGTGTAGTGTTTCGGTGTCTCAACATTCATCGAATTTCTTATCATAATGAGCAATAATAGCATAGTTTTATTTCTTTCTTTTTCTTTTATTATGATATTTTGCCATGTTGAGTTCCCTTAAGCTTTCTAATTGACCCATGTAGTGAGTGTTTAGCCAATGACTCCTAAACCAGATGGTTTTAGGGAATTAGGTGTAAAGACCCCCCTAAGGACTTACTAACTAGAGTAAAAAAGGCTATGAAACTAACTGGTCTTAATGCTACCAAGTAAAATTCTCACCTTTTGACGTGAACACTCACTGCTTACTGAGGCAAGAGGTACAGTTACTCAGTGGAAACTTTATTTAATGATCATTATGACCAAATTCCCACCTTTTAATGTGAACACTCACTGCTTACTGAGGCAAGAAGTCTAGTTACTCAGTGGAAGGTTTATTTAATGATCATTAGGAGCATTTTATTTTCTCTTTTTGTGCAATAAATTTTTTCTCTATTTTTCTATGCCAAAGTTTTCATCTAACAAGTCATCTGGTTATAGTTAAGTCATGGAAATATAAAAATTAGAATTACATGTCATACCCCACACAATTATGTGCTAATGTGCTCGTGTCAGATTAGATCAAACTTGTGATTTCTTAAATGCCTCAAAGTAAGTAATTAAACTTTATTCTTTAGACCATGTGTTCAATATTTTAAGCTTACTGATAAAATCTTATCATAATATTTGTTTAAATCAACCAAAATTTTCAACACAATATGAACATGCATTTATCTTTTCAAAAAAAACTGGGACAAAGTGTGTGAATGTGTCTTCCATACCCCCAAATTTAAATTACACATTGTCCCCAATGTGTGAATAATATGGAAAGATTTGACCTGGGAGATGGAGACTAGCTGGGCCGGCATGGCTCATAGCTCACCCCCAAACTTGAACGAATACACACATTGTCCCTAAAAGGAAAAACTAACGTAATGCGGGAAAACAAGAAGTACTAAAAATAAATAAATATGAAAAACAATAAAAATAAAAGGATAAGCTGTGGGGTGCCTCCCATGAGCGCTAAGTTTACGTCTTCAGCTAAACACTCTTATTCCTTCCTAGAAAAGCATAAGTTGAGTGCACCAACAACTGCTTCAATGCCAAATTTGGTGCTTGGATGCTTTGGAGAGGCCTCTAGGAGGTGTGCAGCTTTAATGATGTCATCAATAACATCTGTAAATTCTGGCTTAATACCTGTTCTTGTGAAACCATGGGTGAGGGTGGACTCCAATTGATTAAGGTGATGGACCTGAAAAACTTCCTCAACAATACCTTTTATCAAGCATACATTAGAACATTCCATATCATTTTCAAGTAAATTTAATGGATCAAATATATTGAATTCTATCTCCTCACCATTTACCATCATACTAACAATACCTTTTTTCACACATATTTTTGTATCAACAGTTCTCATAAAGGGTCTTCCTAAGATGATGGGTAAAGGCAATGGCATAGGAGATTCTTCCATATCTAATACAATAAAATCAGCAGGTAAAATAAATGGTCCTATCTTTACCAAAATATCCTCAAGAATACCTCTTGGTCTTTTGATGCTTCTATCTGCATGTTGCAAGGTGATGGAAGTTGGTCGAAGCTCCCCCAAACCTAGTATCTCGAATACCGTGTATGGTAACAAATTGACACTCACCCCTAGATCTAGTAATGCACGTTCGAACAGCTAGTTACCTATCCTGCAAGGAATGGTAAAACTACTGGGTCTTTTAGCTTTGGTGGGAATTTCCTTAACAATACCGCACTCACCTCTTTGGTTAAAGCCACTGTTTCATATACATGAAACTTCTTTTTATTAGTGCAACTATCTTTTAAAAATTTAGCATATGTAGGAATTTGTTTAATTGCGTATAATAAAGGGATATTAATTTCTACTTTTCTTAAAGTTGCAAAGATATCATGCATTTTACTTTCTTTCTTTAGCTTTACTAACCTTTAAGGGAAGGGTGGTGCATTCACCTTCTCCCTTTCACTTATCTTTGATGTGGATGATCGTGCACACTTATCAGCTCCTATGATCTTACCATTCCTAAGAGTTGTCACGTCATTCAGTTGCTGATGTCCTCTTGGATTAGGTAGTGTTTGTGCAGGGAGTTCACCTTGTTTTCTTCCCCTCAGCTCTTTAGCTAGTTGCCCTACTTGTACCTCTAGTCTTTGAAGAGCTTGCTCATGCTTTGCATTTATTTGTCTTTACTTAGTCCAGAATTGTCTTTCTTCTGCCATAAACTGACCTTGTGAAGTCATCAGCTGTTGTTGCTGAGTTGCCAATTTCCTTACAAGACTTTCTAGGTCATTTTGCTTTGATTCCAAAACTGATTAGGCTGCTGGTTGGGAGTTCCTCTGCTGCCCTTGAAGGTTCAAGTCATTTTGATTGTTGCTCCATGAGAGGTTGGGGTGGTTTCGCCATTCAGGATTGTAGGTGTTTGCATATGGATTGTTTGGTCCCACATAGTTCACTTGCTCGGGATCTGCAGATGAATACATATGGCAAGTCTTAGTAGTGTGATCAAATTGAGAACGTAAAGCACATACCTGGCGTTATGTAGTTTGTGGTCGATGTGAGATGTTTTAAGTAGACATGGCTTTTACAAGCATATCTAGCTTCTTCTCCATAGCAGCCATCTGATTTGAAGATCCACCATTTAAGGTTACCTCATACATACCCTTGCTTTTAACTCTTTGTCTACCTCTCGAGGAGAATTGCTGGGTGTGCTCACTTAAGGTCTTAAACAGCTCTATGACTTCTTCACTGCTCTTTTCCACAACACTCCTCCATAACCTGAATCCACAATACTTTGATTAATATCACTCAAACCTTTATAGAAAGCTTGTACCAGTTCATCTTGAGATAGATTGTGGTGTGGGCATTTGAGTAGCAGCTCATTGAAGTGTTCCCATGCTTCAAAGAAAAGGTCCCCATCCCTCTGTTGGAAGGATTGAATCTCCCTCCTCATCTACCTTGTCTTTTGGACTAGGAAAAATTTCCTTAGAAACCTACTGGATAGCTTTTCCCAAGTATGGATGGACACTATAGGCAAAGAATTATACCACAACTTAGCTTTATCTTTTAATGAAAAATGGAAAAGAATTAACCTGATTCCCTCTTGATTTAGGCCTTGGATGTGCTGGAACTTGCAGATGTCAAAGAATTCCTGAAGGTAAAAGTGTGGATCCTCAGTAGGTGTACCCCTAAAATGAGTCAAGGTATTGAGTATCTGTGGGGATATGTAATAATTTCCCTCTGCCTTAGGTTGATATGCAATGCAAGAAGGTTGGTCGAGGTTCCATGGAATAAAGGATTGCTTCATGGGTATTTGCTCTGGTGGCGGTTGGTTGTCAAATTGTTCCGTCATTTGTGTATCTCCCTTGAATTCTTCTTCTTCCTCCTCAATGTTGTTTCTAAGCCTCTGTCGAATGGTCCACTCAATCTCCATATCAATTGGAATGATGGTTGGATACTTGGATTGAAGACCTTGCATGAATCAGCTGAAACACTTCAGTGCAGCAGCTTCAAAACTGCTGTTCGGGTAGTCTCTAGAGCTTTTGCGCTCGAGTGCACCAAGAACAGTGCTCGATTGTAGTATGAAGTGCGCACTGTGCTCGATCGCAAGGCCAGAAATTGCTCTGCTGCAGACCTGAAACAGAAACAGAAAAACAGAAAGATGAAAAAAAAATTAGGTTTTTGATAAAAGAATAAAAAGTACAGAAAAGTGAAAAATTAGATTTATGATAAAAGAATAAAAATAAACTTAACAAAATAATAAAGGAAACTAAACCAAAATTAATTCTAAATATAAATTTAGTGCAATCCCCGACAATGGCGCCAAAAACTTGTTGTGCAAAAATTTACCTAAACTAATAGGCAAATAATCGAACTTGTTTTACTTGTAAGTGCACAAGGTCAACAGTAGCATAGTGTGCAAATGCGAGATCATCTCCACATGGATTGGTGAATTTCGGTTTACAATTAGTTTCGCAATATAAAACAAACGATAGAAATAAATATTGAGCTTGAAATAATAATAATAAAAAAAACGTAGGGACTTGATATCCACCACTAATCATGTGACCCCAATAAAACAATATGCCAATGCTTTAAATATGTCATGAATACCTAATGTTTGTCAACCTAAGGGCTTGGTCCACTCTTTAAGCTATTGATTTCCCTAAGCAACGAGTTAGGCATGGTGTATGCTCTAACTCTTTTATCTCTTAAGGAATTCAGCATGGTGTATACTAAGTTGTTCTTTAAGAGAGCATAGGATCTGTGAAAATCGATAACCACACGAGACCTAGGGCTTGGTCCGCACCCAGTTTCCCATGTTGATTAATCCCCAGAACTTGGCGTGGGTTTCTTTTGTTACTATTGTTAAACCCAGTACTCGTTCATCTAAATTGATTCAACTAACTAATTCATACCACATGCATAAGTTGATTAGCAAACACATATGAGGAATTTAAATAAACACAGGCATTAATCAAGTTAAACATCACAACATAAATATCGTAAAGGCCCCAATACTGAATTATTAAGTAAACATAATTAGGGCTTCAACCAAGCCCTACTAAAAGTTTAGTTACACATAATAAAATAAAGGAAAGAAGAAACCCGAGAGAGCTCCATTGAAGAGTCATCAATTCTTCTGTAGAATCCCCTCTAGCCTCCGGCCTCCTGACCTAAAACTAAAACTAAAAGGAGATCCTCTTTCTGTGTTTCACAAGGCTATTTATAATGTTCTAAGGATACCTCAAAACCCTAATTTCCAAAATTAGACCCGAACTATTATTTCCAAAATAGTTTCTGCCATTTTACTGTTTACTGCCATACTTGTGCACTTGATCTCATACTAGTGCGCTCGAGCGCACTTCTTTTCCACTTGATCCTAGATTGGGCACTGGAGCGCTGGTGTGCTCGATCGCAAGCCTTCTGTGCTCGATTGCACTAGGCAGCTTCAGTTTTTCCAGCTTTTGCTCTTTGAGTTCTAAAATGCTTCATTTTCTCCAAGAACCTATAAAAACCCATAAAATTCAAAAAGGACGTAAAATAGAATAAAATACGTACACTAAGGGCTTAACAAATGTAAATTAAGGGGCTTAAATATGAATATTTAAGCACTTATCAGTTACACAAAGAAGTTTCTTAAATTTGAGCAGATATTGAGGAAGGAATTGCTTGAATGAATGGAAACGATGATGCGTTACTATGCACGAGGAGACTTTGGAACCATAATTGCAATAGATACAAGAAATTGACGTTCTCCAGGTACTATTTAAGACACACAATCTTAGTACTTGCTTAACCTCAGTTTGCTTATTAAATGATTTTTGAATATTTAAGATTTAAGACTATAAGGTTCATAATTCTCTAAATTTAGTGATTAAAACATCTTGTTATAGACTTACATTATCAAACTATCAAACAATGAGCTAGTTAGTATTGTCATTTGTCACTGCCTAGTATTGTTCTTATGGAATTAGTTTAATTGTGTAGCTAATTGGTGGATACGCTTTTGTATTACATGTATTCGTAAAGTAAGGGAAAAAACGTAATTTAATAAATATGACATGAAATTAAAATAATACATATACGTGAAGGATTTAGTATTGAATAAAATAATTCTTAAAAAAAATTCTAGATGTCTATGGACGTCCAGCAAAAAGAAAAAGTAAAAAAAAAGTTTTCTTAAAAAAAATGGAAAACATGGCAGCACCTGCTACCAAATGAAATGTGAAGGCCTTGCATGTTCTCAAACAAGGCAAAACGTGGAGGCCTTACGGAGTTAGCTGTTTTTACAAATTGGTGGAGATGCAGAGATTTTTTTTGGGTGGCCACAAAACGTGTGTGTGTGTGTGCGTGTCTATATATACACTTATACGTAAACGTAAATATATACTTACCAAATTTCGTTTGATTTTCCTTTAATTACTCGTTTTCTTCAAACATTTGGGGACCTAAAGAAAGGTTGAAAGAACAAAATTTTGAAGGGATTTATAGGAGAATTTTATAGAGAGTCACGAAAAGCTATCAGAAAAACAGAAGGTAATAACATAGTGTTTATTTTTGAATTTTTAGCGTACATGAAATTTCTTGAAATTTAAAGTAGGAATTTTCAAAGGGTGTGATTTATGAAGAATTGAAGAATACTTTAGAAATTTAATATAAATATTATGTCAGGTGTTGACGATTAGCAACCGTGAGAAATTACTGAGAGGAACTGGAAAGGCAAATAGGTGATCCACGGGTAGCATTAAGTGCTACGTGGTGAGTTAGATTTACTTTCAGTAATCAAGATAAATATGAAATATATGGTAATAATATTAGAATAAATTATTAACTTATGCTTTGGTGGTAGATGAAAAGTTGGTTGATAGGTATGATAGGAATAGTGGATGTGTAGAGAATTATTTTATGAGAAACAATATTATTGGAATAATGAGTCGATTTAATAATAAAGGCGATAAGTGAAATTCTTGATGAGCTATAGTTGATGATTTGATATGATTTATGAGAAAAGGAAATTTAGTGGATCTTGACGAGCTATGATTAACGATTTGATAAGATTTATGAGGAGAGGAATTTAGTGAAATTTTTCAAATAATAATTTGAGAATAATCAGGATAGCTAATTTAAATATTTGAATTCATACTTGTTCCTATATTATTGTTCATATGCATATAAATAAAAGAACCGAGAAGGCAACCGATCTAAATGAAATAAAATAACCGGGAGGACAGCTGGTCTAAATGAAAACCGTGACAACCGATATATGCTGGAAATAAAAGAACCAGGAGGGCAGCTAGTCTAAATGAGAATAAAAGAACTGAGAAGGCAGCCGGTATAAATGAGAATAAAAGAACTGAGAAGCTAGCTAGTCTAAATGAGAATGAAAGAACCGGGAAGGCAGTCGGTCTAAGATAAAAACATGTCGACATGTGGGAAGACATTCCCTAATAATAATAATTCATGCATTATATCTATTTTACATGTTAATATTTTTACTGAAATTTTGTTGATATTGTGCATTTATTTGTAGATAAATGAGTCTCACAGAGAGATAATTACAGTGAGAAAAAGACATTGAAATATGATGTGATAGGAATTATTTAAATGTAGACTACATGCTATTATCCAGTCATATGAGAGATAAATGATTAAATATTAAAGGACTATTCATACAAACTGAATACTTTTAGTAAATTTAATTCACTGAGCTTGTGAAGCTCATCCCTCATTGTACAATGATTTCAGGTAACAAACATGACAAATAGTCTGGTGGGTTGAGAGTCAGATGAAATCATTTTCTGTAAGCCATGTATGTGTCAATATCCTCAGACAAATGAGAAAGTAAAATAAAAATTTTATTTGTAAATATTCATGCATTTTACGTTGTATATTATATTTAAGTTAATATCAAATTTTTGTACCTCCCTTGTTGAGGGTTGAGGATTAGAATAAAGATTTCTATAAGTATTATTTTTATTGTTGCACATATATGTCGTACTAGGATTTTCAAAATGTGATGACACTGTCTCGGGGGTGGCTAACCCGGGATGGGTCGTTACGATTTTGGTATCAAAGCATTAGGTTTTATGATTATGTAGACTGTATAAAAAGTAAGAAAGTGAAAGATTAAAATAAATTATATTTTAATAGTCGGAGGATGACACATGGACGTACTAGACCTAGAGTTAGAGTTGTTGATTTGAGAGGGTGTGGTAGGCCCCCAATATTTTTGACAAGTTGAGGTTGAGTCTGAATCTGTGGTTCCTAGAAGGGAACGTGTTGACAGTATAATTGATATTGGTAAAGGTGTGAGAGAATTTGATGTTGAAAGAGATGAGCTAAAATAAGCCCTTATATATGCTCTTGATAAACTAAATGTAACAGACGATAGAGTTAGCTAGCATGTAGCATAAACTTGATGAACAGGTTAGAACAGTGCCTGAAGTTGTTAATCCAGTAATGGTATACATTTAAAAAGAGAAAAAAGTGACTTTATACATGTGATGCAGGGAGATTGTTAAGTTGAATTCTTTGTTGTTTAAATGATTTATAAACCTTTTTAAGCCTGAGTTATGGGTGAAACACACGGAGAGATTTTTTTTTTATTTGTCATGTTACCAGTAACTGATAGGCAGATGGTTACCTTTGCTTTGTTTGAGTTAGAAGGAGAAGTTTTAGAATGGTGGAAGGATATTCTTCCCATGGAAAGTGCAGATGTTAATAGACCCTTAACTTGGAATAGGTTTAAGGAGGTTTTCCTTGATAAATACTTTCCTTAGACTGTTAGAGCCCGACAAGATAAAAAATTTATATATTTGAAACAAATGGGTTGACTGTGGCTCAGTACGATAGCAAATTGTGGTCTTGTCAATGGTTGTACTGGAAATGGTAGACCTAGAGGAGAAGAAGTGTAAGAGGTTCATAGATGAACTATATTTTAAGATTTGATCAAAACTATCTTACGTGAGGCATGTGAATTATGTCAGATTAGTGGATATAACGTTTCAGATTGAGAATGATGTGATGGAAATTAAAGGAAGGAGGAATCAGCGGAAGAAGTCTAGATTTGAGGAACCCAGAGGTAGCACTGGTATAAGTGTGCAGGGTGGGAGACCACCCTAGAGGGGGCGTTCCTTGTCACAAGGAACAATAGTAAAGAGTCAGAGGCAAGCATGATCTATTGCTTCTATAGCTCAAAATACTATTGGTAGGAACCTTAGATTTGGGAGACAGGTTATGGGAACTAAGAGTCATGGCAGAGGAAGTAAGTATGCCACCAAGGGGAAGTGGTAATCTGATGTATGATTGAAAGATGAAAGTTTGTCATAGATATATCCAGATAAGATATTTATCACATAATTGTTCTAATTTGAGGTGCTTTGTATATAGAAAATGTGGACATATCAATGTTGGTTGATCTTGGTGCAACCCATTCTTTTGCATCCAGTATTTATATGAAGTCTATTGAAGTATGTATTAGTTCTTTGATGCAAAATATTTTTGTTGAAGTTCCCACTAGAGATAGAGTGATAATCATAAATGTTTACAAGTGTGGTGTGATTCGTATCAATGATAAAGAATCTGAAGCTGATTTATTGTCTTTGAATATAATATAATTTTGAGAATGAATTGGTTGTCGATGTATTACGCTTGGGTTGATTGTTCCGGAAAGAATATAGTGTTTAAAATATGGACATGAGGAGTTTAACTTTCAGGGAGAACATAAGATACTCTCGAACTATCTTATTTTGCTCTGACTACTATTAGATGGTTGAATAAGGGTTGTGAGGAGAATTTAGCATACACAATAGATTCTAAAAAGGAAAATAGGAAGTTAAAAGAAATCTTAGTAGTGACAGATTTTTCCGATGTAATTCTTGATGAGTTGCATAGTGTCTCCCAGTAGAGGGATTAAATTTTCTATTGATATGATACCAGGTTCATCACATATATCCATTGGCACTCTACAAAGTGACACCCACTGGGTTAAGAGAGTTAAAAGTTTAAGAGTTGTTAGATAAACAATTTCTTCGATTTAATGCGTCGCCATGAGGAGCCCACGTGGTGGTTGTAAAGAAAGAAAGATGGAACGATGAGATTGTGTATAGACTACAAATAGTTGAATAAGAACAAATATCTTTTACCCAGAAAAAATGAATTATTTGAGTAGTTGAAAGGAGTAAAAGTGCTTTCTAAGATAAACCTGAGATTAGGTTATCACCAGTTAAGGATAAAAAAGAGAGACATGCCTAAGACTGCTTTTGGGACACATTATGGTCATAAGCTTTTTGTGATGTCATTTGGATTAACTAATGTTTCTGAAACATTCATGGACTGGACGAATAGAGTGTTTAAACTATATCTTAACAAGTTTATAGTTGTATTTGACTTTCTGATATAATCTAAGAAGAAAGAACAACATGTGAAACATTAGACAATGTGTTGGATATTCTGAGGAGAGAGAAATTATATGCAAAGTTCTTTAAGTGTGAGTGTTGGCTTAATGAAATAACTTTCTTGGAACATGTAATATCCGGAAATGGCATAACAGTTGATTCACAAAAGGTAGAGACAATGTTAAGTTGGGAGAAACCAACTAGTGTGACTGAGATTAGAATCTTCATGGGGTTAGCTGGTTATTATAGAATATTCTTTCAGAAATTTTTTTTCTATTATTGTAATACTATTAAATAGACTGACCAGGAAAGATGTGAGATTTGTATGGTGAGGGAAGTGTGAGAAAAAATTTCCAATTACTAAAGGAGAAATTGACTATAGCTCCAATATTGGTGTTTTCTTCTGGTGATGAAGGATTTGTGGTGTATAGTGATGCGTCACATCAATGATTGTGATATGTGTAACATAGAAAAGCTATGGCGCATACTTCTAAGCAATTGAATATTCATAAGAGAAATTACCCTACTCATGACTTAGAGTTGGCTGCTATAGTGTTTACTTTAAAAATTGGAGACATCATCTATATGGAGCCACTTGTGAGGAATTCATGGGTTATAAGAGTTTGACATACTTACCTACCCAAAGAGAGTTGAATTTGAGGCAAAGATGGTAGATGGAGTTGATTAGTAATGATAATTGAACAATTCACTACCATCTAAAAAAATGAGAAAGTGATAGCTAATGTATTGAATAGAAAGTCTACAAGAAGTTTAACTGCTATTGGGAGTCTTGATGTGGAATTGATGATAGATTTAAGAGAGATGAGAATGAAGTTGAATATCAGTGATAAAGGATCACGGTTAAAGAATATGGTTGTACAGTCATCCATAGTAAAATGCTTTAGAGATGCAAGGTAGAGATGAAGAGATAGAAAAGATTAAGCATTGAGTACTTACTAGAAAGCAATATAAGTTCAAAATTTGAAATGATGGTATCCTGGTCTTAGAACATAGAAATAGTGTTCCCAATAATGCGGAGTTGAGAAAAGAGATAATGAGGGAGGCACATAATGATGCAGATTTGATGCAATCAAGTAACAATAAGATGTATACAGGATTAAGACAGAATTTCTGGTGGTCAAGATTGAAGAAGGATGTAGCTGAGATTGTGAGGTTGTATGGAGTACTATAAAGCATAGTGTCAAATAAAGATGCTAGATTTACATCTTGGTTTTGGAGAGGCTTTCAGAAAGCCACGGGTACCTAGTTACAATTTAATGTAATTTTTCATGCTCAGACATAAAGGATTATTAGAGTACTAGAAGATATGTTAAGGGCAAATGTGATGAGTTCTCAATAAGTTTGGAATACTTACATGCCATCGATTGAAGTTGCTTATAATAATTAGTATCAAACTAGTATTGGGATGGCACCGATTGAGACATTGTATGGTAGGAGGTATAGAACTCCAGTATGTTGGGAAGAAGTGGGAGAGAGAAATATTTTGGTCCATCAATTATTGAGTTAACAACTGAGAGGATTAAACTGGTTAGAGAGAATCGTAAAGTAGCACAGAGTAGACCAAATAGCTATGTTGATAATAGGAAAAGACCTCTCAAGTTTTAAGTAGGTGATTGGGTGTAATTAAAAATATCTTCATGGAAAGGTGTGTTGAGGATCAAAAATAAAGGAAAGTTGAGTCTGAAGTAAGTGGGACCCTATGAGGTTATTGAGAAAGCTTGGCTAGTTGGAGGTAGCCTAGATTTGCCTCCAGAATTAAAACATTTATATAATGTATTTCATGTTTCACTTTTAAGAAAGTGTTTACATGATGAATATTATAATATTACGAGATAAGCTATAGAAATTCAGAAAGATTGGGCTTATATACAAGCACCAATGAGAATTTTAGACAAAAAAAACAAATCTTGTATGATAAAATAATTGCATTAGTTCAAGTTCTCTGGCGGAATAAGGATGTTGAATAGATTACGTGAAAGAGTGAGACAATTATGAAGAAATATTATTCACATTTGTTTCAGGAATAAAGTAAGGAAATTTCGGGGATGAAATTTTTATAAGGTGGGTAGATTTATAATACTCTTATTTGTAAAGTAAGGGCAAAGAAGTAATTTAATAAATATGACATGAAGTTAACATAATATATATACGCGAAGGATTTAGTATTGAATTAAATAATTCTTAAAAAAAATTCTGGACGTTCAGTAAAAAGAAAAAGAAAAAAATTTTCTTAAAAAAACAAAATTGGAAAACGTGGCAACAAGTGGCAGCACCTGCTGCCAAATGAAATGTGAAGGCCTTGCATGTTCTCCAACAAGGCAAAATGTGGAGGCCTTTTGGAGTTAGCTATTTTTGCAAATTGGTGGAGATGCAGAGATTCTTTTTGGGTGACCATAAAACATGTATATATATATACTTACCAAATTACGTTTGGTTTTTCTTGAATTACTCGTTTTCTTCAAACACTTGGAGACCCAAAGAAAGGTTGAAAAAGAAAAATTTTGAAGGGATTTACAGGGGAATTTTATATAGAGTCACGATAAGCTATCAGAAAAACAGAAGGTAAATAACATAGTGTTTGTTTTTGAATTTTTAGCATACATGAAATTTCTTGGAATTTAAAGTGGGAATTTTCAAAGGGTGCGATTTATGAAGAATTGAAGAATACTTTAGAAATTTAATATAAATATTATGTCAGGTGTTGACGATCAACAACCGGGAGAAATTACTAAGAGGAACGGGAAAGGCAAGGAGGTGATCCACAGGTAGCTTTAAATGCCACGTGGTGAGTTAGATTTACTTTAAGTAATCAAGATAAATATGAAATATATGGTAATAATATTAGAATAAATTATTAACTTATACTTTGATGGTAGATGAAAAGTTGGTTGATAAGTATGATAAGAATAGTGGATGTGTAGAGAATTATTTTATGAGAAATAATATTATTGGAATAATGAGTCGATTTAATAATAAAAGCGATAAGTGAAATTCTTGATGAGCTATGGTTGATGATTTGATATGATTTATGAGTAGAGGAAATTTTGTGGATCTTGATGATCTATGGTTAATGATTTGATATCATTTATGATGAGAGGAATTTAGTGGAATTTTTCAAATAATAATTTGAGAATAATCAGGATAGCTAATTTAAATGTTTGAATTCATGTTTTTTCTTATATTATTATTCATATACATATTTCATATCATTATTCATATGCATATAAATGAAAATAAAATAACCGGGAAAGCAGCCGGTCTAAATGAAAATAAAATAACATTGAGGGAAACTGGTCTAAATGAAAACCATAACAGCCGGTATATGCTAGAAATAAAAGAACCGGGAGGGCAGCTGGTCTAAATGAGAATAAAAGAACCGGGAATGCAACTGGTCTAAATGAGAATTAAAGAATCGGGAAGGTAGTCAGTCTAAATGAGAATAAAAGAACCGAGAAGGCAGCCGGTCTAAGATAAAAACATGTCGACATGTGGGAAGATGTTCCCTAATAATAATAATTCATGCATTGCATCTGTTTTACATGTTAATATTTTTACTGAAATTTTGTTAGATAAATGAGTCTCATAGAAAGACAGTTACAGTGAGAAAAAGACATTAAAATATGATGTGATCGAAATTATTTAAATGTAGACTACATGCTATTATCCAGTCATATGAGAGATAAATGATTAAATATTAAATGACTATTTATACGAACTGAATACTTTTAGTAAATTTAATTCGCTGAGCTTGTGAAGCTCATCCCTTATTGTACATTGATTTCAAGTAGCAGACAGGACAAATAGTCTGGTGGGTTGAGAGTCAGACGAAATTTTTTTCTGTACGCCACATACGTGTCAACATCCTCAAACAAATGAGAAAATGAAATAAAAAATTTATTTGTAAATATTCATGCATTTTACGTTGTATATTATGTTTAAGTTAATATCAGATTTTTGTACCTCCCCTGTTGAGGGTTAGAATAAAAATTTCTATTAGTATTATTTTTTTTGTTGCATGTATGTGTCGTGCTGGGATTTTCAAAATTTGATGACACCATCTCAGGGGTGGCCAACCCGGGATGGGTCATTATAGCTTAGGAAGCGACACACCTGAGTTGACAAAGTTTGCTATTCGAGTCCTTAGTCTCACTTGTAGTGCTTCAAGGTGTGAGAGATATTGGAGCACCTTTGAATCGGTAAAATTTATTTCACCTTCACAACTTAATACATCTCATCTTGTAAAACTTAAACTTGTATGTTGATAAAAAAAATTATAAAAAAAAAAATTTGATCTTGTAGATCCACAAAAAAAAAAAAAAAAAAAGGAATAGGCTTGAACATAAAAGATTGAATGCTTTGGTTTATGTTAAGTATAATACTACACTGACTTTGAGAGAAAAAAAAAAGTATTAGACTGAGGCAAAAAAAAATTGATCCTATATTGGTGGAGGAGATTGACTCTGATGATGAGTGGATTGCGGAGAAAGAGTCATCTCTTCTCCCTAGTGATCTTTCTTGGCTTGAAGAAGAACAATTGTTTGATGTTAATGCTATTAGGACTGTGCCAATTGAACCTTTGCAGAGAGATGAGACTCAGACACCTACTCCTACAATAGGATGTGGTTCTTTTGCTTGTGTATCATCAAATAAACAAACACATAAGATAGGGTCAAGTAAGTATGAAAAAATATTATCATAGATGGTCACATATCTATGAAATCATTGGTCTAATTATCATATATTGTTATAATGCACTAATGCTATATAACTTGTGTAATTTTTTATGTAGCTCAAGCGACTCAAGATCGAAAAATAGTCAAGCAAACTAGATTAGACCCAATTGTGGAAGACATGTCACAAGATATGCCCCCAAGATTTTATTCAAGAACTTTTCCTAGCGTAGATATGTTTGATGAAGATGATGATGATATTGATGAAAGTGCTTTAGAGCCCATTAAATGATTTTGTTTGCTATGCTATCTCATTTGTTGGTTTTAATAGATTTATGTATGTGAATTTGTTATACCAATGTATGTGTGTAAACAATAAACATTTGACACTTAACATTGTGTTATTTTTTATGTTTGTTGGAATTTGGAATGTGTGTGTGATGAATTGAATGGTAAATTTGAAAATTAGAATTTGAATTTTGGAGTATGATTTGTGATTTATTAATGAACGATGAGATGTATGTAAATTTGTTATATCATTGTAAGCGTGTAAACAACAAACACTTAACATTGTGTTTATGAAATATTTTGATAAATATTCATTCCTAGGTCTTAAGTTATTAAAATTGATTGATAATTAATTAATTTACATTATTTCAATTTAACATTAGTATTTTTATAATTTAATTAATATTATTTTATTTAAAACACCCCAACGTTTCAAAAGGCTTACGCCTCAGCATCTCGGGGCTTACGCCTCGCCTCATTGAGGCAAAATGCCTTGCCCAACGCCGTCGCCTATGAAAACACTAAGTTAGATTACTTTAAACAAGAATAGGTATATTTATTTATTTATTTGTTTGGTTATTCCTTTTTTCAAGGGGATAATAGTATTGCTAATTCTAAATCGGTTAGCACATTGTTTGTATTAACTATATTGCTGTTGATTTTACTTATGATCTTATATGTAATGGTTTCTCTAAAAGATTAACTTTGAGCTTGTGTTTTTTTTTACTTTTTAACATTGAGCTTGAACCATGAAGATGGTATAACAAAGCTCAAGCACAGCATATCAGGATTGACTAGTTATTTATTACAAGAAGAATAGTCTACTGCTTAATTCCACTATTTCACATTTTACGGTTAATAATACTGTACACAACAACAAGCCCCATGATTAAAGAGTGATCAATATGAGGCTCTACAATCTTTGTCAAAACATCTTCTTCTAATTCAACTCCACATGTTGATTTCTGTCTCTTTACCTGTTCAAGAAAACATGATGAAAAATTAGTTATGACATTAAACGCTCTGTTTGGATCCTGGAAAATGCGAAGGAAGTGAAAAAGAGAAAAGAATTTGAAACCCTTCACTTATTTTTTTTCTAAATCGTATTATTATTTTTTTTAACTTTTCTTTTGATATTGAAATGAAACAAAGAAAAACTTTCCCTTCCATTTGTTTTTCATTTTTCTTCCTTGTTCAATTTTCTTTTCCTTCATCTTAATTCTGTCAAAATCATATCTAATTATCTCTGCGATGACCCTCCCAAACTAGTCTACTACCTTGCATGCTGACTTACCACTTCTTATCTTGTAAGGGCATAACTGATTCTTATCCAACCCTGCAATAACCTCACATGGTGAGTCTCCTCTTAAAATCTTGAAGTTTTTCTAACTTGAAAACCAGGCCTTTGTTGTTCAACTTCTGTTTTCCCAGTGGATCGGTAGCCCACCCGAAATCTGAACAATATGAATTTTTGCATCATAAAAACTTAATTTTTAAAATTTGTCAAAATTTAGAAATATCATACGATGTTTCATTGTGCCCTGAATATGTTAGAAAATGGATATGAAATGTTCAAATCTCATTTTTGTAGATTCCTTGTTTGGTTGCTTAGTGTCACAAAAATGATGTTGTTGTGATCTTTTCCTTTTCTGTTTTGGTAAGAATCCATTCATCTAATGATTTGTTATATATTCTTGTTCCTTTGAGATGAATAGGTATTTCTTGAGGAAGCTAATGAAAGTTAAGAAGAGCAATGGGCAGATGCTAGAAATCAGTGAGGTAACTGCATTGTCTACTTGGTTTCTGGAATGGAAGTCTGGTGCTGATTATAGTAATCAATTGTGGGTTTATCCGTTATTAAATTACAAGCAGGAAAGATATTGGCATTAAGTTTTAGTTTCATAGGAACTTGAGTAGTAACCATACATAAGCATATTAAATAAGGGTGTTATTACCAGCTTTGAAATTTTTAATTTTAGTATTTGGGTTTAGATTCATTGCTGATATACATGAGATTGAAGTTATGAAATAATAAAAAAGACCAGTTAATTTTTTAAACTAACTAGTATTTTGGTTTAGATTCATTGTATGGCTTTATTAAGTTCACTTAATAAAAAGCGAAAATTCATAGGAAGAGAAAATTTAAAAACACAGACGACTACACATAATTAACAAGCATTGTCTTCAGTTTTGGGTTCTGCACCAAACATGGGCAGGTGTTGAATTTGGCGGGGTTGGTGCAGAGGTGACACGCCTGTCGCGTTCTGATATGCTGTTTTCAGAAAATTTGAGACTACCCTGGTGCTAATCTTTCTAAACCTTTTCTGCTTCTCTTCCTCATTCCATTCAGATGTATAATAGTGAGGGGACTTCCTCATTCCATATTTATATTGCTTTATAAATCGTTGAAAATTTGAAGAGCTTATATGTGTAAAGAAGTTGGATACATATAAATATGAAAGGAGGGCAGAGAATAATTAGTTTACACATTTCTCACTCATTTTTTTATTTTAAAAAATAAAATTTGACCTGCTAGAGACAATTTTGTTAAACAAATCCACCATTGTATAATTTTTTTGTCTATTGGATTGAATTCAATTTAATATGGAATGAAATTCCATTATTGTTAAGAGTTCTAAGAATGTGTAAGGATGTCTCTTTTGGATAATTTTTGTTGGTTAGTAGTTCATTTTCCAATCACTCTCAATAGCTAATGGTCAACCGTTGCAGCCACTCAAAATTTTGCTTCTCACCTATTTTGAACATTTAACTCTTCAAAATCTTCCATTATTTTTTCTGAATCAGATTCCTTAAACTGAATCTTGAGAGCCATTTCCAAAAAAGTTGGAGCCAACTATTCACAGCTCTGTTGAAACTTCAATAAACTCAGATTTTTGAAGTGCCTGTAATGTTGATGGAGATCTTCTGAATATAGGGGCATAAAGTTATGATCATGTGATATTACATTTATGAGTTGTGAGCATTTCATTTGCACGCTGTACACTTTCCTATTTTTCTCTTACTAAATTTAATTATCTATTTTCGCTGAATTTGGAAATGCATGAAGCTGAATATACATTAGATAGTTCTTTTCGTCAGTCTCTTTCAGGCAAATTTCAATAGGGGTGTGAGTCATTACTGTCAAGAAGACTAATTAAGTGCATATTTGTTCATAAATAATACGTATTAGTCACGTAATTTGTATCTAATGATGATTTATTTTATTTTTTAGGATGCATGGTCTGTGTTCTTTCTTCGCTTGGCTTGTTTTGCGTAGGATGATTTATAACTTTAATTTTTGGTCTAACGATTAATAATTGAGAGAAAGGTATGTTCTATGCTCTGATCTGTTTTAGAAATCTTTAAATACCTTTCTTTTCTCGTCCTCTTTTATTCTTTTGGTTTTAAAGTTGCAGTTACATCTTTATATAAGAAAAAAAATACTCTTTAAATAAGGATGAAAGAAAGTGAACAAAAATGAAAAAAAAAAACACTACTAGTTTGTAATTTTGCTACTCATTTTGAATTGTTATTGTCAACTACTGTTAATATTCTCAGCTGGCCTTGACTATCTAGGCTCAGGGGTGCTGCTTGATTTGGCTAAGTTTTCTTTGGTAGCAGCTTTGCTCTACCGATTCATCCATGAGAGATAGGTAGGCTCTATTGCTCTTATTTCCCTTTTCTTAATTTGCTTAGCAATCTTTAATAACATGTTTACTCTCTTTTTTTCATTCTCTTGGTTTTAAAGTTGCATTTTATATCTTTCATTGGTATGCTCTTTCCTCTCTCTTTTCTCTCACTGCATGAATGTTGTTTTGATTGGTCTTCTTGCATATGGACATATGATATCTGGGTTGCTTTATTTTTGGATGAAAATCTTTGTTGTTTAACTTCTAATTGAAAACGGTTATCATCATAAAGTTAGTTTAATAACTTAATTAAAAAAATATAGCCAGCAATTCTTGAAATATAATGGTATTATAACTTTATGTTTTGTTATGACTTTCTTTCATGTTTCACTTTTTATTTAGTCAAGTTTTCATATACTCCATTATTAAAACTTTTCATTGTCTCTTTTGATCTTCTCCTTCCCTTTCTTCTTTTCGTCAACACATATTGCATATTTTTCTGATTTGTAAATAATATTTTCTAACTGTTTTAAATGCTTTAATTCTCAGGTACCTCCTACCCATGGAGATGCTGTTGCTGAAAATTACTCCATACTTTTCAAGGAATTAAGATTTTAAAAACAAACATTTAAGATATAATAGAACTTTGTTGTTCAATCCAAAAGATGTTTTTATATATGTTAAACATTACGTATGATTTTATCTTTTCAATTGTACATAAGTATTTTTGGATATGAATGAAATGATTTTTTCATATAATGCTTGAGTATTCAATTATCTAATTTCATATTTTGTTAATATTATAATTTTTTATGCATTAAGCATTAAATTTTTGGAGGAAAAAGCAAAATGGTGTATTCCGACCAAAAAACCGTCGGTATAGATTGACGAGCTATACCTACGGATTTTACTCGTAAGTAAAATCGACTTTTGTTACGGTTATAAAACCGTCTGTACCTATACCGACGGTTTTTAAAACCGTAAGACAGTTTTTAAAACCGTAAGTAAAGGTACCTAGACCGATGTTTTTGAAAACAATAAGTAAAGCTCTCTTGGCTATACCAACGGTTGTATATCGTTATAGCTACGTTGTGTTTTGCTACGCTTTTTAAAACAGTCGGTATAGCTCAAAATGGTCTACACCGACAGATTTTTTGTCTTTACTGACGGATTTTGACTATTGGTATATGTCATTTTTTTGTAGTGCGGATTTGGGATGAAGCTATTAGGTTGGACTTTCTATTCTATCATAAGCTCATCATATGTACCATACCCATCATAACCTCCATAAGAACAATCATACCCAACACAACCATAATAAGCATCTTTAGGAGCATAATAATAATTTTTATAAGCAACTCCTTCAATATCATAAATATAATCACCATTACCATTCAAAGCATAGACATCTCAAGAACTACATTCATACTCATATTGGTTCTTCAATTCTTTAAGTCGTCTCTCATCACGATAAACTCAATATTTAAGTTCTTTATATTCCTCAATCATACTCTGGAGAAGATAATGAGAACCATACTTGATCACTTTTGATTTCAACTCATCCAAGCCAAAGTAATCACTTTGATAGTTAAGCTTGTAGGTTTCGAATACGAGTCAAAGTACGGTAAGAGATGATATCAAACTAAAATAGCTCAAACATTTTTTTTTCTTTTGATTTTTTTGGGTCTTCTTTTTATATCTCTACTTTTCTTCTTTTTTTTCTTCCTTTTTTTCTTTATTTTATATTTTTTAAATGCTGAAAATTAAAAAAATAAGGGAAAAATATAACGTGAAAATTTGTTAAAAGTCTGTCTGGTCAAAGTTTGGTCAATGGTCAATAACTAGTCCACAGTCAATAGTTGGTCAACGCGGCTGGGCTCAGAACATTCGATCAAAGGCTTGACTCTGGGTCAACTAAAACGGATCAAAAACAACTCAAGAAGTATAGAAGCAGCTCAGGTTGATTTGCCCCGGTGCAATTCCGATTAGATCAAAGCCAGACTTTAGGGGTTGGCTGAAAAAATAGTTCCAGTCACTGTAGTGGTGTCCGATCTGACAATGGATGGCCGAAAAATCCGAATCGAGCATGACAAAGCTAAAACGGGTCATGGCTTTGCAGTGGTGGAGTAGGTGCTTGATCAATCCGGGCTTTTGGAGATAGGTTGAAAATGGGACGTCAGTCTTGGTGGTGGTGGCGACTGGTCCGATCGGTGGCCGTAAGTTGTCGGAACGGACATAAAAGACCCAAAATGACTCAGGTGACTATGCTACTGTATGCAATTGGTTTTTTTAATGGTGTTCTTTTTTTCAATCTCACAAGGGAATGATGGAGTACATGATGAAGAGTAGACTTAAAGAATTTAATCTAAGTACTGGAGGATATTTTAATTATGGGAACAATTATGTAATTGGTAATATTAGGGGTATTTAGAGTTTATTTAAGCTTAGTTAATTAGGGAATTTAAGTTTAGTCAACTCGAAAGTGGCTCAGCTTTGTAGTCGGATATGAAAATCATTCTGATGGTGAATCTTGAGTTTTCTATTAAGAATGGAGCTAGTATTGTCGAGTCTTGTTGCTTGACGATTTTTTAAGGTGGGGGTAGTGGCGGAGCTAGCGACAAATCAACGGAAGACGTTCTTGTTACTGTTCATGTGTTAGTTCACGCATCACTGTTCAAGAGATATTGTTCATGTTTTTTTTAAAAAAAACTTAATTAGGGTTTAGGCTTTGTTTTCTGTGGAGTATTGTGGTGAAACACAAAGAAAACGAAGTTTGATTCGATGATAGGAGTGTTGGGGGATCTGAAACCACTTTGATGCAAGATAGTCAGGAAAAATAACAATAAACTGAAAAATAAAATATAAAACAATCCATATCATATGGATCAATCCCATCACATGGGATAACAGTCTAAATCATATGGGATAACGGTCCAAATCACATGGACACTAACAACTCAATCATAGAGTATTGGAATTCGATAATTTGGTTTTTTAATCATTCTTAAGCTGCCAAATAATACATGAGTCTCCCATATATGTATAGGAAAATCCTAATCTATAGATAATGAAGAATTATAAGAACATAAAACTAATCCTACTCCAATATGGAAACTAAGATAATAATTCTTAATATTGTCAATTACATAATTATCCCCATAATTAAAATATGTCTATACTTAAATTAAATTCCTTAATTCTACTCTTCCTATTGTACTCCATCATTAAAAAGGGAGAAAAAACATATAGATATTTGAAAGGTATGCTTATTGTCTTATATGTATTAGCATGCTTAATTTTAGTGTTTAACTATGTTTTATCATACTTGGGCACGTATTCAAAGTGTACAAGCTAAGCTATTAAGTAATTACTCTCGTTTGGATGACTTGCAATCTAAAAGGATCAAGTATGGTTGGTGTTATCTTCCCCGGAGTATGAATGAGGAATATAAAGAACTGAAATATTGGGTTTATCGTGATGAGAGACGACTTGAAGAATTGAAGAACCAATATGAGTATGAGTGTAGCTCTCAATATGTCCATGCTTTGAATAGTAATGGTAATTACCATTTATGATGATGAAGGAGTTGCTTATAAAAATCATTATAATACTCCTAAAGATGCTTACCATGGTTGTGTTGGGTATGATCATCCTTAAAAACGTTATGATGGGTATGGTACATACGACGAGCTTATGATAGAATAAAAGTCCAACCTAATAGCTTCATCCCAAGTTCGAGAGAAGATAATCTAATTCCTGAAAGATTGTAAAGAATTGTGCAAGCGCTTAGATGTTGTGACAATGAAAGATGATACCGAACTTGATAACCCAAAGCCCACTAATGACAGGGAAGACTCTGAAGAACAAAAAGAGAAGAATTTGGATGACGAGACAGTTCCAAGCTAAGATGAAGTCAACAAGAATGAAGATATTCAAGTGGAGGTTTCACCTGTTGAGTCAGTTCCTTGTGCAATTGACTTGGTTGAGTCAGTCTAGCAAGATTTTATTGAGCATATTGAGGATATTGAAAAAATTCAAGAAAATTAGGAAGACAAACTTGATTGCACGATTTAGCTTCGAGTTGATACACATATCCTTGATATTGAGTTTATCCTACCTACCTGGTTTCAAGCACCTCGGCAACAAGCATTTCGAGTGAAATTTTTTTCATCACCTAGTGACTTCGGCTTCAATGTGTTTCATGACTATGCTGTACTTCTCTACGCATTTGAGTTGTTGATCCTTCAATATTTTTCAACTCGAGGTCGAGTTCTTTCGAAGCAATGGAAAATGATAGAATACAAGAAGAAGAGTATAATTAGGGAGTTTAATCTAAGTACCGAGGGATATTTTTATCATGGGGATAACTATGTAATTGAAAATATTAGGAATTATTATCTTAGTTAGTTTCTTTATTGGAGTAGGATTAGGATTTGTCTTATTTTCTTATGATTTCTTCTTCATCTATATATTAGGATTAGTCTTATCTTCTTATGATTCTTCATTATCTATAGATTAGGATTTGCCTATATATATATGGGAGACTCATGTATTACTTGGTAGCTTATGAATGAATAAAAACCCAAATTATCGAAGTCCAACACTCTGTGATTGAGTTGTTAGTGTCCATGTGATTTGGGATTGATCAATGTGATTTGGTTCGTTCTATCTTTTATTTTCAGTTTATTTTATCTTTTAAATGACTACTCTGGTTTGGATGACTTGCAATCCAAATGGATCAAGTATTGTTAATGTTCTCTTCTCCAGAGTATGAATGAGGAATAGTAAGAACTGAAATATTGTGTTTATCATGATGAGATACAACTTGAAGAATTGAAGAACCAATATGAGTAAGAGTGTACTTCTTGAGATGTCCATACTTTGAATGGTTAAACATATAGAATAATTCGAATCACATGGATCAATCCCAAATCATATAGGATAGCAGTCCAAATCACATGAACATTAATAACTCAATCACAGAGTGTTGGACTTCGATAATTTGGGTTTTTATTCATTCATAAGCTCCCAAGTAATACATGAGTCTCCTATATATAGAGGAAAAACTAATCTATAGATAATGAAGAATCATAAAAAGAAAAGACTAATCCTAATCTATAGATAATGAAGAATCATAAGAAGATAAAACTAATCCTAATTTATAGATAATGAAGAAATCATAAAAAGATAAGACAAATCCTAGTCCTACTCCAATAAGGAAACGAACTAAGATAATAATTCATAATATTGTCAATTACATAATTATCCCCATAATTAAAATATCCCTCCGTACTTAGATTAAATTTCCTAATTCTATTCTTCCTTTTGTACTCCATTATTCTCCACCACTTCGAAAAAACTCGACCTGAATTGAAAAATATTGAACGATCAACAGCTCAGATGCATGGAGAAATAAAATATAGTCATGAAACTCATTGAAGCAGAACTCACTAGGAGGTGAAATAAATTGTGCTCGAAATGCTTGTTGCCGAGGTGCTTGAAACTAGGTAGGTAGGATAAAATCAAATATCAAGGACATGTTTATCAACTCGAAGCTCAATCATAAAATCAAGCTTGTCTTCTTGTTTGCCTTGAATCTTTTCAATATCCTCAATATGCTCAATAAAATCATGCTAGACTGGCTCAGCCAAGTCAACTTCACAAGGAATTGACTCAACATATGCAACTTCCACTTGAATATCTTCATTCTCATTGATTTAATATTGGCTTGGAATTGGCTCATATTTCAAAATCTTCTCTTGTTGTTCTTCGGAGTCTTCTTTATCATCAGTGGGGTTTGAGTTATCAAGTTTAGGATCATCTTTCACTGTCATAGCATCCAAGGGCTTACACAATTATTTACATTCTTTCGGCAATTGGATTATCTTCTCTCGAACTTGGAATAAAGCTATTGGGTTGGACTTTTGTTCTATCACAAGCTTGTCGTATATACTATATCCATCATAACTTCTGTAAGCATGATAATACCCAATACAACCATTGTAAGCATATTTAGAAGTATAATAATAATTTTTATAAGCAACTTCTTCATTATCATAAATATAATTACCATTATCATTCAAAACATGAACATCTCGAGAACTACACTCATACTCATATTGGTTCTTCAATTCTTCAAGTCATCTCTCATCACAATAAATCAAATATTTAAATACTTCATACTCTGAGGAAGATAACGTCAATCATACTTGATCTCTTTAGATTGCAAGTCATTCAAACAAGAGTAGTCACTTAATAGCTTAGCATACACACTTTGAATACATGCCCAAATATGATAAGACATAGTAAAACACTAAAACTAAGCATGCTCATACATATAAAACAAAAAACATACATCTCAAAGTAGTAACTTATACCTATATGTTTTTTTCTTTCTTTTCTACTTTTTTGTTTCATTGTTTTTTTCTTTTTCTATTTGTCATTTTTTTCCTTATTTGTTGTTATTCTAAATCAAAAAATCATAAACAAAGCAACAAAATAGCTCTATTTTTTTTCTTGTTTTTTTTTTTTTTTTTTTTCTGTTTTTCAATCAAAGAACAAATGAAAAATCCAAAAACCTGGAATTTTGTTGGCTCTGGATCAGCTCAAATCCAATACAAAACGGCTTAAAATTCAACTCGAAAGTGGCTCGGCTTGACAGCCAGATATGAAAATCCTCCTAGTTGTGAATCTGGTGTTTTTCATCAAGAATAAAGCTAGCATTCTAAATTCTTGTTGGTCGACGAGTTCTAAAGGTGAGGGTGGTGGCAGAGAGGGCGGCAAATCAACAGAAGATGTTCTTGCAACTATCATGCGTCACTATTCATGTGTTACTGTTCATGTGTGTTCACCAGATACTGTTCATGTTTTTTTCTTTCCAAAATGATTTTGGGTTTAAGTTTTGTTTGTTGTGGAGTATTGTGGTGAAATACAAAGAAAACAAAGTTTGATTCGATGATGGGCGTGTTGAAATTCGATAATTTGATTTTTTATTTATTCATAAGCTGCTAAATAATACACGAATCTCCTATATATAGAGGAAAATCATAATCTATAGATAAGAAATAAATCATAAAAAGATATGACTAATCCTAATCTACACATAAGGAAGAAATCATAAAAAAAAGAAAAAAGAAAAAAAAGACATCTTATAAATAAGGAAGAAATCATAAGAAGATAAGACAAATCTTAGTCCTACTCCAATATGAAAACTAACTAAGATAATAAAAACTAATTAACTAAACTTAAATAAACTCTAAATACCCTTAATATTGTCAATTATATAATTTCTCCCATAATTAAAATATCTCACAGTACTTAAATTAAATTCCCTAATTCTAATTTTCATCGTGTACTCCATCACCATTCTTCCTAATATTTCGGTCAGAGATGCTTTTCATCATAGTAGTTTATGCAGGCTGTTTTATAACTTTTCCCTCCTCAATATGCTACGCAACTTTCCCCCATTGTTTTGGATGACGCTAAGGAGAATAAGTTGGTGTGGATTTTATTGTCGGATGGGCTCTTTACGGCTAAGGGGTATTTGAAAGCTACCAAGACAACAACTACACAATTTTCCTGGCATAAACATATCTGGCACAAACAGTTTCCCTCAAAATTTGGGGGGCTTCATGTGGAAATTATTTCATAATGCTCTTGTTGTTGACACTAACCTGCAACGTATTGGTATTCCCCTTTCTTCCAGATGCAGATGTTTTCCTTCTGCATTAATAGAGAATGTAGCACATTTATTTCTCAATGGCTTTGTTACTCAAGCTGTCTGGAACTTATTCTCAGTTAAACTAAAGATTCCTTGTGTGCAGAATTTATCTTATCTGATTTAGACATGCTTTGATACTTCTCCTTCTTCCCAATTGGTTTGATTAAATGTATTATTTTATGTTGTGGTTGTTGGGAAATTTGGCTTACTTGAAGTAAAGCAACCTTTGAGAATCAATCCATGCAGATAACTAGTAAATGTGTTTTACACTGGAATAGAAGAAAGAATTTTTGGAATAAGGGTCGCCCGCCCGCTAGGTTGAGAGTTCTAGCTTTTACCAGTTAAACATATCTTGAATCTTCTGAATAAGATGGTTGAAGGTACCCCTAGATATTCTAGAACGAGTGATTGGGACACCTAGATAGTTACCCAAGTTTTCTGTTAGAGGGATTTGGTAACGACAACTAATCGCTCGAGCTTTAAGATATTTGGAGAAATAATGTAACTAGGAGTGAGCATTATTCGATAATAATTGAAAACCCGGACCGAACCGAATAAAAAAAATCGATTTTTTAAACAATTCGAGTAATTTGATTTTTCGGTTTCGGTGTGCCCATTTATTTCGGTTATTCGATTTCGGTCTCGGTCTTTAGAAATTTGAAAATCGGTTAACCGAAATGTTGAAATTGTATATATTTAATAAATAATTATTATATTAGTAATCTAAATATATAAGCAATAAGAAGAAACCCTAATTCATTTTTTGTTCGACTCTTCTAGACTAACTCCCAGAGACGTAAACGGCGCTAGCGCTGCAAACCTCCAAAACTTGCCACCGATCTTCTTCCTCCAAACGGCGCTACAGACCTCTATCAATGAGAGTTCACTGTAAATTTCAACTAAATGTGTGTTCGATTTCGAAGTTTGAATTTTTTTTCCTGTTCTTCTTAGGCTACATTGGTTTAGGGTTCAATTAACATGATTTCATTTTATTTTGTAGGTAAAATTTTTATTTTCTTTGGATTTTGGATCAAATTTGGTTAATTTTTTTGTGGATTTCGACATTTCGTGCTACTTCGATTCAATGTCAGTTGTGGTTAGAATAGAATTATAGTTTGATTTTTCGGTAGTTAGTTTTTTTTAAGATTTAGATTCTATTACATACAAAATGTTTTTTTTAAGATTTTTTTTGGTTATTTCAGTTTTTGAACCGAATAAGAAAAAGAAAAAAAAATCGAATGGTCACCCCTTAATGTAAGTATACAGTTATTTTGCAGTTTCATGTTTCAAGTTCCAACTTACAAGTGCTTTTATGTATTGGGCTTTTCGTTGTTGTAGAGGTTTTAATCCTCTTTTTTTGGATTTTAGAAGTCAATGTGAATTTTTCACATAAATGATTAAAATAATGTTTTTAACGACGAAAACGTAAATGTATGATTTAAGAAACGAAATGTTGTGGTAATTTTAAGAATAATAAAATTTAAAAAATAAATGCGAATAGGTTATTTATCAATAATTATAAATGCTTTAAGAGTCTAAACATGTCTCAAAAAAAGTAGTAACCCAATTAAGATGATTATATACATAATGAAATCCGTTTCTAACTACTTAATCATTAAAAAAATTACCATACACAATTAAACCCCAAAGATGTACGTCTTTGTGCTAAACGTGCGTTTTGATCGAAAAAACATAAGCTTTTAAAGACTTTTTACCCCTCTTTAAAACATTTTGAGATGATTTTAATAAAATAAAAATTGTGAAACACTTTCACTATATTTTTAAAAGCACCTTAAAATTTTGAATGATGAATATTTAAAATTTTTAATAATATTTACTATTCTATTTTAAGTGGTAATTATCATTTTTAATTTTCAAAGTATAAAATGGGGTGCATCAAAAGCATGGCTCGTTTTCATATCACCTGGCCTCTAAACAAAGAAATTCTTAACTGCATCGGTGCAATCAAGAGATTTATACTGATTGTCATTATTAACGAAAGGTGCAGCCAAAAATCTTTCCTCAAAGCATGCCTTGAAAACGCCTGTAGAAACATAGGCTTAAAGACAAAAACACATGATCCGTTACAGAACCCAGATTCACATGATATTTGAGTACAACTCTTGGGCTCACATTTTAAGATGTTAGATCTGCGGAAGTTCGTACTTTTTAATTTTTTTTTTTTATTGCTGGATAAAATTTTGAAAGTAAGAGTAATGGTTTACTGCTTCATTCCAGATGGTATAAGAATTTAAAAGTGTACTGTTTGGAAAATACCAAAAAAGAAACAACTTACAAAAAGTTTCAAACTTTTGACTAATTTTGCAGTTGCTGGTTGTAGATCGAGTTGGGTCAATAATATATATTTATTCCATTGACTAATTATGTTGTAGTTTCTATTTTCTAAGTCATGCTACTGTGCTTTGATTCCCATGACCTAAGAAAGAACCAAAGTTTATTATAGTTTAGATATAATTATATAAACTGGAGAACTTTGAACTTGCCAGTCTTGGTATACTTCAAAAAAAATTCTATCCTTGTTGCTTTCAGTTGTTCAAAGTCAAGTTGCTCAAGCTTGAAAGGGAATAATACACAATATTTCAGAGTCAAGTTCATACTGAAATCATATATATATATATATATATATATATATATATATATATATATATATATATATATATTGTTGAATTTAAGAGAGGAAGTGAGACAATACAAAGAGAAGAATTGTATTGAATGGTGTGATTTACTTACAAAAGGAGCTATCCTATTTATATAAGCTAATAGGAGAAGTAAAGCTATACACAACCAATGTGGGATTATCCTATTTATACAAGCTAATAGGAGAAGCAAAGCTATACACAACCAATGTGGGACTAAGCCCATATAATACATTAACATCCCCCCTCAAACTCAAGGTGGTAAGTGGGAGGTGAACTTGAGTTTGGAAACCAGAGAGTGAAATCGTCCGGGTGGATGAGCCTTAGTGAAAATGTCAGCTGTCTGATCGGCTGAACTGACGGATTGTAGACGAACCGTATTCTGGAGAATGTGATCACGGATGAAGTGGATATCATTCTCGATGTGTTTTGTACGCTCGTGGAAGACATCATTGTGAGCGATCTGAATAGCACTCCTGTTGTCACAGTGTAGGATAGTGGCAGCAGGAGAAGAGATACCCATGTCAGCGAGTAGCCATCGAAGCCAGAGAAGTTCTTGAGTTGCATCAGCCATGGCACGATATTCAGCTTCAGTACTGGAGCGAGCAACCACAGTTTGTTTCTTACTACGCCAGGAAATGAGAGAATTGCCCAAAAAGAAACAGTAACCAGTGGTTGAACGTCTGTCGGTGGGGTCTCCGGCCCAATCGGCATCAGAATAGGCTTGTAAAACGGGGGCAGACTGTGCTGAGAAATGAAGCCCATGAAATAAAGTACCCTTGACGTACCTAAGAATGCGAAGAGCAGCCGAGTAATGGGTGGTCCGAGGAGCGGACAAGAACCGACTGACCTGATGAACGGCATAGGCAATGTCAGGGCGAGTGACAGTAAGATATACAAGACTTCCAACCAGTTGACGATATAGAGTGGCATCCTGAAGAGGTGAACCATCGAGTGGGGTAAGTCTGACATTCGGCTCGAGAGGAGTAGTGGCAGTGGTTGAGTCAGTGATCCCAGCCTTGGAAAGGAGGTCCGAGGCATATTTGGCCTGAGAGAGAAAAAAATCCATCAGAATTAGATGAGACTTCGAGGCCAAGAAAATAGGTGAGCACGCCAAGATCTTTCATCTCGAATTGGCCACTGAGAAACTTTTTGAGTTCAGAAATACCATGTGGATCATCTCCAGTAATAACCATATCATCCACGTACAGTAAAAGAAGGATAATACCATTGGCAGTATGGCGGATAAACAGAGCCGAATCATGAGCACTCGGTGTGAACCCAAACTGATGAATGGTAGTGCTGAATTTGGCAAACCAGGCACGTGGAGCTTGTTTTAAACCATATAAGGCACGACGAAGGCGACAAACTTTGTTTCGAGTGGCATCCAAGCCGGGAGGTGTATGCATATAGACTTCCTCAAGAAGTTCCCCATTCAGAAATGCATTTTTGACATCCATTTGAAATAAAGTCCATCTTCGAATGGCGGCGACAGCAATGAGTGTACGGACAGATGTGAGCCTCGCCACTGGAGCAAATGTCTCTTCATAGTCAATGCCATATTCCTGAGCAAATCCCTTGGCAACAAGTCGGGCTTTATATCGTTCAATAGAGCCATCAGAAAGTGTCTTGATCTTAAACACCCATTTGCACCCAATAGGAGTTTTTCCAGCGGGTAGATCAACAATATCCCATGTATGAGTTTTAGCTAGGGCCTGAAGTTCTTCATCCATTGCTTTCTGCCAAAGAGGATTAGTACTAGCCTCCTTATAGGATTGAGGCTCATGCAGATGAAGTATAGTGGAAAAACAATGATAATCACAATGGTAATCAGCAAGATGAGAAGGGGGGTGAGTTACCCTAGTAGATCTGCGGGGGTGATCTGGAGGATGGCTCTCAGAGGGAGTCAGTGCAGACTCATCAGACATAGGAATATCCTCGGGCACGACCGATTGAGTCAGAGAGGTGAGGTCAGCTGATGGTTCTGGAGCTGGAACTGGGTCTGGGTCTGGAGAGGTAGGATCAACTGGTGGTTCTGGAACGGAAGGGGTGATATCAGCTGGTGATTCGGAGGTGGACTCAACAGTACCTGAAACTGGATTCTCAGGAAATAACTTAATAGATGGATCAGTAAAGAATCTAGAGTTAGTGATGGTTGATATGTCAAATGACCGTAACGAAGAGAACATTTGATGTTCCCAAAAAATGACATGACGAGAGATACGAAGAGTTTTAGAAATAGGATCCCAGCATCGATACCCCTTATGTTCAATACCATATCCAATGAAACAACACAGATGAGCCCTTGGTTGTAATTTGTTGTGTTCATGTGGTTTGAGAAGAACAAAACAAGCGCAACCAAAGACTCTGAGGTTAGAGTAATCAGGAGGTTTACCGAAAAGGCGCTCGAATGGAGATTGATTTTGGATTGTAGTGGAAGGGACACGATTGATTGTGTATACTGCGATGAATGCAGCATCACCCCAGAAACGTTCAGGACATGATGACGAAATGAGTAGAGCACGAACGGTGTCAAGAATATGTCGATGTTTGCGTTCAGCTCGTCCATTTTGTTGGGAGGTTCCAGGGCACGAGCGGTGGGGGAGCGTGCCATTTTTGTGAAGTAGGTTTAGAAAAGCACGGTCTTTATATTCCATTGCATTATCTGAACGAAAAATTTTGATATTCCGAGAGAATTGAGTTTGAACCATAGAAGAAAAATCAGAATATATTTGAAAGAGTTCAGATCTGCTTTTCATAAGAAACAACCAAGTATAACGAGAATAGTCATCCACAAATATAACAAAATAACGAGCACCACCCATTGATGCATGAGGAGAAGGCCCCCAAACGTCAGAATGTACTAAATCAAAAGGTGCAAGAGAAACAGACCGACTCTCATTAAAAGGTAAAGCTGATTGTTTTGCAAGTTGACAATGAATACAATGAAAAGACTCATGCTGAAGTGAACCTAACTGACCACTAGAAATAAGAGAACGTAGAGGGCTAGATGAAGTATGACCTAACCGAGAGTGCCACAATTCCACAGGTGAGAGTGCTGGGATGGATGCGGCTGATTGATTTGGTGATGGTGAGGATGGGACTTGGAGATGAGTGAGCTCAAAGAGGCGTCCAACTTTACGGCCGGTTCCAAGGAGTTTTCCTGTCTGAGGGTCCTGCACACGACAACCAGTAGAAGAAAAATGCACATCAAGTCCAAGATCACATAGTTGTCCAACAGATATAAGGTTAAGCGTAAGATTAGGAACTAAATATGTGTCAGGGAGAGACAAATGAGAACTATCAACATGTCCAGTATGGCTGACCAGCATATTTGATCCATTGGCAGTGTGAATAGTAGGCGCATGCTCATCACAGGTTTTAGAGGAAAAAATAGAGGCATCAGAAGTCATGTGATTGCAACAAGCAGAATCGAAATACCATCGGGATGTACCTGGTGTAGTTGACATGGCTATATTGTTACCGATTTTATTTAGAGCCTCGGTAAGAACGGTGCAGAAACCACTCCAATCAGGTGGAGAATTGGATGAAGTTGGTGTAGCATCAGTGGTTACAGCAGCAATATTCTTTGGCTTGGAATATGACCAATTGTGTGAGCCTCGAGAGTGATATTGGTTCCCATTTGACTGATTTCCAGATGGAAGTTTAGGGCAGTCTGCAAGATAGTGACCCGGTTCTCTGCAGACTTTACATAGGCGAGAAGGACATTTGAGCAATTCATGCCCTTGTGAATGACAATACTTGCAATATAAGGGCTTCTGGTGTGTGCTCTGTCGGTGGGGTAAATCCGATTCAGCCATAGGAGCAAAGAGGAAGGTGAACCTCCAAGAAACCGGTGATGTGGCGGTCAACTGATGATGTGGCAGTCAACTGGTGATGTGGCGGTCAACTGATGACGTGGCAGTCAACTGATGATGTGGTGGTCAACGAGTATCGTGGTGCTGACGTGTTGTTGATGTGGTGCTACCGTGGCAGCAGCGTGTCTGAAACAGGAGCGGCAGCGGAGATGATGTCAACGGGTGACGTGGCACTGAGGTGGCAGTGAGGTGGCGCTGATGTGGCTTTTAGGGCTAATGTGGCAGCAGCGTTTCTGAAACAGAAGCGGCAGCGGAGATGATGTCGATGGAGAATGAGACTCCGACTATAGTGATGACCCGACAGGTATGAAAAGGATATACTAGAAGTTTTTCTGATGTGAAGGATCCACTAATAGTGGCAATCACAGAGCATACTCAACTCTTAATATACCGAGAATTTCTGATGTGAAGGATCCACTAATAGTGGCAATCACAGAGCATACTCAACTCTTAAAATACCGAGAACCATTATGGCTCTGATACCATGTTGAATTTAAGAGAGGAAGTGAGACAATACAAAGAGAAGAATTGTATTGAATTGTGTGATTTACTTACAAAGGGAGCTATCCTATTTATATAAGCTAATAGGAGAAGTAAAGCTATACACAACCAATGTGGGATTATCCTATTTATACAAGCTAATAGGATAAGCAAAGCTATACACAACCAATGTGGGACTAAGCCCATATAATACATTAACATATATATATATATATATATATATATATAAAGTCAAGTTGCTCAAGCTTGAAGGGGAATAATACACTAACATTTCAGAGTTTAAGTTCATACTGAAATCATGCAAACATATATATATATATATATATATATATATATATATATATATATATATATTACTAATTCTCTTTTAAAAGTGTTTGTTCAAGTTATTTTTAAGTTTATAAGCTTTAAATATTATTAAAATTTTATCACAATCGGTTAACTTAAATCTTGCTTGTTTATGAATTCATGAAATTTTAAAATATATATAACATAGCGTGCACTTCCAAATTAATTTGACCAGACATGCGTCATATATTTAATGTTGGTATTTCACATTGGGAATAACATCGAGATGGTGAGGATTCACATGCACGCTATGTATAGCTGCCATTGTAGAAATAATTTTTCTTCATGTCCACATGCAAAATTGACATATCAACTTCAATTTAGTAGTACGTATATACTTAAATAAGAATTATCAGTTAGTGTTTTCAAAATTGACATATCAACTTTAATCAGACCTGAACAAGATTTCTTCGGATCTCGTTGCAATATGCCTCATCCCAAATCGAGCTCGAGAACATCTTCAAAAATACTATTATCAAGTATTCCATCAAAACAGAAGTAATTATATGTTGCATCATGAGTCATTATATTTGATGGGTCTAACCAAATGATTTATAATGGATATTAATGATTATTGTCATTATAATCATTCTGGATATCTCTATTTTTTTTGTGTATGCATGTCAATACTTTGGTATTTTTTTCCTTTGAAACAATGTTATATATACATAAGTAATATAATGATTTATTTAATTATAATCCCAAAATCTTAACTTCAACTATTAGGTTAATTAAAACCTCATCAGCATAATTTGTTACCATTTGATTGTAATAAATTACAGTAATTTGGTATCATTTGACAGTATTATGTCAAATGATTTCTTTTATCAAAATAATATAATTTTATTAATTACTGTTTAATAATATCTCAATTAAATGTTAAATAGAGAATAATGATATATGTCATGAAAGTCATGACTTAATCAGAAGAACACAAAATTTTCATGTCATCGAACCCAACATGTCTACCCTACGATACAGTTAACCTCCAACATAAGCGGCTCTCCTTGTCTACACCCGATTCTGATATATATATATTAAAGTGGATGAATAATCACCCTTGCAAAATTCATAGTCACAATTAATTTGTTTACGTGCTACCTGGCCTTATATATATATATATATATATTTGTTTACGTGCTACCTGGCCTTATATATATATATATTGCTTTATGATATATATAATTCAAAATTTGATTTGAAGAAAGATCAATAAGGTCTCTGCCCTGGTGGGGCATTTAGAAGTTTCTATATTGTCTTTTCTATTGTATATTGGAGTATTTTTTAATAATAATAATTATATACGAAGTATTATTTATGATTGTTTAAATTTAAAAATTAAAAAGGTATGAATAATCAGTGTAAACCTAAAAATATAAAGATTACATATGGTGACTCTTTGGTGTATTTTTAATTTAAGAGACGTACTTCTAAAGTCACAACAATTTCTATGAATAGAGATATTTCCTACTACATTAAGATAATGTCTATTCATACTACATCTTGCATCTACAATTTTTTCAATATTTCTCTCTACATCATGAATTCCCATATATAATATCTTCAACTGAGAATTATTTTCTTTTTATTATTTTTTAACTTTTGATTTTATATTATTCGGGAGAGGTAATTAATTTTTTCTCTCTCTCCTTGGGAGTATCATGTAATTTTAGTTCTTGAACCTCAAAAATTATCTTTAGTAAGATTTTTTTATCAGAGAAATCAACGTATCTCCATGATTGAGAGATCAATACCTCAATCAATAAATATCAAGTTACCAATCTATAAGATGTTATATCTATTGGTTGAGACATTGATTGTCGTTTATGTGCAGGAGAATAGGGTGTGCATTTGTTCGGGTCAACCCGACAAACCAAAGAATCGATTTACTTCGGCTTGGCTGTCAGTTTGATGGTGTGTAGTACTGTTATACTTCATACTAGTATTAAATCTCTTCAACAATGAAGCAAGAAATTTAGTATCTTGCTCTGAATTGGTGAAACTAGGCACACCATGCAGTAGAACTATCTCTTGGAAAAACAACTTTGCCAGATTGACTGCATCAAAGGCTTTCTGACAAGGAATAAAATAAGCCATTTTTGAAAGTGTGTCGACCACCACAAACAATGAATCTACTCCCCGCTGAGTTCTTGGAAGTCCCAATACAAAGCCCATGCTGAGATCCTCCCAAATATCTTTTGGAATAGAAAGCAGCATATAGAAACTAGTGTTCTACGACTACCCTTAGCAATCTGACAAACTAGGTAATTCCTAATAAGAGTTGCCATAGCATTCTATAACAGTGACCAATAATACCTCTCCTCCACACTAACAATTGTTTTGTCACGCCTAAGATGTCTACTAAGTCCACCACCATGTAAATACCGAATAACCTTTTCTCTCAAGGACACCCTTGAGATATAAAATTGATTTCCTTTAAACAAATAATTATCTAGCACATGAAATTCACTAGTAGGCTACTTCAACAGACACTTCTCCCAAATCCTATAAAAACTATATATTTCATATAGCTCTTTAAGGCACTCGAAGCTAATCACTTCATTGTTCAAAGTGACCAGTAGTATTGATGTTCAACTTAACACATATGTAACTTTGTTAGTAGCACTCGACTTGTGTTTGATTGCATAAGTAAACAACTCCAAATAAGTAGTCGATCATACATGCACCTTGTTAATATGTTTCTAACTCTTGAAATACTATAGTGACTGGTGATCAAAATATATCGCAAACTCTCTAGGAATCAGACAGCTCTATCATGATTTTAAAGTTCGAAAAATAGTATACAGCTCCTACTCATAGGTTAGTATTTTTTGTCGATCCTACTTTAACTTTTCACTATAAAAAGCCACTAGCCTAAGATCTTGAGAAAGAGCAACACCTACCCTAACTCCACACACATCACATTCTAGCTAAAATATCTTTTCAAAATCTGGAAAATTAAGATTGGTATTGTAGTTAATTTCTTCTTAATTTTCACAAAACTCCAATCGGTACCTTCACCTCTTCAGGTAGTTAGTAATAGAAGCAACAATACTGCTGAAATTCCAAATAAAGCGACCGGAAGGTTGCCAACTCATAAAAACTACGTACCTTAGTTACTGTCTTTGGTATTAGCCATTCTCTGATGGCTCGAACTTTCTCTTCATTCACATGAATCCAAGAAACAATAACCACAAATCCCAAAATCACCTGTTTATATATCATATAGCTACACTTTTTCAAATTGACATATAATTGATTATCTTGTAACACTGTCAACATTTCTCGCCGATGATTCATATGATCTAATTCTCTGGATTATAAATTAAGATATCTTCAAAATAAATGAAAACAAATCTTTCAATAAATGTTTTGAGTACCTGATTAATTAGGCGCATTGGACTAACCAAAAAGAATCACCAACCACTCATACAAACTATAATCTGTCTTGAATGCAGTTTTCCACTAATCCCATGGCCTAGTGCGAGGTAACCATATCGCAAATCAATTTTTCGAAATACTTGCGAATCTCCCAACCGATCCAACATGTCTTACTGACGGGGAATTGGGAACCTATAACGAACTATGATTTTATTTATGGCTCAACTATCCACACAAATTTTCCAGTTACCATCCTTTTTGGGAGTCAATGTAGCTGAAACATCATATGGACCCATGCTTTCTCGAGTATGACCATTCTACAACAGTTCCACGCATTTTCCCTTAAAATATCGCTCTCCTTTAGGTTCATCTAGTAATGAGGAAAATTTGGGAGACTGACGCCTGGAATCATATCAATGTAGTGTTGGACATTTCTTATTGACGACAAACTGTTTGGAAAGTCTGCAAGGGCAATCTCACTGAACTCTTCTAATAAAGGTTATAACTTTGATAGAATCTAAATTGTTGGCTAACCTTTTCCCTTTACAATCAATGCAAATGCTTCCCCACTCTCATTGGAATATGTAATAATTTAATACTAGATCTAGATATAGAAATGAATGATTTCCCCTCCACTTTTGAAGCTTTGGATGCGTCTTTTTTTTCTCTCAATGGGAAGTATTGCAGTTTTCTTTACCATTCCACCAAAAAAAAAAAATCATTTTTCTTACCTCTATATGTTGCATAAACATCAAATTGCCAAGGTCTTCACAACAAGACATGGCATGCATCCATCTCAACAATGTAACATGTTATATTTGCAGTATAAGATTTACTAATAGAATCTGAAACATGACAAATTTTAGTTACCAGAATAAACGGTCCTTTTTTTTATCCAATCAATCCAATAAGGAGATGGGTGTGGATCAATTGGAAACTAGAAATGCTTCATCAATGCCTTTGAAACAATATTTTCTCGACTCTTATAGTCAATAATCAAGTTGCACACTATTTGCTACACCGAGCATTGTGAATTGAAAATCTGGTGACTCTACAACAAATCTTCTTGCTTATGGATGTATAACAACTTTCTGATAACGCAAGAAACATGTTCAACACTCTCATCAGCAACCTCTAAATGCTCTAAATCATTAAAATATTCAACAGAAACCTCCTCATCTTCTGTAACTGGTTTGTGACCAACCAAATTTACAATCGGTCACATTGGACAAGCATTTGATTTAACTAGGCTGATTGCATCTGTAGCACATATCTCCTGTAGACTTAGGATTTGGATTCTTCCCAGCATAGGTTGATTGAAATTAGGGATATAGATTTTTAATCACTATTCGCCTGTCTCTCTATTATGTTTCCTTACACCTCTATTCGCGACAAATCCATCAGGATTTTTATAATCATCCTCATATGTTGGTCATCGATGTTGATTTGAATTTGCAGCATGATGATTAGTAGGTTGGCCTAGGTTAAGTTGTAAATTTCGCGTCAGACAAAGTTTCAATTTACCCATTTTTCCGAAACGTTTCGATTTCGTTTTGTTTTGATGCGTCGTTTCGGGTTTGACGACATTTTCATATACATACCTGTCAAATTACATACATTTCAGAAAGTACATAAAAATATAATGACAGATCATAATAAAACCATCTATCATTCCAACATCAAATGATAAAAATGTAATATCACCCACGTCATCTAAAATCCAAATACCAATACAACATTCAAACCCAAATAGTAAATTACTAACACAACAACATCAAGTTTATGCTAGTTTTAAGAACTACTAAATGAAAAGCAAAATTTGGTACAAAATGAAATCAAAAAAGCTCTAATCGTGTAGCATGTGGAAGATAATGGAGAGGAAAAGTAAAAGTCCTGCAATACCCTTCTTAAAACCAAATATGACAAATTTACCATTGTTGGAGTGTTTTGGCAGAAACAGGCCGTTTTGGTCGAAATACCTGAAACACCCGAAATATTTCGAAACAGACCCAAATATAAGCCGAAATGAAGCACTGAAGTGTTTCACTTCGTTTTACATGTGGTACCGAAATGAAACGGAATTCACAATCTTGGTTAAAACCCTTAGCATGGTTATTCCTACCATCATCAGGATTTATGTTGTTGTTCAACCCCATGTTAGTAATCACGCCATGAAGTTCTTGAAATTGACATTTTAATCTCTCTTCCTGAGCATGAATCGCTTCCATAAGAGCCTATACCCCTTGATCATCGTCAACAGGGTGGTTGCTTATGTTCTTGTCATCATCCATACTAAGATACTAACAAGCTTTGATACCACTACTTGACACATACTTTAACGACCCATCTCGGGTTGGCTGCCTCCGAGACGGTGTCATCACTTTTTGAAATCCTAGCACGACACATATATGCAACAATATAAAAACAACTGAATGATTTACATACATAAATCTCCAACCCTCAACAGGGGAGTTACATAATTCAGATCTCAACTGAACAGTATATATAACATATTATTACAAAAAAAAAAAAAAATTTGTTTCCTTTTCATTAATCTGAGGATGTGGAGCACGTGGCTTGCAGAAAATGATTTAGTCTGAATCTCCGCTCGTAATTCTATTTGTCCTGCCTGTTACCTGAAATCATTGTACAATGAGGAGTAAGTTTCACAAACTCAATCAATTAAACTTACTAGAAGTATTCAATTTGTATGATTAGTCTTCCAATATTCAATTATTTATATCTCATATAACTTGATAATAGCATTCTACTATCAGTACACATATCATAAGCCCCATTCTCTATCAACTCTTCTTCTTATATATTTATTTACCTTAAGTCCATCAATTATATCTCATAATTACCTCGTTATGAGGTTCATAGCATATAGTCTACCATTTAGATAGTTCTTAACATATCATACTTCCATGTTTCTTTCTCACCATAACTATCTCTCTGTGAGACTCATTCATTTATAAATAAATTTACAATAAAAAACAATACTTCAGTATTTCAGTAATAAAATCAATATTTAAAACGGATGCAATGCATGAATTATTATTAAAGAATGTGTTCCCACATGTCAACATGTTTTTATCTTAGACCGGCTGCCTTCCTGGTTCTTTTATTTTATTTAGACCGGCTGCTCTCCCGATTCTTTTATTTCAAGCATATACCGACTGTCACGATTTTTCATATATTTCCAGTATATACCGGCTATCACGGTTTTCGTTTAGACCAGCTGCTCTCTCGGTTCTTTTATTTCATGTATATGCATATGAATAATAACATAAAGTATGCATATGCACAACAATATAAAAACACATGTATTTACACATTCAAATTAGTTATCATGCTTCTTCTCAAATCATAATTTGATCAATTTCACTAATTTCTTCTCCTCATATATCATATCAACTCATCATCCATAGTTCGTCAAGAATTTCACTTATCACCTTTATTATTAAATCGACTCATTATTCTAATAATATTATTTCTCATATAATATGTTGGTTTTTTGTCTAAGGTTTAAACATGGTTCAAACATGGTCAAGGTTTGAACAGGTCCAAACATGGTTCAAGGATGGTTAAAATCCAAACCAAAGGTGGAGTGTGAAATTTCAGCAAGTTGAAAGGTTGCACACAAGTGTGTGCTTAAGTTTTGAGCATGGGAAGGTCAGGCACACTACTGTGGAAGTTTCTGCCCACAGGTAAGAGGTGTGCGCACAGCATCAGGAGGCTGCAGCATCAGGTCACGCCGCAGCACACAGCACCACACCAAAATGCACAGCATCACTTAGAGAGTGATGAAGGGCTGAGATTAAAGGAAGAACATGATCAAAAGGTCAAAAATGATTCACAAGATTGTCCAAGAATTAAGAGGCTATAAAAAGGGTTTCTTAGCCTCATTTCAAGTGGTGAAAAAGGTGTGTGAGAGAACCACACAGGTTGTGACACTGTGAGATCATTGTAAACACAAGAGAGAATTGTGTGAGAGACATAAACACAAGAGGGACTCTTGTAGTGAGGCTGGTTGTAAAGAAGAGAGGTTAGTAGAGAATTGATAGAAAGCATTGTAATAGGTCTATCACTTTCTCGTTCTCTTCTTGGTTCTTCAAGAACTTGGATTCTTGAAGGGGATTGTTGTAACTTTATAAGAACCATTGAGATAGTGCAGAGAGTTCGGAGGAACTCACGGGGACGTAGGCACATTGCCGAACCTCGACAACAAATTACTTGTCTTCTTTCTTTCTTTGATTTTCTGTTCTTGTGTTCGATTGTTGAAATTCTTTCTACAAGTCATTCAAAACTTGGGTGTTTGGAAGATCACCACCTGGGCATCTTGTCAAGGTGATTTCCAACAGTGGTATCAGAGCTTTGGTCAGTGGTATCAGAGCACAACAGCTGGTTATCGGAACAAGAAGTAGAAGGTACGGAGCCAAGACTCCAAGAATCAAAGATCAAACTTCTTGGGTGATTCAAGAACGGTGTAAAGATCAAGATCCGGTCGTGTTCTTGAAGGTTGATTCAAGAATAGTGTTAAAGATCCATCTTCGATCTATGTTCTTGAGGTTGAAGAAAGTAGTTGTGGTTAGTGCACAAATCTGGGATCTTGTCCGCAAAAGATGGCTTCAAATTTCTATGTTGAGAAGTTTGATGGAAAAGGGGACTTTACCCTATGGAAGCGGAAGATCAAGGCGGTTCTAATGCAGTAGAAAGTGGACTTGGCTATTGGAGAAGATGATGTTTTTCCAGCAAGTGTCACGGAGGACTAGCGAACCAAGATGAAGAAGATGGCTTACAGCACCATTTTCTTGCACATGTCGGATAATGTCACAAGGGAGTGCGGAGACTCGGAGGATCCGGCTGTCATATGGAAGAAACTAGATGAGTTGTTTCTTACCAAGACTCTCCCGGTTAAGAGGTATCTTCATAAACGAATCTTTGCTTTTAAATTTGATCCTAAGGAAGAGTTGTAAGATAATCTTGATGCCAAGAAAATGAGTGCATCAAGTGGTAAAGGGCTATTCTTTAAAAGAATGCCAGCAACTTGGTATGGCAGCAACCATGGCTACTACCGGGATAGAGGTAGAGGAGAGAGCCATAGGAGAGTGCACAGCAGCATGTATGGCTACTACCGGGACAGAGGTAGAGGAGAGAGCCATAGGAGAGTGCACAACAGCATGCATGGCTACTACCAGGACAGAGGTAGAGGAGAAAGCCATGGGAGAATGCATTCCAAACTGAGATTTGGAGGGAAGAGCTCCCACTACTGCCATAAGGAGGGTCATGTCAAGAAAGATTGCAAGAAGATGACAAGGGATAGAGGAGGAAGCCATACAAAGAATGGAGAGGCTTCGGTTGCCAAAATAGAACAGCAAGATGATGATGTTCTTGTTGTGTGCTCAAGTGTGAGCAAGGGGCAAGAAGGCAGCGAGAAATGGATCTTGGATACCGGGTGCACTCATCATATGAGCCCTCACAAAGAATGGTTCAAGAATTTCAAGAAGATCAATGATGGAAGAGTCTTCTTGGGGAGTGACAATTCTTGCCAAGTGAGAGGGATTGGAGACATCCAATTGAGGATGTTTGATGGAGTCACAAGGCTGCTGGAAAATGTGATGTATGTTCCAGATTTGAAGAGGAACTTGATCTCATTGGGGCAGCCGGATTCCATGGGCTATACATGCAAGATAGAGGGAAGAAAGATCAAGGTGGCCAAGGGATCTTTGGTAGTGATCAAGGCAGCAAGAAACGATGGACTCTATGAGATGATCGGAGAAACAGAAACCAATGATCAAGCAGCAAGCTTGATGGCTAATCTGGACAAGGCAGCCCTTTGGCACACTCGCTTGGACACATGAGCGAAAAGGGCCTGCAAGTGCTTAGCAAGGAAGGTCTACTTGGTGGTGACAAAGTAGAAAAAATGGATTTCTGTAAGAGCTGTGTTTTTGGGCAGCAACATCGGGTCAGCTTCAACACCGGAGTGCACAAGTCTAAGGGCATTCTTGACTACATTCATGCGGACCTTTGAGGACCAGCAAGGACACCAACACAGGGAGGTAACATTTACTTTCTGTCTTTAATGATTATTCAAGAAAAGTGTGGGTTTATTTGGTAAAAAATAAATCAGATGTATTGAATAAGTTAGTGGTGTGGAAAGGGCTGGTTGAGACTCAAATGGGTAGAGTAGTTAAAGGGATAAGAACCGATAATGGCTTAGAAATTTTTAACCAAGAACTTGATCAATTCTGTAGGTTAAATGGCATTCTAAGACATAGGACGGTTGTGGAAACTCCTCAGTAAAATTGAGTTGCTGAGTTATTGAATAAGACCCTTATGAAAAAAGTTAGGTGCATGCTAATAGGATCCGGGTTACCAAAATATTTTTGGGGAGAAGCTGTAGCTACAGCTGCATATTTGATTAATAGATCGCCCTCTAGGATTGTATACCATAAGACTCCCGAAGAGTTGTGGAGTGGAAAACCCCCTGAGTTGGACAACCATAGGACTTTTGGGTGTGCTGCGTATGCACTCCAAAAGGAGGATAAGCTTAGCCCAGGATCTAGAAAATATGTGTTTTTAGGATATGGGGAAGGGGCTAAGGGGTACAGGTTGTGGTCCTTAGAAAAAGAATGATTTAAACTCATAATAAGTAGGGATGTTATTTTTAATAAATTGTTATTTCCCTACTTGGAGAATACTAACCCTGCAGGGGCTAGTGAGCAAACCAATTTAGAAATTGTTGAGCATAGCATCAAGGGAGATTCTGTTCAGGTAGAGTAAAGGAGGCAAGAGGGTTCGGACCAGGTAGAGCCCTCGGATGATTGCCAAGCTCAAGAAATTCAAGAAGAGGCTGAACAAGAAGAGGATGCTGCAGCAAGTCAGAAGGACTTTCAGCTCATAAGAGACCGGGAAAGAAGGCTGGTCGGACCACCTTCAAGATGTGGGTTTGCGGATGCTGCGGATGCAGCAGCTCCTTGGACAGAAGGAGAGATGAGTGAACAAGAAATTTACACGGATGCCATGGAGTGTAAGGATTCGTCAAAGTGGCAGCTAGCTATGGAGGAAAAAATGGATTCTTTGAGAAAGAACAACTTCTGGGAATTGGTGAAAATTCAAGAAATTCAAGAAAAGGCTGAACAAGAAGAGGATACTGCAGCAAGTCAGAAGGACTTTCAGCTCATAAGAGACCAGGAAAGAAGGCTGGTCGGACCACCTTCAAGATGTGGGTTTGCGGATGCTGCGGATGCAGCAGCTCCTTGGACAGAAGGAGAGATGAGTGAACAAGAAACTTACACGGATGCCATGGAGTGTAAGGATTCGTCAAAGTGGCAGCTAGCTATGGAGGAAGAAATGGATTCTTTGAGAAAGAACAACTTCTGGGAATTGGTGAAAATTCCAGGAAATCAGAAAGTTGTGGAATGTAAGTGCACTTACAAGATCAAAGAAGGGTGCCCTCCAAGAGATGAAGTCCGGAACAAGGCTAAGCTGGTGGCGAATGGGTTCACAAGAAGAGAAGACATAGGTTTCACAGAAACTTTCTCACCTGGACACAAGGTGGAGAAGATGGTGAGTATCCTCACCTATATCATTGTTGGGCTGTTAGTTTGGAATAGCAGGAAGAGGATGGAAAGGTTTACATCTCAACTCAGTGAGGAGTTTGAGAGGAAGGATCTCAGCCTTACACAAAAGATCCTTGGGATGAGGAGAATCATCCGGGAAAGGAAGAGAAACAGGTCAAGTGTTTCTTGGGCAATGGATGTTTTCAGCAAATGTGTGAATAATCCCGGAAAAGAGCATTGGCTTGGGATGAAGTGATTGCTGAAGTACATGGAGGTTCAATGGCAGCCAGTGGTAGCACTCATAACAACCAGGGCAGAATGCATAGCGGCTACGGAAGCCATAAAGGAGGCTATGGGGTGCAAAGGGTTGTTGGACGAGTGGGAGGTCCTAAAAGAGCAGGTGGTGGTATCTTTGGATAGCCAAAGTGCGGGGCACTTGTGAAGGTATCTGGTGTTCCATGAGGGGATGGAGCATATGGATGTTCGGTATCATTACATTCTGGAAAATGGTACAGAAGGAAGCATTCATGTTTACAAGAAGACCACGGAGAAAAGTCCTGCAGATTTAGGCACCAAGTTTCTACCTCTAAGTAAGTTCAATCATTACCTTAAATTACTTAGGATTGGAGTCGGTTGATTGATGACTCAAGATGAGTTTGGATCCCAAAGGTCTTTGCACAAATGGTTCGGGTTTAAACGCTTAGACAAAGGTAGAGATTGTTGGTTTTTTGTCTAAGGTTTAAACATGGTTCAAACATGGTCAAGGTTTGAACAGGTCTAAACATGGTTCAAGGATGGTTAAAATCCAAACCAAAGGTGGAGTATAAAATTTCAGCAAGTTAAAAGGTTGCACACAAGCGTGTGCTTAAGTTTTGAGCGTGGGAAGGTCAGGCACACTGCTGTGCAAGTTTCTGCCCACAAGCAGGAGGTGTGCGCACAGCATCAGGAGGCTGCAGCATCAGGTCACGCCGCAGCACACAGCACCACACAAAAACGCACAACATCACTTGGAGAGTGATGAAGGGCTGAGATTAAAGGAAGAACATGATCAAAGGGTCAAGAATGATTCACAAGATTGTCCAAGAATTAAGAGGCTATAAAAAGGGTTTCTTAGCCTCATTTCAAGTGGTGAAAAAGGTGTGTGAGAGAACCACACAGGTTGTGACATTGTGAGATCATTGTAAACACAAGAGAGAATTGTGTGAGAGACATAAACACAAGAGGGACTCTTGTAGTGAGGCTGGTTGTAAAGAAGAGAGGTTAGTAGAGAATTGATAGAAAGCATTGTAATAGGTCTATCACTTTCTCGTTCTCTTCTTGGCTCTTCAAGAACTTGGATTCTTGAAGGAGATTGCTGTAACTTTGTAAGAACCATTGAGATAGTGCAGAGAGTTCGGAGGAACTCACGGGGACGTAGGCACATTGCCGAACCTCGACAACAAATTACTTGTCTTCTTTCTTTCTTTGATTTTCTATTCTTGTGTTCAATTGCTGAAATTATTTCTACAAGTCATTCAAGACTTGGGTGTTTGGAAGATCACCACCTGGGCATCTTGTCAAGGTGATTTCCAACATAATAATTCTCTACACATCACTTATTCCTATCATACCTATCCAACTTTCATCTATCACCAAATCATAAGTTAATAATATATTCAAATACTATCACTATATATATTTCATATTTATCTTGATTACTTAAAGTAAATCTAACTCACTACGTAGCACTTAGAGCTACTCATGGATCACGTCCTTGCTTTTTCTGCTCCTTTCAGCAATTTTCCATGGGTGTTGATCGTCAACACTTGATATAATATTTATTTTAAAATTTCTAATTTATTCTTCAATTCTTCCATAATTCATACCCTTTGAAAATTCTCACATTGAATTCTGGGAAATTTCATGTATGCTAAATTTAAAAAATAAAATTTATGTTATTACCTTTTATTTTTCTGAGAGCTTTTCATGTCTCTATGTAAAATTCTCCCGTAAACCCCTTCAAAATTTTAATCTTTCAACTTTTTTTTTCAGTCCCCAAGTATTTAAAGAAGTAAAGTAATTTGTATTGAAGAAAGAAGAAAACAAAATAGGATTATATATATATATATATATATATATATATATATATATATATACATATACATATATATATACATATACATATATATATACATATACATATATATATACATATACATATATATATACATATACATATACATATACATATACATATACATATATATATATATATATATATATATATATATATATATATAAACAACAATCAGCACCATTTGGTGCCACGAACAGCCATTGTTGTCTAACATGCAATTTGTATCCACACCATTTTTTTTTTCTTTTTTTCCTTCTTATCCTTCCATGCTATCCTGGACATTTTTTTCTCTTTTTTTCTTTTTCTTTGTATCCACACCATCACGTGTCCAGTTTTATTTTCAAAATAATTATTTTATTCAAATAATAAACCTGTCACGCATATATTATTTTATTTAATTTCATATCATATTTATCAAATTACTTCTTTACCCATACTTTAAGAATACGGGTATTATAATTCTACCCACTTTATAAAAATTTCGTCCCTGAAATTTCCTTACCTAACTCAAGAAACAACTGTGAATAATATTTCTTTATAGTTGCCTCATGTTCTCACGTAATCTTTTCAACATATTTATTCCATCACAGAACTTAAATTAACGGAATTACTTTATTACACAAGACTTGTTCTTTTCTATCTAAATTTCTCATCAATACTTATATAAAAGTCAAATCTTCCTTAATTTCTACAGCTTGGCTTGAAATATTATGAGATTCATCATGTAAACACTTTCTCAAAAGTGGAATATGAAACATATTGTGTAACTGCTTCAACGTTGGAGGCAATTCCAGGCTATACACAACTACCTCAACTTTCTCAAAACCTCATAGGGTCTCACATACCTCGGACTCAACTTTCCTTTCCTGTTTAAATCTCAATACACCTTTTCATGAAGATATTTTTAAATATACCCAACCACCTATTTGAAACTCTAGAGGTCTTCTCCTATTATCAGCATTGCTATTCGGTCTACTTTGTTCTATTTTACGGTTCTCTCTAACCAATTTGATCCTCTCAGTTGTTAACTCAATAATTAATGGACCAAATACATTTCTCTCTCCTATTTCTTCCCAACATATAGGAGTTCTATCCCTACTACCATATAATGTCTCAATCGGTGTCATTCCATTACTAAATTGATGTTGATTATTATAAGCAAATTCCATCAATGGCATGTAAGCATCCCAACTTACTGAGAAATTCATCACATTTTCCCTTAACATATCTTGTAGTACTCTAATAATCCTTTTTGTCTACTCAGCTGTTTGAGGATGAAAAGTTGTAATAAACTGCAACTGTGTACACATGGCTTTTTGAAAACCTCTCCAAAACCAAGATATAAATCTAACATCTCTAAATGATACTATGCTCAATAGTACTCCACCCCACCTCATAATCTCAATTACATACAATTCAACCAACTTTTTAGTATTCCAATTAGTTTTAATTGGAAGAAATTGAAATGACTTAAAAAAATCTATCTACTATCACTTGCACTGTATCGTGAACTCTCTGAGTATGGTAAAATCCTGAAACAAAATCTATGGTTATATTTTTCTATACTCATTCGAGCACAGGAAGAGGCTGTAGTAAGCCTCCCAGATGTTTGTTCTTTGACTTCATTTGCTGGCAAACTAAACAACTATAAATATATTAAGCTACATCCCTCTTCAATTCTGACTACCAAAAATTCTGTCTCAATCCTCTATATATCTTATTTTTACTCGGGTGCATCGAATATACATCACCATATGCCTCTTTCAATATCTCAGTTCTCAATTCTGCATCATTGGGAACATATATTCTACGTTCTTATACCAGAACACCATCATTTCAAATTTTTAACTCATATTGCTTTATACTAAGCACGTCCTGCTTAATCTTCTCTATATTCTCATCTCTACCTTACATCTCTAACAAGCATTTTACTATGGATGAACGTACAACCATGTTTGTTAACAATGATCATCTATCACTGATATTCAACTTCATTCTTATCTCTTAAATCTATCATCGATTTCATATCAGGACTCTCAATAGCAGTTAACCTTCTTATAGACTTTCTACTCAATGCATCAGCTACCACATTAGTCTTTCCTGAATGATAATAAATTGTACAATTATAATCACTAATCAACTCTATTAACCTCCTCTGCCTCAAATTCAACTCATTATGGGTCGGTAAATGCGTCAAGTTTTTATGATCAGTAAAAATTTCACAATTGGATCCATACAGATGATGTCTCCAAATCATCAAAGCAAAAACGATGGCAACCAATTCTAAATCATGGGTCGAGTAATTCCTCTCATGGTTCTTCAATTGCCTAGATGCATAAGCTATAACTCTCACATGTTGCATCAACACACATCACAACCCCTGATAGGATGCATCACTATTCACTACAAAATCCTTCATCACCAAAAGGAAATACTAATATTGAAGTTGTAGTCAATTTCTCCTTTAGTAATTGGAAACTTTTCTCACACTCCCCAGACCATACCAATCTCACATCTTTCCTGATCAATCTAGTCAATAGTACTGCAATAACAGAAAAATTTTGAATGAATCTTCTATAATAACTAGCTAACCCCAAGAAGATTATAATTTCAGTCACATTAGTTAGTTTCTCCCAACTCAACATTGCATCTACTTTCTGTGAATCAATTGTTATACCATCTCCAGATACTACATGCCCTAAGAAATTTATTTCATTTAGTCAAAATTCACATTTAGGAAATTATAGCATACAGTTTCTCTCTCCTCAAAATCTCCAACACATTGTCTAATGTTTTACATGTTCTTCCTCATTGTTAGAATATACCAAAATGTCATCAATAATTATAACCACAAATTTGTTAAGAAATAGTTTAAACATTTTATTCATCAAGTCCATGAATGTTACTAGAGCATTAGTCCACTCAAATGGTATCACAAGAAACTTATGACCATAACGTGTCCTAAAAGCAGTCTTAGGCACATCTCCCTCCATTATCCTTAACTGGTGATAACCTGATCTCATGTTTATCTTAGAAAATACTTTCACTCCTTGCAACTGTTCAAACAATTCATTTATCATGGGCAAAAGATATTTGTTCTTAATGGTTATCTTATTCAACTATCTGTAATCTATACACAATCTCATCATTCCATCTTTTTTCTTCACAAACAACACAGGGGCTCCCCAAACACATTAGATCCGATAAATTGTTTATCTAAAAATTCTTAAAATGATATATTCAACTCTCTCAATTCAGCTGTGTCATTCTATAGGGTGCTATAGATATGTGTGTTGAACCCAAAATCACATTTATAGGAAACTAAATCTCCTTACTGGGAGACAATCTGGACAACTCTTCACGAAACACATCATGAAAATCTTTCATTAATAAGATTTCTTCTAACTTCTTATTTTCCTTTTTAGAATCCATTATGTATGCCAAATACTCCTCACATCCTTTCTAAAACCATTTACTAGTAGTTAGAGCAAAATAAGATAGTTCAAGAGTATTTTATGTTATCCCTGAAAGTTAAACTCATCATGCCCATATCTTGAACACTACATTCTTTCTAGAACAATCAACCTAGGCATAATATGTTGATAACCAATTCTTTCACAAAATCAAATAAAAATCTATCATATTCAAAGGTAATAAATCAACTTCAAATTCTTTATCATTGATATGAATCACACAACCTTTGTAAACATTTATGACTATCACTATATCTCTAGTGGGAACTTCAACAATAATATTATGCATCAAATGACTAATACATGCATCAATAGACTTCATATGAATACTGTATGCAAAAGAATGGGTTGCACCAAGAACAACCAACATTGATATGTCCACTTTTTCTACATACAAAACAATTTAAATTAAGACAATTCTAGGATAAATACCTTATCTTATTACATCTATAACAAACTCATGTCTCTCGATCATACATCAAGTTACGACTTTCCCTTGGTGGCATACTTACTTCTTCTGCCATGACTCTCAGTTCTCATAACTTGTCTCACAAATCTAAGGGTCCCACCAATATTACTCTGATCTACAGAAGCAATAGATCATGTTTGCCTCTAACTCTATACTATATTTCCTTGTAACAAGGAACACCCCATCTGGGGTGGTCTCTCACCCTATACACTCATACTACCACTACATCTAGAACCTTCATATCTAAGACTCTTTAACCACTCTTTCTCTTTCCCTTAAACTCTATCACATATTTCTCAATCTAAATTGTTATATCCACCAACCTAACATAATTCATATGCCTCATGTAAGACAGTTTTGATCAAATCTTAAAATATAGTTCGTTTATGAACCTCTTACACTTCTTCTCCTATAGGTTTACCATTTCCAGTACAAACCTCGACAAAACCACAAATCTCCTATCATATTGAGTTATAGTCAATACATTTGCCTCAAATAAATAAAATCTCTATCTTGTTGGGCTCTAAAGGTATAAGGAAAGTATTTATCAAGGAAAGCCTCCTTAAACCTATTCCAGGTTAAGGGTCTTTCAACATATGCACTTACTCTAGGAAGAGTATCCTCCCATCATTCTAAAACTTCTCCTTCTAACTTAAATGAAACAAAGGCAACCCTCTGCTTGTCAGTCACTGGTAAAGTACCAAATAATCTCTCTACAAGTTTTACTCATAGTTCAGGCTCAAAAAGATTCATACATCCTTTAGACAACAAAGCATTCAACTTAATATATTTAACAAAACAATCTCTCTGCATCTCGTGCATAAACTTACCTTTCCCCTTTTGAACGTTTACCATTACTGGATTTATAACAACCTCAGGCACTGCTCTAGCCTGTTTATCAAGTCTATGCTAGACTATCAACTATATCGTTTGTTACATTTATTTTCTCAAGAGCATGAGCAAGAACTTCTCTTAGCTCATCTCTTTCAATTCTAGATTCTCCCATACCTCTACTAATTTCGATTATATTGTTAACACGTTCCCTTCTAGGAACCACACACTCAGACTCAACTTCTATTTCAAACTCAATTTGTTTGAAAATTGGGGTCTACCATGTTCTCTCAAGTCAACAACTGTAATTCTAGTTCTAGCATGTCCATGTGTCATCCTCAGACTCTGCATTAAAATATAGTTTATTTTAATCTTCCACTTTTTTTCTTTTTATGCGGTCTACAGAATCATAAAACCTAAGGCTCTGATACCAAAATTGTAACGATCCATCTCGGGTTGGCCACCCCCGAGACGTTGTCGTCACTTTTTGAAATCCTAACACGACACATATATGCAACAATATAAAAATAACAACTGAATTATTTACATATATAAATCCTCAACCCTCAATAGGGGAGTTACATCATTCAAATCTCAACTGAACAATATATATATAACATACTATGCATAAATGTTTACAAATTCTTTTTTTTTTCTTTCTCATTAATCTGAGGATGTGGACCACGTGGCTTGCAAAAAATGATATAGTCTGAATCTCTGCTTACAATTCTATTTGTTCTACCCGCTACCTAAAATCATTGTACATTGAGGAATGAGCTTCACAAGCTCAGTGAATTAAACATACTAGAAGTATTCAATTTGTATGATTAGTCTTCCAATATTCAATCATTTATATCTCGTATAACTTAATAATAGCAGTCTACTATCACTATACATATGGTAAGCCCCATTCTCTCTCAATCTCTTCTTATTATATATTTATTCACCTTAAGCCCATCAATTATATCTCATTATTACCTCGTTATGATGTTCACAGCATATAGTCTACCATTTAGATAGTTCTTATCATATCATACTTCAATGTTTCTTTCTCATCATAACTGTCTCTCTGTGAGACTCATTCATTTATAAATAAATTTACAATAAAAAACAACACTTCAGCATTTCAGTAATAAAGTCAATATTTAAAACGAATGCAATGCATGAATTATAATTAGAGAACATCTTTCCACATGACGACATGTTTTTATCTTAGACCGGCTGCCTTCTCGGTTCTTTTATTTTATTTGGATCGGCTGCCCTCTCGGTTCTTTTATTTTATTTAGATCGGCTGCCCTCTCGGTTCTTTTATTTCCAGCATATACCGGCTGTCACGGTTTTCATTTAGACCAGCTGCCCTCCCGGTTCTTTTATTTCATATATATGCATATGAATAATGACATGAAGTATGCATATGCACAATAATATAAAAACACACATGTATTCATACATTCAAACTAGTTATCATGCTTCTTGTCAAATTATGATTTAATCAATTTCACTAATTTCTTCTCCTCATATATCATATCAACTCATCATCCATAGTTCGTCAAGAATTTCACTTATCACCTTTATTATTAAAGCGACTCATTATTCCAATAATATTATTTCTCATATATATAATAATTCTCTACACATCACTTATTCCTATTATACCTATCAACCAACTTTCATTTGTCACCAAATCATAAGTTAATAATATATTCAAATACTATCATTATATATTCCATATTTATCTTGATTACTTAAAGTAAATTTAACTCGCCACGTAGCACTTAGAGCTACTCGTTGATCACCTCCTTGTCTTTCCTTCTCCTTTCAACAATTTCCCCCAGTGCTGATCGTCAACACCTGACATAAAATTTATTTTAAAATTTCTAATTTAATCTTTAATTCTTCCATAATTCATACCCTTTGAAAAGTCCCACATTGAATTCCAAAAAATTTCATGTATGCTAAATTTAAAAAATAAAATTTATGTTATTATCTTTTGTTTTTCTGAGAGCTTTCCGTGACTCTTTGTAAAATTCTCTCGTAAACCTTTTCAAAATTTTACTCTTTCAACTTTTCTTTCAGTCCCCAAGTGTTTAAAGAAATATAGTAGTTTGTGTTGAAGAAACAAGAAAACCAAACAGGATTTGGTAAGTAATAAATTAATAAACTATAACTATATATATAAAACCAAACAAGATTTTTTTTCAAAATAATTATTTTATTCAAATAATAAATCTTTTATGTATATATTATTTTATTTTAGTTTCATATCATATTATATTTATCAAATTACTTCTTTATCTATACTTTAAAAATACAGGTATTACACATATAACCGAAAAGGGTCAAATATAATTCTGACATCCACAAACCTTAGAACCCACTACGTAAAATAAAATTGAAGTCCACCAGAAAGAGAGAATAAACCCTGCAATTTTATTCATAGTCAGAAAATTGACTACAATTGTAGTTTAAAGACCTTTATATAGGTAGGCCTGATTACAACTCAAAAAGAAAATAAACTGATTAGGAAATAAACTGACAAATAGTACAAAGGAAAAAATATTGCGCCCTAATATAAGTTTTGGACTGATTACGACTAAAATATGAAATAATAAAAGGAAATGTTACGCCATAATTAAAGTCAGCGGTTCTGAAATTGAATGGTTGAAATTTTAGCGATCTAGTTAATCAAAAAATATGTTGAAATTTGTTCTACATCACATGGCTTTAAAAATCAAAATCAGCGATTCAGTTACGGTTTAGAGATTCACTGAAACAACCGACGAGTTAAATTTCGGTTTCATAGTAAAACCGTTCCATGAACATCCTCACCGGGGAAGATCTTAACTATAAATTAAATAGCAGTTTTTATTCAATTTATGTAAAGTAAAGCATGAGATTGAATACTTGTTTTTACAACAGAAGTTAAGTAATTAGTACTTTGTCTTCCTAATAACACGGAAAAACAACACAACTATTCTTTCTAAACTGTTAATTCAGATTCAGTATATAATAAATTTTGTTGGACCTTTTTGCATTTTAACTGAAGTTTCATGGCAGAATATGTGAAGAAATAATGTTCCCACCATTAGAGGAGAGCTTAGCCCCCATCTAATGCGTAGATTAAGATTGGTAGAAGAGACTAATTGCCCTTATTTAATAATGCAAAAGTAGATAAGCTTAATGTGACATTGCAACTACTTCTACTTGATTTGATACATATAATACATTCACATGATTTCTGTTGATGAATAATATATCTCATCCCTTATAGCCAATGGAAAGTAATTATAATATATATGTATATATATTATGCTGCATAATTTATAATTTTAATCATATTTTAAGCACATGGATGAATCATATGGTTTGTTTTTGAAGCAGACAACAATATCCCTTTAAGTGTGGGCATTGCTTTTGAACTTCATGTGCCTATGACTTTTTACCATTTATCGGTGATTAGTCAATAATTTACGTTGTAACCAAATCGCAAGTACATGCATGAACCCACATCTAAGTTGGAGTAAGCATAGAAACCGACGGACTTGCGAACAAGATCCAAACGAGTGTAATGGGTTGGGTTAGGTTACAGTTTTTAAAAGTTGAGTTGAGTTGGGCTTGGATTGAAATTTTTTTTAACCAAAATGATTGGGTTAAGGATTAAAACTTTTTAACCTAATCCAAACCAATTTAAATAGGTTGGGTTGGGTTGGGTTGGGTTGAAGTTGGATGGGTTCATGGGTTAGATTGGGTTGAGATTTTTTCAACTTGGTATAATTGGGTTGGGTTGATTTTTTAGACCAAAACGACTCATGCTCATCTCTAACATCAGGTAATGTTGTATTGTTGATTTTAGATTGTAACATTTCTCAAAAATTAAAAGGTATTCAAAAACAAATTAGCTAGTAAAATAATTTATCATCTTGCAAGAGATTTGAGATTACATTTAGATATTTTTTATTTAAAAAAAAAGAATAAAAAATTGACACAAAAAAATGCACCCTTCAAAACGTTTAGTAAGCCCCTTGTTTAAATATATAACACATGGTTAGATATGTAACTCTACTTACTTTAACTCCCTGTATTTTCTCTCCCTCAGTATCCCACACAAGCTTAACTTTCTCACTATCTATCTCTCTCATATTCAACGTGCGTTGATTCCCTCTTTTTATCTATCTCTCATTATTACATCTTAATTTATCAATGCCTTGATTCCCTCTTTTTATCTATCTCTCATTATTACATCTTAATTTATCAATGCCATTAATTTCAAAGTACTTCAGTTACCTCATTTTGTTTTTATTCTTTTGTTTATAGTACTTTTATTCTGTTTCATTATTTTGCTTATATTTCTTGGCAAGTTCCTTAAATTGTTCTTATTATTTTTAGTGATTTTGTTCTAAGTGTTCTTTCTTTTTTTTTTCTTTTTTTTTTGCAGGGTTTAGTTTGCTAATCAAAAGAGACTATACGTGTGTTAGTTATGACTATTCAGCCAACTGAAGATCTTATCCAAAATTTAAAGAGATAAGAGTTCATTTCTTGTCAGTTGGGGAATCTCAACCAACACCAAAGAATACTTATCTTGAAATGGATAAGGTCATATCTGATTATTGGTTAGATATGATCAGGAAATATGAATAAGAACGTATATGACCATCAGTTAAAGATAATCAGGAAATATGGATAAACATTATCCATATTTGAAATTCAAAGAGGCAGTTATCAGGAGATGGAAATGAGGCTGGAAGCCTCAATAAATAAATGGGAGGATCCCATTGTTGAATACATTGAAATACAAGCACGAATCAATTATCATCGAAGCCTCCAATAATCTTCCAATCTTATTCTTTTTTGTTGATCTTAGCACCAAAATCTTCCAATTTTCAACAAGAAATCCCAAACACTAGTATCAGAGCCAAAATTACCTTTAAGATTTTTTTTACCAAAAATACCTCTAGTCGACTACTTCGTCGCCTAGCAGCCAGCAGTCACCTACTCAGTCGCTCAACAGCCACCAGTCACTTGCCTAGTCACTTAACAACCATTACTCCCTTATCTAATCGCTTAGAAGCCTCCCAGACGACTAACCAACCGACTACACAGTCGACTATCCTAAAGTTTGCACAAACTTCTTCTTCCCTATTCCAAAAGGGTCAAATTATATTTACACCTTTAATTTTATGCAAGCAAGTTATTTAAATTTTATCAAAATTTCCATCTTTTCAAAAAATTCTTTTCAGTATAGTTTTTTTCAAAATGGCTAGCAAATTGGTTGCTTTTGAAGTAGCAAAAATTGAACGACTCAATGGTGCCAACTATGATATGTGAAGTAGAAAAATTAGGTATGTCTTAATCCATGACAACATCGATTATGTAATCAACAGCACTGCTCCAACCCTCACTGAAAATCTTATTGATCCCTAGAAAAGAGAGCTCGAGCAGTGGTAAATAAATGACAATAAGGTGAAGAGCTTTATGTTGATGTTCATGGAAGACAATTTGATAAAAGTTTTCAAAAATTATAAAAATACAAAAGATTTATTGATGGCCATCAAGAAAAAGTATGACACCATTTCTGATGTGAACATACAACTTCTCCTCCATAACTATAATACCTATAGAATGAACAAGAGTGAAAGTGTGATGGACCATTTCAATAAGATGATTGTCATGGCCAAGACATGAAAATATCCGAAACTTAGATTCCAGAGAAAATGCAAGTAGCAACTATTCTGAATAGTCTGCCTCTTTCATTGAACTCTACTGCCACTAGTCTGAGACTGAGTGGCACCTTTAAGAACGTGAGCGATTTGTCATCTATGTTGGCAATCGAAAAAGATTTGATAATAGGAGAAAAAGACTAGAACTGAACTAGTCCAGACCAAGAAACCAAAATCATCAACTTAGCCCTCGGAAGCCCTCTTTCAAGGATTCACGGCCACAACACCGCAATAATAAGAAACTGATCATTACTCAGGGTACTTGTTATGGATGTGACAAATATGGACATTTAAGTCCAATTTCTCGAAAAACAAGCAAGAAAATAGGGGCGATTCAAAATTCCCGGAACAAGGAGGATTCAACTAGCGAGAATTTTTTGGAGTGATCTTTTGCAATGCTCTGGTCATAGAAATAGATGGGTGGTGGATTGACTCTACTGCAACCCGACACATTGCAAAGACTAAAAAAGGGTTGTTCGATTACATGGAGTTAAAGAAATGATAATAGAGGATCTTCATCGATAATAATACCTACCTGGATGTGGAAGGTATTGGATCTTACCGGTTGGAACTTGAGGACAATATTATGGTTCTTAAGAATGTGATCTATACACTAGGATGAGGTGTACTCTGGTTTTGGTCCTTGCACTGCTGAAGAAGGGGCTAGGGGTTAGGTTCTATAATAAGAGGGTGTCCATTGGAAAGGGCATAAAGTTTTTTGCTATGGGAAAGTTTGTGCCCAAACATGATTTGTTTTGTTTATCCATTATGAATGATAATAACAATGATGTAGTTTTGAATTACTTTATCTCTTGGTTATTCTGTATATAAATTGTGGTCTTTAAGATCAGGATCTAAGATGAAACAAATAATTAATATGAATTTTTTACCATGTTTATCTAATATAAATGTCATGCAATATTATCAACATTGTTTAGCTGGAGAAATGACTAGGAAACCTTCTAAGATAGGTCAAAGAGCTAGTCAACTTCTCGATTTGATGCACTCAGACAAATGTTACTCTTTGAGTGTTAAAACCCATGGTAATAAGGAATACTTTATTACTTTTACATATGACCATTCCAAGTTTATTTATATATATCTTATATTTTTCAAATCAGAAGCACTTGAATGTTTTAAGAGATATAAGACAGAAGTAGAAAATCAACTTGGAATGAACATTAAGGTTTTAAAGATTGATAGGGGAGGGGAATACAATTCTAGTGATTTTGACAATTTTTGCATAGAATATGGAATTATAAGGCATACTACTTTATCTTATACACCACAACATAATAATGTGGCAGAAAGAGAAAATTGAACATTATTGAATGTTGTAAGATGCATGTTGTCACACTCAAATCTCTCCAAAAGATTTTAGGGAGAGACTTTGATTACAACAAACTATATAGTGAATCGTATTCCCACTAAATCTATCAAGTCAACACCTTTTGAGATGTGTAATGGTTGTAAACTTGACTTAAGTCGTCTAATGAAATAGGGTTATATAGTGCACGCTTTGATTCCATCTTAGTTGAGAGATAAATTGAACTTCAAAGCATTGAAATGCATTTTCATAGGCTACTCTGAAAGGTCAAAAGGTGATAGGTTTTATCATAAAGAAAAATGGGCAATTGAAAGTAGAGATGCTACTTTTCTAGAAAATCTAGAGGAAGATGAACAAGTTCATAAAATAATTAACCATTATTCGTAATAGATGATGACTATTACGATGATGTTCTTGAAAATAACCTGGAACAAATCCTGTTATGGATGAAGAACCGATACCTATGGCAGAATTAACCATTAGGGCACTACATCCTCAACATGTTCAACCTGTAGTGGCAACAAGAGATCTAGGGAATCTCTCGCTTATATGGACAATCATTACCTATATTCGTACGAGTCATCATGTTTTTATGTGAACACGGACATTGAGGAATATGTAGATCCCACGACTTTTGTGGAAGCACTGAAATCTCAAGAAACTAATCTATAGTTTGATGCCAAGAAAGATGAAATTGATTTAATTGAAACAAATAAAGTTTGGGAACGATGTGATTTACTTTGGATTAGAAAGTTCATAGGTTCTAAATGGGTGCTCAAAAGGAAATTTTGTGCTAATGGGTCCATTGACAAATTCAAGGCTCACTTAGTTGCCAAAGGTTTTAGACAAATACCAAGAATAGACTTTCAGGAGACATATTCTCTGGTAGCAAAGTTTGCATTAATCATAATGATTCTGGTTATTATTGTTGTCTTAACTTAGAACTATTTCAAACGGATGTCAAGACTGAGTTCTTCAACCAAGTGTTGAGGGAAAATATTTATATGAACTAGCCTGAGGGATTTCAGGTAAAAGGTCAAGAAAACAAATTTTACAAATTAAATAAGTCACTATTGTTTTAAAACAAACACCTAGACAGTGGTATCTTAAATTTCATGAGGTAATATTGCAACTTGGTTTTGACCTAAATAAGTTGGATAAATGTGTTTATATCGGTAAAGATAGGAGCAGTTTTTTCATATTGTCATTGTATGTAAATGATATTCTACTTGTTAGAAATAAAATTGAAATGTTAAATAAAACAAATTCGAAACTAAGCAATAGATTTGAGATGAAAGTTATGGGTGAAGTGTCATATGTTCTAAGAATACAAATCATGAGGGATAGAAAATCTAGAACATTGGGCTTAAATCAAGAAAAGTACTTGCCCAAAGTTCTTAATAAATTTGGAATGTATAATTGCAATCCGGCACCAGCACCTTTGGTTATGGGGAATATATTGTCTAAAGACCAATGTCCTAGAGAGGGACACAAGTCTTTAGAAGTACCGTATCCTTAAACAGTTGGAAGCTTGATGTATGTCATGTTGTGTACTCAACCAGACTTAACATACCTAGTAAGTTTGGCCAGTAAGTACCAAAGTAATCCTAGCCCAAATCATTGGGAAGCAGTTAAAAGAATATTGAAGTATATAAGGTGAACCTTGCGCCTTAAATTAGTATATCAAGCATACACTTGAGGTAATTGGTTACTCTGATGTAGATTTCGTAGGGGACAAAGATGATGGAAAGTCCACTTCAGGACATTTGTTCATTTTTTTAGGCGCAACTATTTCTTGGGGTAGCAAGAAACAAGAATGTGTAGCAATATACACATGTCACGACCCGTGAGTTTGAGGGTTTCCTAGTACTCTTTTTTATTATAATGTACAACATTATACTGCACGTGCACTACATGATAGTACCTTGTACTATCGTACTACACTTTTAGTACCGTAGGATTGTGACACTTGGCAAGATGTTAGCCATGGATGTAAGGGAGTTCTCTCTATATAAAAAGAGCCTCCCTCTCACTTGTAATTCATTCATTCATTCAAGCAATAGCAAGCTCTCTAGCTTTATCTCTCATATTCTCTTGTGTTGGCTTGTTTTCTTCGAGTGGGTCTAGCTCTGAGGGCGGTTCGCTTGAGTAGCTAAGAGGAAGGTTGACTTAGGCATTCCAAGGAAGTGTTTTTGAGCTTAAGGCCACATGGGTAGTGACTTAAGCTTGCAACCCGTGACAAGTGGTATCAGAGCCAAAGTTCAACGAGACTTTTAAGAAGAGATGGCAACTGCTTTCGATGTTAGCAACCTAGCTCATGATGATCATGAGACCCGAGGGAGGGCAGCCAAGAAGGCTAGTTCAAAGGATATGATGTCAAGCATAAATGCTCGCTTGGCTAAGTTGGAGTTAGTTGTGGGGGAAATACGGGAGAGGTTCAAGGATACCGATGGTAGCACCGATGAGCTAAACCCCATGATAGAGGATCTCCAAGGAGCATGCAAGCTGCCCTCAATGAGGCTGTAGACGTGCTCACGCAAAACAACGACACCCTGAAGGCCATGGTGGTATCTATGCGGGAAGAGATGGAAGAGCTCAAGCGTGAGTTCTCAGCTTACAAATCAGCCTTCGGAGGGGTATGCTTGCCATGACACCCAATCATAGGGTAGATGTGCCTAAACCAAAGGAGTTCAAAGGCATCCGAGCTACAAATAATGTGGACAACTTTCTTTGGGGGATAGAGCAATATTTTTGAGTGATGAACATTATGGAGGACGTAACCAAGGTAAACATAGCCTTTATGTATCTTGTTGATATTGCTTTATTATGGTGGCGACGTACGTGTGCGGGTGCTGCCATTGTTACGTGGTAATAATTCCAAAGGGAATTTCACCAACAGTTCTATTCAGAGTATGCGGAAGATGAGGCACGAGCCACACTGTGAAGGCTCACCCAACGTGGGGAAGTATAGGAGTATGTGCGAGAGTTTTTGGAACTCATGCTCCAAATTTCTGATCTTGGAGAGAGGGAGGCTCTCTTCTCCTTCATGGATGGTCTCAAACCATGGGCCAAGCAAGAGTTGCAAAGAAGGGGTGTCCAAGACCTCACCCGAGCCATGTCAGTGGCAGAATCTTTGGTGGAGTTCAAGAAACAAGAGAAATTTAGCTCCTCCAAGAACCAGGGCAATGGTGGGGGAGACAAAGACAAGTATCAGAAGGGTGGTCCGGGGAAACCACCTATTCACAAGTGGAAGTCCACCAAAGATGGGGACAAAAAGAATGAGCCATTAGCTTTCTTCTCTTGTGAGGGTCCTCATTAGGTATGGGATTTCCCGAATAGAACCAAGCTCTCTGCCATTGCTAGGGAAGAGGGAAAAACAGAGAGAAATACCTTCAAGCTTGGCTCTATCATGCTTAGCTCGATGAAAGCCAAAATGTTTGGCAAGAGGAAGGGGCTCATGTTCACAGACATCATGGTGGCTGGCACCAAAGTTAGTGCTCTTGTAGACACTGAGGCTTCTGATCTCTTTGTGCATAAGGAAATGTCCAAGAGATTAAGCCTTAAGGTAGAGAAAGGCAATAGTTGGATCAAGACAGTCAATTCCGAAGAAGTTCCGACAATGGGTGTGGCACAAGGGGTGGAGCTACAACTAGGAGATTGGAAAGGCAAAGAAACTCTTGAGGTAATCCTACTTGATGATTATGACTTTGTAATTGGGTTAGATTTCCTTGATCGGATTAATGTTTTGCTAGTGCCATTTGCCAACTATGTGTGCATCCTTGATTCTTGGTGCCAATGCCTCATACCAATAAGACGAAACGCTAGCCAAGCTAACCGGGTTTTATCGACAATCAAACTAGCCAAGAGGGTGAGAAGGAATGAAGTCACACACTTGGCCACCGTGAAACTTAAGAAGGTCCTAAAGTCCAAGGAAGAGACTCTTCTTGAGGTACTTGAGCTTTTAGAGTTCTTGGTTGATGTGATGCCCCCGGAGTTACCCAAGAAACTCCCACTTAAGAGAGAGGTGGATCATAAGATTGAGTTGGTATCAACTATCCAACCACCAGCTAAGGTAACTAAGCATTCCAAGAAGTGGGCTGATTGTAAGAAACGGGATATGCAGTACCAAGTGGGGGATTTTGTGCTTGTGAAGCTACATTTGGTACTTCGTACCAAAGGGATCCATGAGGCATTGGTGCACAGATATAAGGGGAATTTCAGAGTTCTTAAGAGGGTAGGCAATTTGACCTGCAAACTTAAGCTATTATCCAAGCTCAAGGTGCACCCAGTGTTCCATGTGAGTATGTTGAAACCATTCCATGAAGACCAAGATGATCCAGATCGAGGTGAGTCACAGCGATCCTATATAGGAGTTAGGGTCTCTTATAACCGAGACACTGAGAGCATACTGGCCAATCGAGTTTTGAGATGGAAGAACTATAAGACGAGGCATGAGTACGTGATACGATGGAAGGGACAACCCGATAGTGAGACTAGTTGGGAACCAGCTAAGGCCTTGTGGCAATTTCAGGCAAAGATCGACTAGTTTCATACCGAGAGTGCGATGAGGGCATCGCCAGATTTAGTGGGGGAGAATGTCATAACCCGCGATTTTGAGGGTTTCCTAGTACCCTTTTTTTATTATAATGTATAACATTATACTGCACGTGCACTACATGGTAGTAACTTGTACTATCGTACTACACTTGTACTACACTTTTAGTACCGTAGGATTGTGACACTTGGCAAGATATTAGCCATGGATGTAAGAGAGCTCTTCCTATATAAAGGAGCCTCCCTTCACTTGTAATTCATTCATTCATTGAAGCAATAGTAAGCTCTCTAGCTTTGTCTCATATTCTCTTGTGTTGGCTTATTTTCTTTGAGTGGGTCTAGCTCCGAGGGTGGTTCTCTTGAGTAGCTAAAAGGAAGGCTGACTTAGGCATTCCAAGGAAGTGTTTTCGAGCCTAAGGTAGCATGGTTAGCGACTTAAGCTTGTAGCCTGTGTGTAAACTGAGGTTTCAAACCAAGAGAGGGGTGAATTGGGTTTTTAAAAACTTTCACTAATTAATCACAAGTTTGTAAAAACAGATTAATCCATGTTGGTATTTATCTAAGGTTTTTTTGTGCGTTTATCTACCTAAATTGATAAGCAAATAATCATACTTGTTTTACTTGCAAGTGCACAAGGTCAATGGTAGCATAGTGTGCAAGTGCGAGATCATTTCCATAGGGATTGGTTAATTTCAATTTAGAATTAGTTTCTCAAAATAAAAAGGGATAGAAATAAATGTTGAGTGTGAATTAATAATGATAAGAACATAGGGCTTTGATATCCACCACTAATCATACTTTCCTATTAAGTAAAGTGCCAATGCTATAGCTCTATCATGAATACCTAATGGTTGCCAACCATAAGGGCTTGGTCCACTCCTTACGCTATTGATCTCCCTAAGCAACGAGTTAGGCATGATGTATACTCTAACTCTTTTCTCTTTTAAGGGATTCAGCATGATGTATACTAAGTTGTTCCTTAAGAGAGCATAAGGGCTGTGGAAATCGACAACCACATGGGACCTAGGGCTTGGTCCGCTCCCGGTTTCCCATGTTGATTAATCCAAGAATCCAGTGTGGATGTCTTTTGTTACTATTATTCAACCCAGGACTCGGTCATCCAAATTGATCTAACTAACTTATCCATACCACATGCATACGTTGATCAGACACACACATATAAAGAATTTAAATAAACACAGGCATTAATCAATTAAAGCATCATAACATGGCTATTAGCAAAGGTAATCAATGATCATGTATATAGGAAAGCATAATCAAGGCTTCAATCGAGCCCTATTAGGAGGTTTGTTACACATGTTCAGTAAACTAAACATCATAACCACAACTAACTAAAACAGAAAAATAAAACCCGAAGAATGTTGAGGAGACGAGTCGTTAATTCCTCTCCAAAGCTTAAAACTTCAAGCTTAATCCAAAAGTATGTTTTCTATGTTTTACAAGGCTATATATAGGGCTCTAAGGGTGACCTAAAACCCTAATTTCCTATTTAAGGTCTGGAGACTTCTTTCCAATTCTGGTTGTGCCACCTCTGGAGCATGTGCACTCAATCGCATGAGTCTGCACTCGAGCGCATGTGTGCGCTCGAGCCTTCTGAGTGTGCACTCATGTGCCTGTGTGCTCGATCACAAGGGAGGTGCGCTCGAGCGCACCTTGCTAGTTTGCAAAACTTTACTTTTTATTCCTTAGAGCTCCAAAATATCTTCTTTTTGTCATAGTCATATGAAAAACACATAAAACACGAAAATAAAGTAGAAACTACTAAAATAGATAAACAAAGAGTCTAATAAGTGCAAATTAAGGGGCTTAAATATGACTATTTAAGTACTTATCACACCCCCAAACTTACATATTGCTAGTCCCTTAGCAATACAAAACGAAAGACTGTATTAAAACAAAAATTAAAGATAAATTCATTCTTTATGATATCCAAAAATTTGGGTTGCACATAAAACTATGATGATTGTTCATGAGTAAGCTTATAATAAAAACACATTTTTGCAATGAATAAGGATTTTAAAAGTTCAGGTTACTTACCTAAGGTTGGCTTAAGGCATCGCAAATTTGATTTGGTGTGTGGTGAATTAGCACATAGAAGATGGAGCTTCCAAATAATTTTAATGTATAATGTTTCGGTGTCCAAACCTTCATCGAATTCCTTATCAAATAGAACAAAAATGGCATAGTGTTTACTTCTTTTTCTTTTTCTTTCATCATGCGATTCTTGCCATGTTGAGTTCCATTAAGCTTTCTAATTGACCCTTGTAATGAGTGTTTAGCCAATAATTCCCAAACCAGATGGTTTTTGGGCATTAGGTGTGAAGACACCCCTAAGGACGTACTAACTCGAGTAAAAAAGGCTATGGAACTAATAGGTCTTAATGTTTGCTAAGTGAAATTCCCACCTTTTGACGTGAACACTCACTGCTTACTGAGGCAAAAGGCCCAGTTACTCAGTGGAAATTTTTATGATCATTAATTGCTTAATTCCCACCTTTTGACGTGAACACTCACTGCTTACTAAGGCAAGAAGTCCAGTTACTCAGTGGAAAGTTTTTAATGATCATTATAAGCTTTTTATTCTCTTTTTGCATGATGGACATTTTTCTTTATTTTTCTTATGTTTTAACAAGTTATCCGATTATAGTTAGGTCATGGAAACATATACATAAGAATTATATGTCATACCCCACACAATTGTGTGCTAATGTGCTCGTGTCAGATTTAGATAAAACTTGTGATTTCTTAAATGCCTTAAAGTAAGTAATTAAACTTTTAAAACTTTATTATTTTAAGTTTAAAATTTTCAACACAATATGAACATGTATTTATCTTTTAAAAAAAAACTGGGACAAAGTGTGTGAATGTGTCCCCATACCCCCAAACTTAAATTGCACATTGTCCTCAATGTGTGAATAACATGGAAAGATCTGACGTAGGAAATGGAGAACTAGCTGGGCTGGTATGGCTCATAGCACACCCCCAAACTTGAACGGATGCACACATTGTCCCTAAAAAAAAAAACTAACGTAATACAGGAAAACAAGAAGTATTAAAAGTAAATAAATAACAATAACTATGAAAAGCAATAAAAATAAAAGGATAAGTTGTGGGGTGTCTCCCATGAGCGCTAAGTTTAACATCTTCAGCCAGACACTCTTATTCCCTCGCAGAAAAGCATAAGTTGAATGCATCAGCAACTATTTCGATGCAAAATTTGGTGCTTAGATGCTTTGGATAGGCCTCTAGGCGGTGCGCAGCCTCAAAGATGTCATCAGTAACATCTTCATATACAGGCTCAACATCCGATTATGTTAACCCATGGGTGAGGGTAGCTTCTAATGGAGCAATGAGATGGACCTGAAAAGCATGCCCAACAACACCTTGCATCATATATTAATTAGAATATTCCACATTATCTTGGGGTATTTTTAATGTATCAAATATTTTAAATTCAACATTCTCACCATTTACCTTCATACTTACAATACCCTTTTTCACGCAAATTTTTGTATCAGCAGTTCTCATAAAGGGTCTTCCTAAGATGATGGGCAGGGGCAATGGTATAGAAGATTCTTCCATATCTAATACAATAAAATCAGCAGGTAAAATAAATAGACCTACATTTACCAAGATATCCTCAAGAATACCTCTTGGTCTTTTGATGCTTCTGTTTGCCAGTTGCAAGGTGATGGAGGTTGGTTGAAGCTCCCCCAAACCTAGTGTCTTGAATACAGTGTATGGCAGCAAGTTAACACCAGCCCCTAAATCCAATAGTGCATGCTCAAAAATCTGGTTACCTGTCCTACAAGGAATGGTGAAACTACCCGAATCTTTTAGCTTGGGTGGTAGTTTCCTTAACAATACTGCACTCACCTCTTCGGTGAAAGCCACTATTTCATGCTCCTTTGATATGGATGTTGTCATTGGAGATGCTTGTACAGGCTCATCAGCTCCTATGATCTTACCATTTATGAGAGTTGTCACGTCATTTATTGCTGATGTCCTCTTGGATTAGGTAGTGCTTGGGTGGGAAGTTCACCATGCTTTATTTTACTAAGCTCCTTAGCCAATTGCTCCATTTGTACCTTGAGTCTTTGAATGGCTTGCTCATGCTTTGCAATGGTTTCCCTTTGATCAGTCCGAAATTGTTTTTTTTTTGCTATGAATTGTTCTTATGAGGTTATCAACTGCCTTACAAGACTCTCTAGGTCACTTTGCTTTAATTGCGAAACTGATTGGGCTGCCAGTTGGGAATTCCTTTGCTGCTCTTGAAAGTTCACGACATTTCAATTATTGCTCTATGAGAGCTTGGGGTGGTTTCGCCCTCATTGATTGTAGGTATTTGCATATGCACTGTTTGGTCCCATATAGTTCGCTTGCTCAGGATCTGTAGATGAATATAAATAGCAAGTCTCAGTAGTGTGATCAAATTGAGAACACAAAGCACATACCTGGAGTTGTGAAGCTTGTGGTCGAGGTAGGAAATTCGATGAGATGAGTCTTAAATATTGCATATTTAAGCCCTTCAATTTATATTTGCTAGGTTCTTAATTTGTATTATTTCACTTTATTTTATGTATTTTTTGTGTTTTGTGTATTTTTATAGGTTTGTCGAGAAAATGAAGCATTTCTAGAGATATCAAGCTTCAAGAGCAAAGAGGATGCATAGTGTGATCGATCACACGAGACATGCGATCGAGCGCACCTGCGCTCGAGCGCACTTGCCTACGAACAAGTGCAAGGTTAACATCCCACATCGAAGTATTTGTAGTTTAGTGCGTCTGCGATCGATCGTAACAGACGTGTGATCGAGCGCACTCGGGCCAGTATCCCATATCGAATCTGAAACCTATAATGCTCCGAGACTCCCCCTATATAAACACCATCTGACTCCATCATTCAGTGTACAATTCCTGGGCCACTTTGGTGTTAACAGGTGGACGTCTGCTAGCATTCTGATGGATCCCGAAGGCTTTTCTACCACGAGGGGTAGCGCCGCTCATAAGCGAGTGGAATTTCTCCCATGTAAAGTTATTTATTTCTTTTTATTTAGTTGTTTTAGTTTAATGTTTAGCACTTTTATTATGAATTGTAGTTTCATAATTATGAGTGGCTAGAATCTTCAACTAAGGTTGAAGATGAAGCCCTGCCGTTGTTTGACATAGTAGTTCAGATTTGCATGTACAAATCTGACATTTTTTAGTATAAATGTTCTGTCAATTATTTGAGTTAATCTTGTGATTGATTGAGTTTAAATTGTTCTGTTGGATATTCTTTGTGTTTCATCTGATGGATACATCGAATTGTTTTCGATTAAATTGGATTTCCTTTGTGATTTGTTAAGAGCGGATACATTGGATGCTTTTGGTTTAATTGGGATATTCTTTGTTTTTTGTCTTATAGTTGGATTCATGGAATGTTTTGATAGGCTATATTTTTAGGACATAAATGCTTAAACTTTGGTGGAGTGGATTCGGAAACCTTAGTGTTTTTATTATTAGTTTTTAAAATCAATTTAGTTTAGTTTTAATTTGTTTTCCAAATATCATTCAAAATTCGGAACTAGGTTAAGATAAAGTTAGTTTAGATAAATTTATATTTTCACAACGCAATTCCCTGTGGATTCGACCTTGCACTTGCACAACGCTATATTGCAAACGACTCGTGCGCTTGCGAGTAAATTAAAACTCACAACAAGTTTTTGGCGCCGTTGCCGGGGAGTTGTTTTGTTTGTGAATTTTTTGTCTGAATTAATTTTATTTTTCTACTAGTTAGTTATCAATTTTTTTTTTAAAAAAAAAATTTAATTTTTGTGAGTAGTGTGTTTGCTATTTTGGCTTTATTCTGTTGTTTCTGCTGGTTAGTACCTCATTGTTTTCCTTTGGTGTATGCTTGGTCGGAGATCATTGAACTTAGATCTGATACATTTAGATCCTGACTTAGAAAGAACTCTTAGGAGACAGAGAAGAGCATTAGTTGAAAGAGAGACTGTTGAGATGGGAAAGAATTTTAGGAATGCACATCATCTTGAACATGTAGAGCAACCTAGAGCTTGGAACGTGGACTCCACTACTTCCCTTAGGGATTTGTTCGCACCTGTTGCGACTAACTCGTCCTCTTGCATAGTGTTGCCACCTACCAATGCCACCCACTTCGACTTAAAGCCACATGTTATCCAACTCTTACTCTCATTCCATGGCCTAGATCTTGAAAATCCTTATAGCCATATAAAGAAGTTCAAAGACATTTGTGCCACATTTAAATTCCAGAACTTCTCTGAGGAGTCAATCCATCTTCGACTCTTCTCTTTTTCTCTTCACGATAGAGCTAGGGCGTGGTTGGATTCCAACACGCCCGGGTCTATTACATCTTGGGAAAACCTGCTTAGCAAATTTTATCATAAGTTTTTCCTAATGTCTAGAGTGAATGAGTGCCGAAAGGAGATTAGCTCTTTCACTCAGGATGAGGATGAAAATTTTTCTGAGGGTTGGGAGCGCTTCAAAGAGCTACTGATCAGATGCCCTCCACATGGATATGAGAAGGGGAGACTCGTTCAGTTCTTCTACCAAGGGTTGACTCAACCCAACCGTAGCATGATCGAGTCTATGAATGGGGGGGCATTCTTAAGTCTGACAGGAGATGAAGCATATATAGCATTGGACAAGTTGTCCGACAACTCGCAGCAGTGGGATTTTTCAAGTTGTCGAGATAAGTCTATTCGTGCTCCTAAGAGGGGAGGCATCTATGAGGTCAGGGAGGACGCTAATTTGAGGATAAAGTTAGATGTTCTCACTAAAAAGATTGACGCTCTCACTGTGAGCCAATCCATCAATGCTGCCAACACATTCAATGTTGAAAGCTATTCTATCTGTGCTAGTCCCATGCATCTAGCACAGAACTGCCCATCAATGCCGGCTTGTGCCGAGTATCCTATGGAACAAGTAAATGCTTTCAATGACTATCGAAGGTAGTCAAATGGACCGTACTCCTAGACGTACAATCCAGGGTGGCAGAACCACCCAAATTTTTCATGGAGGCAGAACCAACCAATGAATCAGGGAGGAGCCACTCATAATGCTCAAAATCAATACCCTCCCGGATTTGCCCAACAAATTCCTGGTCATGGTCGTTCTGCCCATCCAGCACCATTACCTACTTACCAAGCTCCCACTCAAACACCAGCGCTAGTTTCACAGTCACTAGAGGACACCATTAAGAAATACATGAAAATGAATAGCCAATCCATGAGCGACATAAGGAGTGCAACAATGGTAAACGCCCAAGCAATTGCTAAGCTGGAGAGTCAAATAGGGCAAATTGCAAGTCATTTGGGTGAGAGAGAGAAGGGAAAGTTCCCCAGTCAGCCTGTGCCCAACCCGAAAGGACACTTTATAGTTGGGAGTTCACTAACTCCTACGCACGGGGAGGAACAAGTACAGTCGATTGTCACGCTGAGGTTTGGGAGACAAGTGGATAATCAAGTGGAAGAGAGCCCTGTTATGCAACAAGGGCAAGGGAGTGACAACAAGGAGAAGAGAGATGCTGAGCCATCTACAGCCACACCTACTGAAAAAGACCCTCCTAGGCCGTTTGTACATAGAGCGCCTTACCCCGACAGACTACAAGCGCCCAAGAAAGGAGAGAAGTATGAGAAAATTCTAGAGGTATTCAAACAGGTCCAAATCAATATCCCATTTTTTGATGCCATCCATCAAGTGCCATCATATGTCAAGTTTTTAAAGGACTTGGTCACTATCAAGAGGAGGACGAATGTCCCAAAGAAGGCATTTTTGACCGAGCAGGTCAACTCAATCCTTCAGTGCAAGCTCCCCATCAAGTATAAGGACCCAAGGTGTCCTACCATCTCTTGCACAATAAGAGTCAGCCATATTGAGAGGGCTCTTTTGGATCTAGGGGCGAGTGTGAATCTTCTACCCTACTCAGTCTATTTGCAGTTGGGGTTAGGAGAATTGAAGCCCACATCCACGACGCTTCAATTGGCTGACAGGTCTGTGAAAAGACCACGGGGAATAGTTGAGGACGTCTTGACACAGAGCCGGTCCAGAATGTAGGGATTCAAATACCGATAATTCTAAGGCGACCATTCTTAGCCACGGCTAACGCCCTAATCAATTGTAGGACAGGGGTGATGAAGATCTCTTTCGAAAATATGACAGTGGAGTTAAACATCTTTGATATCACTAGGCAACCACTGGAGTATGATGAAGTGAGAAATGTATGCTTGATAGAGGAGATTCTTGAGGAGACTGTAGATGAATCAAGCATTGAGGATCCCCTGGAGGCGTGTTTTGCTCACTTTGGAGAGGACTTGGTTTTAGATAAGCTACTCGAGGAAGTGAATGCCGTTTGGAGTTTGATCCTCAAGAAAGCAATGAGACAAAGGAGACCGTCGAACCTGAAACCCCCAAAAAGGAACTTAAGCCTTTACCAGATAATCTTAAGTATAAGTTCCTAGGTTTAGCTGATAGTTTGCCTGTGATTATAGCTTCAGATTTGGGTGAAGCTCAAGAGGAAAAATTATTAGATGTCTTAAGAGAGCACAAGGATGCTATCGGGTGGACCATTGAGGATATTAGGGGAATCAGCCCCTCGGTGGTGATGCACAAGATACATTTGGAGGAAAATGCCAAGCCATCGAGGGAGCCACAAAGAAGGCTCAACCCAGCTATGCAAGAGGTTATGAGGGCAGAAATAATTAAGCTGTTAGATGCAGGGATCATTTATCCCATCTCTGATAGCAAGTGAGTGAGTCTGATTCATGTTGTGCCCAAGCGAGCGGAATTGACGATAGTAAAGAATAAGGACGACGAGTTGGTGCCAACTCGTGTTCAGTCAGGGTGGAGAGTGTGTATAGACTACCGTAAGCTGAACGTTTCCACAAGGAAGGATCCCTTTTCACTGCCATTTATTGATCAGATGGTGGAGCGTTTGACTCAGCACGAGTATTATTGTTTTTTGGATGGTTATTCTGGATATAACCAGGTCCCCGTGGACCCCGAAGATCAGGAGAAGATAACATTTAACTGTCCTTTTGGGACATTCGCCTACCGTCGCATGCCCTTTGGGTTATGCAATGCACCCGCTACTTTTCAGCAGTGCATGGTCAGTATATTTTCTGACATAGTAGAGCGATTCTTAGAGATTTTCATAGACGAATTCTCCGTCTTCAGTTCAACATTTGAGGAGTGCCTGCACCGTCTCACTTTGGTTTTAGTACGGTGCAAGGAGAAGAACCTAGTGCTTAATTGGGAGAAGTGCCATTTTATGGTTAAGCAAGGCATTGTATTGGGGCATGTCGTATCTCATCAAGGGATTGAGGTCGAAAAAGCGAAGATGGACCTGATTTCCAACCTTCCACCCCCACGTACAGTGAAAAAGGTTCAATCTTTTCTAGGCCATGTAGGTTTTTACAGGCGATTTATCCATAATTTCAGCAAAATCGTCAGGCTCTTGTGCCAGTTATTACAAAAGGATGCCCCATTTATATTTGATGAGGACTGTAAGAAAGTATTTGGGGATCTAAAGAAGATTCTGACGTCCACACCCATTATTCAGCCACCCAACTGGGGTGTGCCTTTTGAGATTATGTGTGACGCATCAGATTATGCTGTTGGAGTTGTTTTAGGCCAGTGTGATGATAAACTTCCCTATGTTATCTACTATGCAAGTCAAACTCTAAACGACGCACAACTCAATTACTCTACCACTGAAAAGGAGTTGCTTGCAGTCATTTTTGCATTAGACAAGTTCATATCTTACTTGTTAGGATCTAAAGTCATTATCTACTCGGACCGTGCAGCATTGAAGTATTTTTTCTCTAAAAAAGATGCTAAATCTTGTCTTATCCGATGGATCTTGCTACTTCAAGAGTTCGACATTGAGATTCGGGATAAGAAAGGTTCAGAAAATGTGGTGGCAGACCATTTATCTAGATTGATTGTGGATTTCACTGAGGCCGCCACTCCCATTTCTGAGACCTTTCCTGATGAGCAGTTAATGCTCATTGCTCAAAATCCAGCTCCATGGTTTGCTGATATAGCAAACTATCTTGTCACCGGACACATGCCTTTGCATTGGGGGCGACAAGATAAATCAAAGTTTTTAGCCATGGTAAAACATTTTTTTTGGGATGATCCTTATCTGTTTAAGTATTGTTTCGATCAGATCATCAGAAGGTGTATTCCCAAGCATGACCAATCTAACATCATCGCCTTTTGTCATGATCATGCTTGTGGAGGCCATTTCAGTGCTAAAAAGACCGCTGCAAAGATTTTGCAGTGTGGATTTTATTGGCCTACCATGTTTCGAGACTCTCACACCTACTGTGTATCTTGTGAGCGTTGCCAAAAGCTAGGGAGTCTTTCTAGGAGGAATATGATGCCCCTTAACCTTATTCTGATTGTTGAGATTTTTGACGTGTGGGGCATTGATTTTATGGGACCGTTCCCAAACTCCTTTGGCAACTTGTACATTTTAGTTGCTGTGGATTATCTGTCCGAGTGAGTGGAGGTCGTTGCGTGCAAGACCAATGACCACAGAGTTGTGGTCTAGTTTTTGAAGGACACTATTTTTGCTCGATTTGGTACGCCTCAAGCAATCATAAGTGATGGAGGTAAGCACTTTTGCAACCGGATTTTTGAGCAGTTGATGAAGAAGTATTTCATCACACACAAGGTTGCCACCCCATATCACCCACAGACGAGTGGACAAGTGGAAATTTCTAATCGCGAGATCAAACACATTTTAGAGAAAACTGTGAACCCTAGTAGAAAGGATTGGTCTCTGCGATTGACTGATGCACTGTGGGCATATCGGACAGCCTTCAAGACGCCAATTGGCATGTGTCCCTATCGTATTGTGTACGGAAAGGCATGTCACCTTCCGGTCGAATTAGAGCATCGTGCATATTGGGCTATCAAGCAACTAAATTTCAATCTTTCCAAGGCTGGCTCACAACGGAAGCTCCAACTCAATGAATTGGAGGAGCTGCGGAATGATGCATATGAGTGTTCCCGATCATACAAAGCACAAATGAAGAAGACTCATGACCAAAACATTTTGAGACGAGCTTTTAAGCCGGGTCAAAAAGTTCTTCTTTACAATTCACGCTTGCATCTTTTTCCAGGCAAGCTCAAATCTCGTTAGACAGGCCCATTTATTATTCGGTCAGTTTTTCCTCATGGGGCCATCGAGATTGAGGATCCCAAGAATGGTAACACTTTTAAAGTAAATGGACAAAGGCTAAAACCATTCTTGGAGTTGAGGAGTCCGGACATAGAGACTATATTATTGGAGGATCCTAGTTACTCTAATTGAGTGTCGTATACTAAGAGGAGTCTGGCTAAAGACTTTAAACTTAGCACTCATGGGAGGCACCCCACAGCTTATCTTTTCTGTATATTTCTTAATTTTTATGATTAATGTTTGTTTCCAGTATTTTTTGTTTTCCAGTTTTTATTTTTCAGGGACAATGCGTATTTCAGTTCAAGTTTGGGGGTATGCTACGAGCCATACTAGTCCAGATAGTTCTCCATATCCCAGATCAGCTCTTTCCATATTCTTCACACATTGGGGTCAATATGTAATTTAAGTTTGGGGGTATGGGAGACACATCACACACTTTGTCCTAATTTGTTGTCTTTTCGTCGTAAAGATAAATGCATGCTCATGTTATTTTGAAATTTTGGTTGATCTTAACATTTTTTGTGATGTGATGTCATAAATAAACTTAAAATTTTGAACACATGATCTGGTGATAAAGTTTTAAAATTTAGTTACTTACTTTAGGCATTTGAGAATTCACATGTTTGATCTAATCTAACACGAGCACATTAGCACAAATTGTGTGAGGTATGACATGTGATTTTAATGTGTACGTTTCCTTGTCTTAACTGAAACTGGATGACTTGTTGGATAAACACTTGGGGGCATAGAAAAGCATAAAAAAAAGAGAAAATATACATATATATATATATAATAATACTACTAATGATCATCATTAATAAACTTTCCACTGAGTAACTGGACCTCTTGCCTCAGTAAGTAGTGAGTGTTCACGTCAAAAGGTGGGAATTTTATTCATAATGACCATTGTGAAATTTTTTGCTGAGTAACTGGACCTCTTGCCTTAGTAAGCAGTGAGTGTTCACGTCAAAAGGTGAAAATTTTGTTTGGTAACATTAAGGTCAGTTTAGTTTCGTAGCCTTTTTGACCCGAGTTAGTAAGTCCTTAGGGTTGTCTTTACACCTGATGCCTTAAAACCATCTGGTTTAGGAGTCATTGACTCAACACTCGCTACATGGGTCAATTAGAAAGCTTAAGAGAATTAAACATAGCAGAGCCTTATATATATAAAAATAAATAAAAAAAGAAAATAAAAACTATGCCATTTTCGTTCATTCTGATGGGAAATTTGGTGAATCTTGAGACACGGAGACCTTACACATTGGAGTTATTTGGAAGCTTCATTTTTATATGCTAATTCAGTTTACACAGTGTCAAACTTGTGATGCCTTAACTTGCCTTTTGTAAGTAATTAGATTTTAACATTTATATTCATTGTGAAGATGGGTTTATCTCTTTAAGCTTGCTTATGACTAAATATCATGGTGGTGTGTGCTTCTTAAATTTGTGGATAACATGAGTGATGAACTTATCTATATGTTCTTTGTTTTTCATTTAATTTTTATTTTGTTTTGCTAAGAGACTATCAAAATATAAGTTTGGGGGTATTTGATGAGTCTTAAATATTGCATATTTAAGCCCTTCAATTTATATTTGTTAGGTTCTTAATTTGTATTATTTCACTTTATTTTATGTCTTTTTTTGTGTTTTGTGTATTTTTATAGGTTTGTGGAGAAAATGAAGCATTTCTGGAGATATCAAGCTTCAAGAGCAAAGAGGATGCATAGTGCGATCGATCACATGAGATATGCGATCGAGCGCACTTGCCTACGAACGAGCACAAGGTCAATATCCCACATCGAAATATTTGCAGTTTAGTGCGTTTGTGATCGATCGTAACAGACGTGCGATCGTACGCACAAGACATGCGATCGAGCGCACATGTGATCGATCGCACCATTCTGCGATCGAGCGCACTCGGGCCAGTATCCCACATCGAATCTGAAACCTACAATGCTCCAAGACTCCCCTTATATAAACACCATCTGACTCCATCATTCAGTGTACAATTCCTGGGCCACTTTGGTGTTAACCGGTAGATGTCTGCTAGCATTCTGGTGGATCCCGAAGGCTTTGCTACCATGAGGGGTAGTGCCGCCCATAAGCGAGTGGAATTTCTCCCATGTAAAGTTATTTATTTCTTTTTATTTAGTTGTTTTAGTTTAATGTTTAGCACTTTTATTATGAATTGTAGTTTCATAATTATAAGTAGCTAGAATCTTCAGCTAAGGTTGAAGATGAAGCCCTGCCGTTGTTTGGCATAATAGTTCAGATTTGCCTGTACAAATCTGACATTTTTTAGTATAAATGTTCTGTCAATTATTTGAGTTAATCTTGTGATTGATTGAGTTTAAATAGTTCTGTTGGATATTCCTTGTGTTTCATCTGATGGATACATCGAATTGTTTTCGATTAAATTGGATTTCCTTTGTGATTTGTTAAGAGCGGATACATTGGATGCTTTTGGTTTAATTGGGATATTCTTTGTTTTTTGTCTTATAGTTGGATTCATGGAATGTTTTGATAAGCTATGTTTTTAGGACATATATGCTTAAACTTTGGTGGGGTGGATTCGGAAACCTTAGTGTTTTTATTATTAGTTTTTAAAATCAATTTAGTTTAGTTTTAATTTGTTTTCCAAAATATCATTCAAAATTCGGAACTAGGTTAAGATGAAGTTAGTTTAGATAAATTTATATTTTCACAACGTAATTCCCTGTGGATTCGACCTCGCACTTGCACAACGCTATATTGCAAATGACTCGTGCGCTTGCGAGTAAATTAAAACTCACAACAATATTCTGAGCAGTCATGGCTTTTATAAGCATATCTAGCTTCCTCTCCATAGTAGCCCTCTGTTTTGAAGATTCACCATTTAGGTTCACCTCATACATGCCCTTTTTCACACCTTGTCTACCTCTGGATGATAATTGTTGTGTGTGCTCGCTTAAGGTCTCAAAAAGCTCCATGGCTTCTTCACTACTCCTTTCCATCAGCACACCTCCACAACCTGAATCAACTATACCTTTATTCATGTCATTTAGACCTTCATAAAAGGCTAGTACCAGCTCATCTTGAGGTAGATTATGATGTGGGCATTTGAGTAGTAGCTCATGGAAGTGTCTCCATGCTTCAAAGAACAGGTCTCCATTCTTCTATTGGAAAGATTGAATCTCCTTCCTCATTTATCTTGTCTTTTGAGCTGGGAAAAACTCCCTTAGGAACTTATAGGCCAACTCTTCCCAAGTATGGATAGAAATTGCAGGCAATGAATTGTACCACAGTTTAGCATTATCTTTTAATGAAAAAGGGAAAATAATTAACTGATTCCCTCTTGATTTAGGCCCTAGATGTGCTGGAACTTGCAGAGGTCTAAGAATTCCTGAAGGTGCAAGTGTGGGTCCTCAGCAGGTGTACTCCTAAAATGAGTCAATGCATTGAGTATCTCCGGAGATATATAATAATTGTCTTTGGCCTGTGGTTGATATGCAATGCATGAAGGATGGTTGAGGTTCTGTGGAATGAAGGATTGCTTCATGGGTCTTCGCTCTAGTGGTGGTTGGTTGTCAAGTTGTTCTGCCATTGGTGCCTCTCCCTTGACTTCTTCTTCTTCCTCCTCAATGTTGTTTCTAGGCCTTTGTCGAGTGGTTCACTTAATCTCTATATCAAGTGGAAAGATGGTTGGATACCTGGATTGAAGACCTTGTATGTATCAGGTGAAACCTTTCAGTTTAGTAGTTTCAGTACTGCTTCTCGGGTAGGTTCTGGGCCTTTTGCGCTCGAGCGCACACTGAACTGTGCTCGATCGCAGATGTGTGCTCGATCTCACTAGGCACTGCACTCAATTACAGGGCTACAGATTACTCTGCTACACACCTAAAAAAAACAGAAAACAAAAAGCGAAAAGAAAAAATTAGGTCTTTTGATAAAGAAAATATAAACAGAACACAAGAAATAAAATAAAATAGAAGTAATGAAAATAATTCCAAAAAGAAATTTAGTGCAATCCCCGGCAATGGCGCCAAAAATTTATTGTGCGTTTATCTACCTAAATTAATAATCACAAGGGAGGTGCGCTCGAGCGCACCTTACTGGTTTGCAGAACTTTACTTTTTATTCCTTAGAGCTCCAAAATCTCTTCTTTTTGTCAAAGCCCTATGAAAAACACATAAAACACGAAAATGAAGTAGAATATACTGAAATACATAAACAAAGAGCCCAACAACTATAAATTAAGGGGCTTAAATTTGAATATTTAAGCACTATCAGGTTTAAACATGGTTTGAAGATGGTTCAGCATCAGGTCTTAATACCTGGGCTCAAGGTGTGCGCGTCTCGGCCTACAGCAAGGGAGAAAAGGCCCTCCACCAGTGTGATCCATGGCTTGGGAAGGTTGGGCCATGGCCTCCTGCAGACATGTAACTTCTGGGTTGTGTGCGCCGCGGCACAGGGTGGTGTGCACTGTGGTGCCCAGAAGGTGGAGAAGTTATGTCCTGTCTTGAGCCGCTGCATGCCCTATTCTAGGCCGTGGCTTGAAGGCACACATGGTCCATTTGGTTCAGCCTTTTGTTAGGTGCGTGAGGCAAGATCAAAATGCACAGGATCACTAAGGATTAATGAAGGGCTATGGTTAATTGGTCCTCAAGATCTAAGGGTGGATATTGACCCTCAAGATTGGTCAAGAAGTTGGTGAACTATATAAAGGGTCACTTAGCTTCAATCTCAAAGTATAATGTGATAAAGTTGTGAGACTTGTGATGTAAATAAGAGTTGTGTGAGAGTACAAAGACACTAAACACAGGAGAAATCTCATTGTAAAGAGGCTGGATGTTTAGAGAGAGAGTAGTATAGAGAGGGGATTCAAGGGACTTGTAAGTGGAATTTTTTTGGAGAAATTCCAGGGTAACTCAAGACCTTATCACTTTCTTGTTCTCTTCTTTTGTTCTTCAAGAACTTAAGGTTTCTTGAAGAGGCGTTGTTGATTTTAAAGAACTCCATTGATAAGATAGTCGAACCTCGATAACAAATTTCTTGTATTGTGTTCTTTCTTGCTTGGTTTGCTGTTTCTTTTCTTTACAATTCATTCTAGACTTGGGTGTTTGGAAGATCACCGCCTGGGCATCTAGAGGGTAGTTTCTCAACAGTGGTATCAGAGCTACAACAGTGGGTATCGGAGCAAAAACAGAAGGTATCGGAGCAAGACTCCAAGAATCAAAGGTCAACTTCTTGGGTGATTCAAGAACGGAGTAGAGATCTATATCTGATCATGTTCTTAAGGTGATTCAAGAACGGAGTAGAGATCAAAATCTGATCGTGTTCTTGAAGGTGATTCAAGAACGGTATTGAGATCAATCTTCGATCATGTTCTTGAGGTTTAAAAGAAGATAGAAAGCAATTGTGGGTGTTGCATAAATCTGGGATCTTCTCCGCAAGATGGGTTCAAACTTCATTATTGAGAAGTTTGATGAAAAGGGAGACTTTGCTCTTTGGAAGCGGAAGATCAAGGCTGTTCTTATGCAACAAAATGTGGACTTGGCTATTGAAGAATATGACGTATTTCCAGCAAGTATCACAGAGGTCCAGCGGAATAAGATGAAGAAGATGGCATAAAACAACATCTTTCTGCAAATATCGGATAATGTCACAAGGGAGTGCGGAGACTCGAAAGATCCAGTTGCAATTTGGAAGAAACTAGATGAGTTGTTTCTTACTAAGACTCTCTCTAATAAGAGGTATCTTCGTAAACGAATCTTTACTTTTAAATTGAATCCTAATAAAGAGTTGCAAGATAATCTTGATGCCAAGATGAGGAGTGCATCAAGTGGAGAAGGGTTGTTCGTTAAAGGAAGGGTAGCAACTCGGTATGGCAGCAACATACATGGCTACTACCGGGTTAGAGGAAGAGGAAAAAGCCATGGGAGAGTGCACAGCAACATACATGGCTACTACCGGGACAGAAGTAGAGGAGAAAGCCATGAGAGAGTGCACAGCAACATATATGGCTACTACCAAGACAGAGGTAAAGGAGAAAGCCATGGGAGATGCTTCTACTACCATAAGAAGGGTCATTTCAAGAAAGATTGCAAGAAGATGATAAGGGATGAGGGAGGAAGCCATACCAAGAATGGAGAGGCTCTGGTTGCCAAGGGAGAATAAGAAGATGATGATGTTCTTGTTGTGTGCTCAAGTGTGAGCAAGGGGCAAAGAGGCAGTAGGAAATGGATCTTGGATACCGGGTGCACTCATCATATGTGCCCTCACAGGGATTGGTTCAAGAATTTCAAGAAATCCAATGATGAAATGATTTTCTTGGGGAATGATATTTATTGCCAAGTAGAGAGATAGGAGATATCCAATTGAGGATGTTTGATAGAATGACAAGGTTGCTGAGGAATGTGAGGTATCTTTTAGATTTGAGAAGGAATTTGATCTCATTGGGGCAGCTGGATTCCATAAGGTACACATACAAAGCAAAATGGAGTTGCTGAGAGGATGAATAAGACCCTTAGGGAAAAGGTTAGGTGCATGGTTAGAGGATCCGAATTAACCAAATGTTTTTAGGGGGAAGCGATATCTACTACTGTGTATTTGGTTAATAGATCACCCTCTAGGGTTGTGGACCTTAAGACTTCCGAGGAGATGTGGAGTGGTAAACCCCTGAGTTAGACAACCTTAGAGCTTTTGGGTGTGCTGCTTATGCAAATCAAAATGATGATAGACTTAGCCCAGGATCTAGAAAATGTGTATTTCTAGGATATGGGGAAGGGGCTAAGGGGTATAGGTTTTGGTCCATAAAGCAAAAAGGATTTAAACTAATAATATATAGGGATGTCATTTTTAATGAATTTTTATTTCCATATTTGGAGAAAACTAACCCTGCAGGGGTTAGTGACCAAACTAGTTCGGTATTTGTGGAGCATAGCATCAAGAAAGATTCAGTTCAGGTAGAGCAAGGAAGGCAAGAGGGTTCAGACCAAGTAGAGCCCATTGATGAATGCTAAGCTTAGGACACTCATGAGGAGGCTGAACTAGAAGGGGATGATGCAGCAAGGCAGAATGACTATCAGCTCACAAGGGACCGGGAAAGAAGGCTGGTCAGACCACCTTTGAGATATGGTTTTGCAGCTGCGAGTGCAGCAACTCCTTGGACGGAAGAAGGGATAAGTGAACAAGAGACTTACATTGATGTCATGGGATGTAAGGATTCGTCAAGATGGAAGCTAGCTATAGAGGAAGAAATGGATTCTTTGAGGAAGAATAACTCTTAGGAATTGGTGCACATTCCAGGAAAACAGAGAGTTGTTGATTGTAAGTGCACTTACAAGATCAAAGAAAGGAACCCTCCAGGGGATGAAGTCCGAAACAAGGCTAGGTTGGTGGCAAAAGGGTTCACACAAAGAGAAGGCATAGATTTCACAGAAACCTTCTCACCTCTACACAAGGTAGAGGAAGTGGTGATTATCCTCGTCTATGCTGATGAGATGCTGTTTGTTATGAGTTTTAAATTAGTCACGAGCGCACGAGTCGTTTGCAATATAGCGTTGTGCAAGTGCGAGGTCGAATCCACAGGGAATTACGTTGTGAAAATATAATTTAATCTAAACTAACTTTATCTTAACCTAGTTCCGAGTTTTGAATTATATGTTGCAAAATAAATAAAAACTAAACTAAATTGATTTAAAACTAATAATAAAGACATTAAGGTTTCCGAATCCACCCCACCAAAGTTTAAGCATATATGTCCTAAAAACATAGCCTACCAAAACATTTCATGAATCCAACTTTCGACAAAAAACAAAGAATATCCTAATTAAACGAAAAGCATCCAATGTATCCGCTTTTATCAAATCACAAAGGAAATCCAATTTAATCGAAAACAATTCGATGTATCCATCAGATGAAACACAAGGAATATCCAACAAAATAATTTAAACTCAATCAGTCACAAGATTAACTCAAATAATTGACAGAACATTTATACTAAAAAATGTCAGATTTGTACAAGAAAATCTGAACTACTATGCCAAACAACGGCGAGGCTTCATCTTCAACCTTAGCCGAAAATTCTAGCCACTCATAACTATGAAACTACAATTCATAATAAAAGTGCTAAACATTAAACTAAAACAACTAAATAAAAAGAAATAAATAACTTTACATGGGAGAAATTCCACTCGCTGATGGGTGGCGCTTCCCCTCGTGGTAGCAAAGCCTTCGGGATCCACCAGAATGCTAGCAGACGTCCACCAGTTAACACCAAAGTGGCCCAGGAATTGTACACTGAATGATAAGGTCAGATGGTGTTTATATAGGGGGAGTCCCGGAGTAGCATGGGTTTCAAATTCGATGTGGGATACTGCCCGAGTGCGCTCGATCGCAGAATGATGCGATCGATCGTAAGTGCGATCGATCGTATGTCTTCTGCGCACGATCGCATGTGCGCTCGATTGCGTGTCTGGTGCGCTCGATCGCAGGTGCACTGTACTGCAAACATTTCGATGTGGGATTATTGACTATGCGCTCGATCGCATCATAGTGCGATCGATTGCTATTGCTCCTGAAGCTTCACATCTCATGAAATGCTTCATTTTCTCCACAAACCTATAAAAATACACAAAACACAAAAAAAAAACATAAAATAAAGTGAAATACTACTAACTAAGAGCATAACAAATATAAGTTAAGGGTCTTAAATATGCAATATTTAAGACTCATCACTGTTGGTTGAGAACAATAGGGAGAGGATGAAAATGTTGATATCTTAACTCAGTGAGGAGTTCGAGAGGAAGGATCTTATCCTTGCACAAAAGATCTTTGGGATGAGAAGAATTCGGGAAAGGGAGAGAAACGAGTTGAAGGTTTCTCAGTCTTCCAACATAGAAAATGTGTTGTATGAGTTTTTCTATGGAAGATGGTAAATCAGTGAAGGTTCCCTTTGCTGGTCATTTCAAGTTCTCCAGCAAACAATATCCTAGAACGGATGAGGAGAGGAAAGAAATGGAAATGATCCCTTATTCTAGTGCAGATGGATCAGTTATGTTTATGATGGTAAGCACTAGACCCGACATTTCTCAGGCAATTGGTGTTCTCAGCAGATTTGTGAGTAATCCCGGAAATGAGCTTTGGCTTGGGATGAAGTGGTTGCTGAGGTACTTGAAGGCTCAATGGCAGCCAGTGGTAACACTCATAACAACCGAGGTAGAATACATAGCGGCTACGGAAGCCATAAAGGAGGCTATGTGGTGCAAAGGGTTGTTGGAAGAGTGGAAGGTCCTAAAAGAGCAAGTGGTGGTGTCTTCGGATAGCCAAAGTGCGTAGCACTTGTGTAGGAACCCGGTGTTCCATGAGAGGACTAAGCATGTGGATGTTCGATATCATGTTACGAAAGGATGCATTCATGTGGACAAAGTCCCAATGAAAGAAAGTCCTGCAGATTTAGGCACCAAAGGTCTACCTCTAAGAAAGTTCAATCATTGTCTTGGACTTCTTAAGATTAGATTCAGATTAATGGTGACTCAGGATGAGTTTGGATACTGAGTTCTCTGCACAATGGGTTCAGGTTTAAACGTTTAGATAAAGGTAGAGATTGTTGGTATTTGTTTAAGGTTTAAACATGGTTTGAAGATGGTTCAACATCAGGTCTTGGCGCCACGGCCTACAACAAGGGAGAAAAGGCCCTCCACCAGTGTGCGTCTCGGCTTGGGAAGGCTAGGCTGCAGCCTCCAGCAGATATGTAACTTTTGGGCAGTATGCACTATGGCACAGGGTGGTGTGCACCGCGGCGCCCAAAAGGTGGAGAAGTTATGTCCTGCCTTGAGCCGCGGCATTCCCTGTTCTAGGCCGCAGCTTGAAGGCACATATGGTCCATTTGGTTTAGCCTTTTGTTAGGTGCATGAGGCATGATCAAAATGCATAGGATCACTAAGGATTGATGAAGGGCTGTGGTTGATTGGTCCTCAAGATCTAAGGGTGGATATTGACCCTCAAAATTGGTCAAGATGTCGGTGCACTATATAAAGGGTCACCTAGCTTCAATCTCAAAGTGTAATGTGATAAAGGTGTGAGACTTGTGATGTAAATGAGAGTTATGTGAGAGTGCGAAGATACTAAACACAGGAGAGATCTCATTGTAGAGAGGCTGGATGTTTAGAGAGAGAGTAGTATAGAGAGGGGATTCAAGGGACTTGTAAGTGGAATTTCTTAGGAGAAATTCTAGGGTAACTCAAGAATTATCACTTTCTTCTTCTCTTCTTTAGTTTTTCAAGAACTTGAGGTTTCTTGGAGAGGTGTTGCTGATTGTAAAGAACTCCATTGATAAGATAGTGCTGAGAATTCGGAGGAGCTCACAGGAACGTAGGTACATTGCTGAACCTCGATAACAAATTGGTTATGTTGTGTTCTTTCTTGCTTCATTTGCTGTTTCTTTTCTTTACAAGTCATTCTAGACTTGGGTGTTTAGAAGATCACCACCTGGGCATCTAGAGGGTGGTTTCCCAACAATCCATAAACATGTAAACAAGTAATATGCTGTAAACAAAAGAGTTTAAGGAATAGAAGATGCAAGCTCAGTTTATAGTGGTTCGGCAATATCGGATTCATTCCAACCCTACGTCTACTCTCTTCAAGGTACCTCCTTGAAGCAATCCACTAAAAACCTTTAGTCGTGCAACTTCACGGGTGTTGCACAAACCTTACAAACAATCCCTTCCTCTCGGAAGCTAATCTCTTACTTTCGAAAGTTAATCCCTTTACAATAAATGTTGTAAAGTAAATGGTAGAGAGACAGTAATGAAAGCCTATACAACTATATAATATCTCTCTTTCAAGGTAAAGCTTGAAGAATGGCTCAACAATAAATATTTCAAAGCTTTTGTGTATTAATGAGCAAAAACTTGATTGAATGTGTATTCTCCTTTGTTTAAATGATCAATAGAGTGGGTTTATATAGCCTTGAATTAATATGGCCCTTTTGTACTGACTTGGAATGTTTTGGTACATTTTGTACTGAAATCTCACGTCTCAATGGTCATATTTTTTGAATTACTAGTCGACTGGGTCTTAGTACCAGTCGACTGGGTGAGGTGAAAAGTCTCACCTTTTAAGACTTTGAAGAGTACTAGTCGACTGGGTTTTTCTTACCAACTGGGGACAGTCTGTCTAAAACACCAGTCGACTGGTATAAAGCATCCAGTCGACTGGGGACACACTGTCCAAAACTCCAATCTTCTGGTATAAGTACTCAGTCGACTGGGTTGCCCTTCAACCCATTTTTTCATTCTTTGAAATGTTTTTGACTTATAAACATCTAAACAAATAGTTTTGTTAAAATGTTTTTTCAAAAGGAGCCATTGGACAAGCTTATTACCTGAACCGGTGAGATTTACAACTTGATTCAATACCTTATACCTATACTAGATCTTCTGTCTTGACTTGGTGTTTGATTCGGGTTGAGTTCTTGCACCTTGATTATTGGTTGTATGCTTTTATCGCTTTATACACTTAGATAGCACTGTTAGTATAATTAGAGTTGTGTTTTGTCATCATTAAAATTAATATGGCCATTTTGTACTGACTTTGAATGTTTTGGTACATTTTGTGTTGAAGTCCCACGTCTCAATGGTCATATTTTTTGAATTACCAGTCGACTGGGTGAGGTGAAAAGTCTCACCTTTTAAGATTTTGAAGAGTACCAGTCGACTGGGTTGTTCTTACCAGTCGACTGGGGATAGTCTGTTCAAAACACCAGTCGACTGGTGTAAAGTATCCAGTCGACTGGGGACGTACTGTCCAAAACTCCAATTTTCTGGTATAAGTACTCAGTCGACTGGGTTGCCCTTTAACCCATTTTTTCATTCTTTGAAATGTTTTTGACTTATAAACATTTAAACGAATAGTTTTGTTAAAATTATTTTTCAAAAGGAGGCATTGGACAAGCTTGTTACCTGAACCGGTGAGATTTACAACTTGATTCAATACCTTATACCTATACTAGGTCTTCTGTCTTAACTTGGTGTTTGATTCGGGTTGAGTTCTTGCACCTTAGATAGCATTGTTAGTATAATTAGAGTTGTGTTTTGTCATCATTAAAATTTAGGTGAAGATCAACAATCTCCCCTTTTTTTATGATGACAAAACTATTGAGAGAAAACAGTTTTAAAAACGAAGTGTTTGATTTTTTGAAAAAATTGGGCAGGATTTCCTCTGTTTTTTGAATAAAACCAACCTGTAAAAAGATTAAGAACAGTTTAAATCAACTCAACATATAAAATCATACATCAAGTTCTTTGGAGTAATGCTCCCCCTAAATCTATGCACTATTTTGAGTTTACAGTTAGTTTTCTCATATTTCTCTCTCGTTTTGACAACAACAGAAAATGGGGTAGTAAACCAAAAAATAAGCTATATAGATACCATTAAAATGAATAGCATGCATAAACAAACTTGTACGCGAAAATTTGGCATCATTCGGAATTGGGAAGCCTTCCCGAAAAAAATCAGAAGTTTTCATATATGTAGAAACAGTTTAAAGCATTTATCCGAATACAGAAAGATTTAAAGTAAGTAATGTTATAGCGTAAATGTAAAACAAGTATATAAACCAAGTCTAATCATAAAATATAAACATATACATCACAAGTCTGTACATCACAGGCTTCAACTAGCCGAAACAGAGAGACAAAATACAGTAAATGATGAAATAATGTACGTGCTAAGAACACTGAAAAACTACATTAATAAATACATCAAAAAGAAGATAGAAAGCGACTCAAGGAGCAGGAGAGTCAGAGCTGTCATGGATGAGATGCTGAAGCTCAGTCAGGGAACCCTCGATATACTCACAGTGCAGCTTGAAGTCATCCCAGAGAGAGCGGAGGTCGTGATGCATAGCGTTGACTGAAGAGCTCAAGCTCTGGAAGCCGGACTGCATGGTCAGTTGGAGGCTCATGATAGCCTGAAGAAGATTGCCATACCCAGCGGGATCAGTACTCGAGTCGCCCATTGGAGGTGCTCAGTCATCCACATCCATAGCAGTAACAGCAACATCTGGACCCTCGTCCTCATCATCACTGCTATCGTCCTCTCCAATCCGAATGTTCTTCTTGGCCTTTGAGTAGATCATGCCGTCTCGGAATGTACATCAAATATTCTTTAGCGAAGTGACGTTGATGATGTCTTTGAAGCCGATGTCCTGAGCCTCAGAGGCGGGGAGAAGCACCCGAAAATGCTGGAGGATGAGTGTGATAAGCATCCTGTAGGGAAGGCATCCGAAGTCGCTCGCTTCGCCGTTTATCATGTTGGCAAGCAACAGGGGGTAGATATTGAAGTGGTGCCTAGTTTTAAGGAACCAAATCAATATGACATCTATCTTACATAGATAGCCCTAACTTTCGAGTCTCGGGTGGATGGCCCAACTCACAATGAGGTTGAACAATTTCGAGTCAAGGGGCATGTCCCTACATGTGTGAAATATAGTGGGTTGAAACACATAGTTAGGGTCACCCCTAACTATCCAATATGCCTCCCTATAATCAAAATCGTTTGGCCATCCATCCAGACTCCATTGGATCCCTCCCACAGGGATCATCAGGATACCCATCAAAAGGTCAATGTTGACCTCAAACTCCACACCTATAACACTGGTTCTGAACCTCAGAGCCAATGGACTGGGTTTCACCAAGCTCGCATAGAATTAGTGAATCAGTCTTGGGCAAAATTTTTGATGAATCTTGACCACTGGGGTCAAATTTATGGCATCAAAAGCAAGTAATACATCAAAATTACCATGACGAATCTACCTGTCATGATCTTTTTATAATGGATAATCGAAGTATACTTGTCTTTTATCGCAGGGCTGGAGAACAAAGAGTCGTCGAGCTCTGTCCTGGGCTTCTTGCTTGAGAAGCCCGCTACGCCCTTCCCTATGGAATCCAGAGCCACAGATTTGGTGGACCTTGGCCTAGTAGGCGTATGAGGTCCCCCAACAGTGGTTTTTATGTGGATTCGATTGGTCATTTTGGAAGATTTGAGTTTTTGGGAGAAAAAGGGATTTTGGTGGAAATAAAAGATTTCAACCGTAGAAAGTTGCAATAGATGATGTGGATGAGTATATTGAGGTCTGTATAAGGTGTTTTGAGGATTTTTTTATCAAAAGGATAAGATTTTTTATAGAGAGAAAGCCTAGGGTTTTAAAAATGGCGTAAAAATCTAAAAAAAATGAAAAAGACTATTTATAGAATCGCGATACCAGTCGATTGGGGTTAAGAAACCAGTCGACTAGGTCCTTTGCAGATTTAAAAAGTTTCACATACCAATCGACTGGGTAGGGATACCAGTCGACTGGGTGATTAACTGATTTTCAAAAAATGACTCCAAACAAGGTTTTTGATTACTAATCGACTGGTATAGACATGCCAGTCGACTGGGAGATTAGGCAAAGATTTACCAGTCGACTGGGAGATTAGGCAAAGATTTACCAGTCGACTGGGATAGACTTACCAATTGACTTGACCCTTAAGAAAATTTTCAGTCTTGAGTCTTAGCACGAAATTTGTTTATCTATGCCATCTTAAGTGAGGGAAATATTAAATAAGTTTTAATACTCTTTCACTAGACGTCAAATATGCAAAATGATGAATGATGAATGATGAAACAATCAAACATACAGTTTATCATAAACTACCAATCCCATTGACAGTCTTATGTTGCAAAAAGTTGCTTCACTTAGAGGTTTTGTAAGAATGTCAGCTATTTGATCTTCTGAAGGTATGAATTCTAGTCTAATATCCTCTTTTTGAGCATGGTCTCTTAAGAAATTATGTCTAATTTCTATGTGTTTAGTTCTAGAGTGCTGAATAGGGTTCTTGGTTAGGTTGATAGCACTAATATTATCACAATGTATTTGAATACTTTTAAAGTTCATGCCATAGTCTTCTAGTTGTTGTTTTATCCACAACACTTGGGCACAATAACTTCCAACTGCTACGTATTCCGCCTCGGTGGTTTATAGTGCAACAGAGTTTTGTTTCTTAGAAAACCAAGAGGTTAACATTGTACCTAAGAATTGGCATGTTCCGCTTGTGCTTTTTCTATCTAACCTACACCCCACAAAATAAGCATCTGAATATCCTACTAACTCAAATGATGAATCTCTAGAGTACCATAATCCTAGGGTTTGAGTTCTTTATAGATATCTAAGGATCCTTTTTACAGTAACTACATATGATTCTTTAGGATTAGCCTGAAATTTAGCACACATGCATACACTGAACATAATATTAGGTCTACTTGTAGTCAAATAAAGTAATGCTCCTATCATGCTTCTATAATATTTAGTATCTACACATTTACCTCCTTTATCAAAATTAAGTTTTGTTGAGGTGCTCATGGGTGTACCAAGTGGCTTTGAGCTTTCCATCCCGAACCTTTTTAGTAGGTCCTTAGTGTATTTTGATTAATTGATGAAGATGCCTCCTTTCAATTGTTTGATTTGAAGTCCAAAGAAGTAGGTAAGCTCTCCCATCATGCTCATTTCAAATTCATCTTGCATGCACTTGGCAAACTCTTGACACATAGATTCATTAGTAGCACCAAATATAATATCATCAACATATATTTGGACTAGTATAGTGTCATTTATGTGAGTTTTTGTGAAGAGGGTTGTTCTATTTTACCTCTTATAAAATTATTGTCAATCAAAAATTTACTTAGTCTTTCATACCATGCTCTGGGAGCTTGCTTCAACCCATATAGAGCTTTAGAAAGCCTATAGACATGATTTGGAATACTAAGATTTTCAAATCCAAGAGGTTGCTCAACATAAACCTCTCCTTCTATAAAGTCATTTAAAAATGCACTTTTTACATCCATTTGAAATAATTTAAACTCGTTAAAGCATGCAAAGGCTAATAACATTCGAATAGTTTCTAATCTTACTATGGGAGCATAGGTCTCATCAAAGTCTATTCCTTCTTCTTGATTATATCCCTTAACAAACTAGTCTAACCTTGTTTCTAGTCACTATTCCACTTTCATCCATCTTATTTCTAAATACCCATTTAGTTCCAATTATTGTATGATTCTTAGGTCTAGGAACTAGATTCCATACATTGTTTCTTTCAAATTGATTTATTTCTTCTTGCATGGCAATTATCCAATCATTATCCTTTTCAGCTTTTATAAAAGTCTTAGGTTCTATTTGAGACAAATAAGCTACATAATTGCAAATATTTCTAGTAGAGGAACGAGTTCTTACCCCTTGTGAAGGATCACCAATCACTTGATCAATCAGGTGATAATTTACATACCTCCAATCTTTGGGAAGACTATCCTCTTGTTGGCTTGTAGATAATTGTTCCAATTTGAGAGTTTCCGTCTCTTGATTTGCTTGAGGTGGACTCTCCTTTGGGTCAACAATGAGAGTAGGTGTTTCTGTTATTGGAATAAAATCTGTATCATCATTGAAAGAAACTTCTCTACTACTAATTGGGTTAGACTCATCAAGAGTTACATGTACGGATTCTTCTATCACTAGAGTTCTCTTGTTGAAGACTCGATAAGCCTTACTAGAGGTTGAATATCCTAAAAATATCCCTTCATCGGTCTTAGAGTCAAATTTACCCAAAGTTAGTTTTATTGTTATTTAGGATGAAGCATTTACAACCAAATGTACGAAAATATGAGATATTAGGCTTTCTACCTTTCCATAATTCATACAGAGTTTTGTCAAGCATCGGCTTAATTAAAATTCTATTCAAGATATAGCAAGAAGTGTTTACTGCTTCAGTTCAAAAGTATTTTGGTAAGCTATTTTCACAAAGCATTGTTCTTGCAAATTCTTCTAGAGCTCTATTTTTCCTCTCAATAACTCCATTTTGTTGAGGAGTTCTAGAAGCTAAAAAGTTGTGATCAATTTCATTTTCATCACAAAATTTTGAAAAACTTTGGTTTTCAAATTCTTTTCCATGATCACTTCTAATGCTTGAAATACAAATTCATTTTTCATTTTGAACATTTTTGCAAAAGTTTTCAAATCCTTTGAAGGCTTCATCCTTGTAAGCAATAAAGATAACAAAGGTATATCTTGAATGGTCATCAACAATAACAAGAGCATATTGATGGCCACCTAGACTAATGGTACTTATTGGACCAAATAAGTCCATATACAAAAGTTCTAATGGTCTAGTAGTTAAGACTACATTTTTTGATTTAAAAGAAATCCTAGTTTGTTTTCCCATTTAACAAGCATCACATACTTTGTCATTTTCAAAATTGATTTTGGGAAGTCTAATGACTATATCTTTTTTAGAAATAATTTTAAGCAAATTCATGTTCACATGACCAAGCCTTCTATGCCATAGCCATGGATTTTCACTAAATGCGAGAAAACATTTTTCATTTTCGGAATGCAAGGATTTTAAATCAACTATATAGAAATTTTCATGTCTATGGCCAACAAACTTGATCTTGTTACTCTTGATGTCTATAACTAGACAATGAGAGGTTTCAAATATGACTTTATTGCCTTTGTCACAAAGTTGACTAATACTTAGTAAATTTGGCTTAAAGTCTTGTACTAGCAATACATTATCTATGGTTGAGAAATCATTACCAACTTTTCCATGCCCGATGATCTTTATTTTTGTGTTGTCTCCAATGGTGACAAGTCCACCATCTCTTAGAGTTAGCTCATTGAATACACTTTTATCACCGGTCATGTGCTTTGAGCATCCACTATCAAAGTACCAACAGTTACCTTTTTCTTTGGTGTGGAGGCATATCTACATCACACAAAGATACACACTTGCATTTTTAGGTACCCAAAATTTCTTGGATCCTTTGGGGTTAGTCCTTGAAAATACGGTTCCTTTTGGGATCCATATTTTCTTAACAGCATATGGTGTTCTATAGACATGTTGATGATGCATAATCTTAGAATGATAGTTATTGAAATTTCTAGGATGATTCAGTTGTGCATGTCTATAATGCTTAGGATATGAGTTCCTAGGATACATTCTTGCATTATTATGAATATGCATATTATTTTTAGGATAACCATGATGGTAATTCCTAGGATATGCATGTGCAGTGTGTAAGTTTTGATTATACATATTGTTTCTAGGATGCACATGATGGTTATTCTGAAGATGTGTATAAGCATTTCTTGAATGAGCATACATATAAGCATTAGTATTTCTAGGATGTTTCATTCTTGTATATGCATTAAAATTAGTGTTTCTAGATTTGCTAGCATTCATTGAGGGAATGCTTTTAACCTTGCTAGTGGTCTTTGAAGTAGAGGCTTCATTCACACATGATGCTTTCATGAATAAGCTCTCTTTTTATTTTTGCTTGCCTAATGGAGAGTATCCTAACCCGGATTTTCCTCCACTTAATCTTTGGCAAGAAAGCACTTCATCAAGCTTTTCTTTTCCAAGTATAAGTCTAGATATTGTACCATTCAATTCTAATATCTTCTTTTTTAAGTTTTTATTTTCATCTTTGAGGAAATCTTAAGAAGAATCATAAAGCAATGAAGATAGTTTATCTTTTTCTTCTCTAAGACTTATCATCTCTTTAGAAAGAAATGACACCTCTTTCTTAAGAGTTGAGTTCTTATAATCGAATTTCTTTAATTCTTCATGCATTTCATTTATAACCTCTATCAACTTGTCACTACTACTAACAAAGTTATTTTTTTGAAGAGGGAGAAGATAATATCTCATTTTCATCATAGATTACCATAAGATATAGGTTGGCAATTTCCTCATATCTGATTTCTTTATCCGATGAGTCTTTTTCTTCGTCATCACTCCAAGTGGTTGCTATCATAGCTTTCTTCTTGAAGCTCCTGTATGGTTTGCTTGTAACCATACAATCGACCTTGATGTGACCAGGTTTTTTGTATCCATAGCACACAAGTGGTTCCCTTTTTTAAGTGGGATACTTTGTGTAAGGTTTCTTGTTTTTCTTCAAGAACCTATGAAACCGTTTGGTGATTAAAGTCATCTCACCATCTTCTTCGCTGCTCTCCATCTCTTCTTCTGATTCGTCTATTTTGTTGCTCGTAGAGGCTTTAAGAGCAATCACCTTTTTCTTTTTCTCATCATCATTCACAATGGGATTCATTTCTTCCATCTCATATGTCAATAATGACCTAAGAAGAGTTTCAACATCAAGTTTGTCGAGATCTTTGGCCTCCGTGATGGTCGTTTTCTTTGCTTTCCAAATGGGTGGCAAAGATCTTAAGATTTTTCTTGTTATATCAAATTCCTCAATGTTCCTACCAAGAAGCTTCAAACTATTAACAATAGTTGTGAAACATGAGTGCATTTGAGAAATTGCTTCGTTAGGAGACGTTCTAAAAGATTTATATTAGGATACTAGCATATAGATTTTTTATTTTTTAACTTCACTAGTTCCTTCATATGTAACTTGCAGTTTATCCCAAATCTCCTTAGCCGAAACATATGCAGAAATTTTATTATATTCAGATATATCTAAAGCACAATGTAAAATACTTGTGGCTCTACTATTGAGAGACATCATTCTACAATCCTCATCATTGAACTCAGTTTTGAGTTTAGGTATTGTACGATTGATTTCTCTAATAGTTTTCCTTTGATGGAATTCTATATCCTTCCTCAATGACTCTCCATAGATTATAATCTTGTCATTCAACAAAGATTTTCATCCTGTTTTTCCAATAATTATAGTTGGAGCCATCGAACAAGGGAGGCTTAGTGTAGGAATATCCCTCAGAATAGTTATTTGTTGCCATCGGATCAACTCAAGGATATTAATCCTAAAATTGACAACCTAGCTCTGATACCAATTGTAAACTGAGGTTTCAACTCAAGAGGGGGGGTGAATTGGGTTTTTAAAAACTTTCACTAATTAATCACAAGTTTGTAAAAACATATTAATCCACAAGCATGTAAACAAGTAATGTGCTGTAAACAAAAGAGTTTAAGGAATATAAGATGCAAACTCAGTTTATAGTGGTTCGGTAATATCGGATTTGTTTCGACCCTACGTCCACTCTCTTCAAGGAACCTCCTTGAAGCAATCCACTAAAAACTTTTAGTCGTGCAACTTCACGAGTGTTGCACAAACCTTACAAAAAATCCCTTCCACCTAGAAGCTTATCCCTTCCTCTTGGAAGCTAATCTTTTCCTTTCGGAAGTTAATCCCTTTACAATAAATGCTGTAAAGTAAATGGTAGAGAGACATCAATGAAAGCTTATACAACTGAATAATATCTCTCTTTCAAGGTAAAGCTTGAAGAATGCTCAACAATAAATATTTCAAAGCTTTTGTGTATTAATGAGCAAAAACTTGATTGAATGTGTAATCTCCTTTGTTTAAATGCTCAATAGAGTGGGTTTATATAGCCTTGAATTAATATAGCCATTTTGTACTAACTTGGAATGTTTTGGTACATTTTGTGTTGAAGTCTCACGTCTCAACGGTCATATTTTTTGAATTACCAGTCGACTGGGTCAGGTGAAAAGTCTCACATTTTAAGACTTTGAAGAGTACCAGTCGATTGGGTTGTTCTTACCAGTCGACTTGGGATAGTATGTCCAAAACACCAGTCGACTGGTATGAAGCATCCAGTCGACTGGGGACACACTGTCCAAAACTCTAATCTTCTGGTATAAGTACCCAGTCGATTGGGTTGCCCTTCAACCCAGTTTTTTATTCTTTGAAATATTTTTGGCTTATAAACATTTTAATGAATAGTTTTGTTAAAATACTTTTTCAAAAGGAGCCATTGGACAAGCTTGTTACTTGAACCAGTGAGATTTACAACTTAATTCAATACCTTGTACCTATACTAGATCTTCTGTCTTGACTTGGTGTTTGATTCAGGTTGAGTTCTTGCACCTTGATTCTTGGTTGTATGCTTTTATCGCTTTATACACTTAGATAGCACTGTTAGTATAATTAGAGTTGTTTTTTGTCATCATTAAAATTTAGGTGAGGGTCAACACCGTGACACACACAAGAAGCTGAATACGTAGCATATAGTATGGATACGACTGACCCAACGGTTTCTGATAGATTTGAATATAAATCTAATTGAAAAACCAATAGAAATTTACTGTGATAATCAAATAGCTATTAGCCAAATTTATAGTGGAGCAGGGTATTTCAACGGTTTCTCACTAGCGATATGATTGATGATCCTTTGACGAAGGGTATTTCAACAGAAAAAATTAATAAAACATGCTAGTTTGATGGAACTTAGGAATATCTGAGTCAAAATAATATTTTTGTCACATCTCATGAATAGTGAGTGTGTTATCTCACGGATAGTATGAGCGTAACATCTCATAAATAGTGGAAGCATGTACTGAAAACATTGATATTGTATCTCATAGATATTGAGAGCATACCTAGAAATTTTGGCTAAGTAGCCAAGTGGTAGATGTTAGTTATGGCTAGTCACCCAATTATTGATCTTATCCAAAATTTAAACGGATAATGGTTCGTCTCTTGTCACTTGGGGAATCTCAGTCAACATCAAAGAATACTTATCCCGAAGTAGATAATGTCATATCTAATCATCAGTTAAATATGATCATGAAATATGGATAAGAACATATCTGACCATCAGTTTGAGATAATCAGGAAATGTGGATAAACATTATCTATATTTGAAATTCAAATAGGCAGTTATCGGGGGGTGGAGATGAGGTCGGAAGCCTCTATAAATAGATGAAAAGAGCCCATTATTAAGCATGTTGAAACACATATAAGAATCAGTTATCATCAAAACCTTATGTGATCTTCCAATCTTACTCTTTTTCGTTGATCCTGTCATCGGAACCTTCCCATTTCCAACAAATTCTCAAACACTTAAACCACATAATGTGATCTACTACTTCTTGACATGCTTGAGTAAAAAATTAGTTTTGTGTTTTAGTTAACATATTGTTTGATAAAATAGAATAACAAATCAACCCACTTAAAATGCTAGTTTAAAAATAATTAAAAGAAGCATTGAAAAGACGTTAAAGAATAAAGTACCAAAAGAAACAAATTCATCAACTGTATAAGTTATTCTCATTAGAATTTTTTTGGATAGGTATATTTGAATCTAACTTTTTCCAGCTAAATTAGAATGCAAATCAAGGTCATAGCATCTTTCTGGAATGATACTATTGTACATGTGAACTTTGTCTTCGTTTCAACTGTTATCTAGTGGTCCCTTTGTTCGTTGCTGTAGAGTACTTTCTACAGCGCAATCACTTCTTTCTTGGTCTCTGAATGGAAAGAATTTTGTCCAATCACTCCAGTCAACTCATCATTCTGTGAAAACTTTTCAGTAAGTTCAAATTTACGTTCAAGCTCGCAACGGATATATCTAAAAAAATATAGAAAATTACGGATAGCCTGTGTTTATGCTTTGGGTCTGTGAAATGTATGTTTAGATGATTATTTTTTTATTATTATTTAGATAAAATCGTTTTAGTAATATTTTTGTAAAATAATATTTTTTATTTTCTATATTTGAGAGAAGTAAATTTTTTATTTTGTATAAATCTATTTTTTTTTTTTTGTTAATGAATGAAACGTAAGTGTGATGATGAATTATATGCGTTTATTTTTTATTTTCTTGTTTTGGCTACATCCACCTCTTTTTAAAAAATTGGAATATTTATTTGATCATTTTTTATGTGTTTGATGTTGGATTAAGTTAATTTTTTTTATAGTTGTGAAAATATAATTATTCTAGAAAAATCTAATTTGAATATAATTTTTTAATTATTTTATCTAGGGTTGATTTAGATATATAAAATATATTAATAATGTTACTGTGTGGTTAAATTTTATTAGAGAGGTTGATGTAACTAAATTTAAAATAGACGAATATATGGTTATTATAATTGATAGCCACGTAGCGATAATTGATTTGATTTCAATTTATAGACTCCAAAATATATTAGAAAAAAATTGATGCAAATTTTTGTGTCAATCGAAACTGAAGTAAGAGTTATAATAAATTAGAGAGATTGATGTAATGAAATTTATTGTTGGAGAAAGTATGATGGTTATAATTGATAGCCCCGTGACAATAATTGATTTATTTCCAATCTTTCATTGTTCAAAATATATTACTAAAAATTGATGCAAGTAATGAATTTTTAATATACAAGTACATAATTACGATATTTGATTGAATTTTCATAATTCAAAATAATTAATATTTTTTATAACTTATAAGATGCAATAAGATAATATCCATGTCATTAACATAATTTTATTTCAAAAATATGTGATTAAAATTAATCAATAGCTAATTAGAAAATATATTTAAATTAAGTCCTCAAATAATTTTTTTTAAAGACTTGAATATATAAAAATGAAGTTTGTTAGAGTTAATTTATAAATAAAAATAATGAATCATTTCATAATTTTTATATACTAAAGATATGTCTAAAATATTAAAACATATAATAAAGAGTATTTTTGCAAAAATTGAAGGTGTAATTGAATGTATTTTAAAAATTGAAATTAAAATGCAAACAAGAACAAAATTATCTTAGATTGCCAAAATTAAATAAAAGTATAGATTATCCGAATTAATGTATGCTTGGTTATTAATTGACATAGTATTAGTTTGAGAGTGCTTCTCAAATAGCTTCTGCTGCCAAAAAGCAAAAGCATTACTAAACATTTCATTTTTGAGTTCTTCTTTTAATAAACAGAAGCTGAAAATAAATTTTAAAAAATTTATTTAAAACCAAAATTATAAATTGGATTTTGTATCTTTTAATTCCATAATCAATTTTGACATTATTCATATTTTTAAATTACTTTTGTTGGCAAATATATTTACACCATTATCACTGTATAAATCACATGTCATTCTTCCTAATCAAATTTTAAATATAATAGTGATGTTGTTAGAACATTGAGATTATTATTTAATAAAATATTATTTTATTTAACTTATCAAAAAAATATTATTTTATCTATTTAATAAAAATAGTATTATTAATTAAATTATTAATAAATATTTTTATTTTAATTGTTTATATTTTATTATAATAAAATTATTATATTTATATTATGCAAATAATAAAGTTAATTTAATAAAAGAAAAACCTCTAAATAGTTAAATAGTACTCTTGTATTTTTTTTTAGCAATTTAGACATTTAAAAACAGTTTTACAATTTATTTATTAAACAAATCAATTAATTTAACAACACTTTTAAATTTTAACATATTTTTTATCAAACATTAAATAATTTTTAACTCTACAATATTTTTTAATTAAGTAAGAAAGCAAACACGTCAATAAATAAGACTTATATAATGTTATTTGAGTTTAACTTTAAGATTAAAATATTCAATTAAATCTTTATTTGAATATTTAAGTTAAGCCAAACCCGCAGGAATTCTTCCACCATTACCTTCTCACCATTTGGTAAACCCAATCATTTTTAATATCTGTGCCAATTGCCAAGTAAGAAGAGGTGCCAACCAAGTGCATTCCTATATCCTGTCAGAATGTATTCACTCCTCAGTACCCAAGTAGGTCTGCAATCTCAACCATGGAATTGGTGGCCCACCACTTAAATGATCGATTCTGAGGCTGAGATGATCATCTCCCAATCCTGCTGGATATACGAGATTTCTTCTGTGGGCCCCTTACAAGTGCGCTCCAATTGGGTATTGATTGAACAGTGGATTTTTTGGGTGAAATTTAACAGTTGCTTTTAGCAGCGGTGAAACTTTTAACCGTAATCGTTTTTATTTATTATTGGTATATTAAAATATAAATATAAATATAAAAAATAAAATTTATTAAAATTTGGATATTTTTAATTTGTGTCGATGGACTCATTACTCCTTAAGGTTTTATTCAGTTTCAATCATTATTTTTTTATTTTAACAAAAAAAATTTATCAATATTTATTTTGATTCGTTATTTATTTATTAAAACATAAATATAAATATAAAAATTAAAAATTATTAATAAATATATTTAATTTATATTTATTAAACCGTTGTCTATAAGACTTAATTCAAATTAGGATCCGCCCGTTGTCTAGTTCTAATTTTTAATACCATTTTTTAGTTTACATCGTAGCTCGACAGAAAGAGGACGGATGGAATCTTTTTATATAAAAGATGTGCATGAAAAATTCAACTGTTATCATAAAATCAAAAGGCTGGAGTCAAATTTAACATTATCTTACCCTAAAAAATTAACTGTATTTTTTTTTTCTTTAGGTTGACTGGTTGAGCTACAGGACAGTCTTCCATGCCACATCACAAATCTTTGAATTAACTAATTGTTTTACCAATTAAATTAGTTAAAACATTTTTTAACGGTGATTTTATAGTGTTATTTTTATTTTTTTTTATTTTAATTCAATATTTTGGGCTTAAAAATATTTTTTTTAATTTTTTAATTGGTGATTACAAATTTAACTTAAAAGTTATACTTCTCCATGTATAGTAATGTTCGAATTTTTATCTTTGCCATCATTTCAAATTAGAAAAAAAAAATATTTTTTATCAATTAAGTATTAATTTAGTGCTCAAAACTGAGATTTTAGAACTCTAGAGTCTTAAGTTTGATTCTCCAAATACGTAGATTATTTATCTGATTTATATATTAACTATTTACCTTTGTGAATTATAATAGTATTTTGAGGTTTGTGTGAATAGTATGTGATAATACCATTTTAATTAAATCAATCATATATTATTTATATATATCATCGCTTTAATAAATATTTTTTTTATAAAACATAATATCTCTAAAGCCTAAAAATTGATGTAAATCCAGCAGGTTTGTTTCTTTGGATTTATAAATCCAACAAATTTTTTCTTAATTTTCTTAATTTTATTTTTCTTGTTTTGGGGATAAATAATTCAGGATTGGAATAATATGGTTATGCTTTTCCCTATTTCTGGCAAGAAAAACATTCCGTTTAGGTTTCTGTTAGGCATCATGGTTTAAACATTCTTACCATAAAAAAATGGAAAACAGAGACAAAAACCCTGAAAACCAGTGAGCCTTGTTGCCTGTGCTCCCGTGCTTGTACGACAGATTATCTTGTCCAAATAAAAGAAAGAGTAAAAGAAAGAACACTTAAAGCCCCATAATTAAATCCTTCATAATATTAATTAATTAACTCTCCCCCATAATTAAATCCTTCATAATATTAATTAATTAACTCTCTCTCACAGGTGACATTGATGGTTACACAACTCCACACCACAACGAAGAAAATTTTCAAACTTCGAAGAAAAAACCCAGATAAATATACATGGGTTTAATCTTAGGTCAGAGTCATTTGGAAAGAAGAACCCATAAAAAAAGGAGAAAATTAAATCAGAGAAGCAATCAAGTTGCTTCATCTTTACCCATTTAATTTCTCTAAAAACTGAAAGAAGAAGAAGAAGCCTGATTAATTAACTAGCCTTTGGTTGAACACTTGTTGATGAAGGCATTGTAGGAGTAAATTTGTTGTCTCATCTGAGCATGGATGTTAGAGACTTGAAAACAACTTCTTCACAAGGAATAGTGAGACCCATGTCATGATCAAAGCCAAATTCTTCTTCAGCTTGTTGAAGCAAGCTTTGAAACTCAGGTCTAGTCAAGAAAGAGATTGGCACGATGTATCTGCTTCTGTTATTACCAACATAAACAACAAAATGACCTTTTGGGACATCCAAAGGGAGGCCTTGCTCATCTTGGTAGCTCTGTTTCTTTCCTAAGCTTGAGCATCTCTTCAAGATTTGCTTCAGAACTGCTGTTTGTGTTAATTTGTTTGATTTCCTAATAGCCATATTTTTTTTCAAAGAGAGAGAGGTGTTGTGAATGTTTGGTGGGTTGATTTGTGAAGACTGAGGTGTTTGTAGGAATATTTATGGTGAGATTTTAAGGGTAGAGAGAGAAACAAAGTCATGTGGGGTTGTAGGGGCAAAGGACATGACCATGGGTGTTTTTGGGTATGTGTTGAGCTTAGGACATATTGGGTGTCAATCCCAGTGGCTCTACATATCCCTTGTTGTCCTTCCAAAGGACAACTTGGTCCCTCTTTCTCTTTCTCTCTCTCCTACTATTTGGCCTTCAACTTTGAATTACTAATACTTATCACTATTAATCAAAACCAAAAACAAAAACAAAAATAAAAATGGTTGTCTCTATTGCACTTTTAACTTGAGTTAAAAAGAACCCTTCAATTCCCTATGTTTCCACTTATTCCATGGTTTCTACGCTCTTTCTTGAGAGTCATTTAAGGAAAAATGGTGAAAACATTAATGAAATTGGTAGAACCACTTCTCATGCCAAGAGCAATTTTTAAGATTAATAAAAGTGATTTTAAAGCCTATTATGTTACTTTCAATCTCCCATGGATAAACTGAATCATCAGTTTGGGATTCTAATTTCAATTTTCGAAGTTAAGGGTTTTTGCTTTTGTCCCCTCTTTATGGGTTTTTTTTACACATTCTTCTATTTTCTTGTTCCTAGCTTTGAAATTCTCACAGCACTAGTTAACCTCATTTCTGATTATTATTATTTTTTCATTTTATAAACAATTTTTTTTTTAATTCACAATTGTAAAAAAATACAGTAGTAAGCCAAACCCTTGGGACCATACAATTGATTGGGCCAAGTACCCGGATCAGGCCCATCAGGACATGTGATTTAAGCTGATTATTTTTTTTTGGGGGGGAGAGAGGGTAAATTATAAAAATTCAATTGAGTTAAGTGGAAATTATAGTTGCATTTCTCTAGTTCATAAACCTAACATTTACATCCCTAAAACATACTTTTATGCCTCTGAAAACTCTCTAAAAACCATGTTTAATTTGCATCCCGAATTTACATACATTTGTGCCTCTAAAATTATCAAGTTTACACTTTCACAGAGAGTTGCAACTGTAATTAATTTGCACCTAAACTTAAAATTTTTTTATATATAATTAAACCATATAAGAGTACCTTCACTTTGCTGTTTGGTGTTAAATGTTGAGCTTCTGATCAGGGGTGTGTGGTGGATTAAAAATTTTAATTAAATTTTTAAGTTAATTTTTTTAACCGATTCAATGGAATTATCATAAACATTTTGATTGATCGATTAATTGATACTATTTGTATAATTAAATTTTTTAAATTTATTTTACATTATATATTTTATTTATACTTAAGATTTTTTTAATTTATTACATTCTACATATATTTAACATATTATTACTATTAATTAATTAAAAAGTTAAAAAATTTAATCGTCAATCAACCTATTAATCCATATATTTTATTTAATTAACTAGTTTACATCTATTTATGGGTTGTCAATTTTATCCCTTACCTGAATTTTGTGAACCTAAGTGGATAGATAAAAATAAATAAATAAATAAATAAAAACTACAGTAATTCACATGTGTAGACGTGCTGCTGCTTGCAGGGCTCTCGATGTTCTCAAGAATGATTCAAATAGCCTCTACAAAGGATTATAAACAAAGAAGAAAAGAAAAAGAAGTTTGGTACAGTTTTTACGGCTTCCATTTTTTTAAAAAAAATATATATTTTTTAAATGAAAAAAAACACATCAATATTTTTAAAAATTTACATAAATAAAAAAATAATTTTATAAATGAACAAAATTATTGATTTAATTTTTTCACTATTAAAGTTTTTTTGGTGATTTCAAAACACCGCGAATTGAAAAAACGCATAATAAATATCGTTGAAAAACTCTCGTCAATAGCTATCAAATGAGACCTATAAATATCACATTCTTTCTAATCGACTGTCTTCACGAGTGTAGAGACAAATTCAGTAAACAATAACTATCTGATTTTATTATTCTTATTTTAAATTTCGAAAAATATAATTTTTCAAAAGTAGTTTAACTTTATTGACATGATAAAAGAAATATTCTTGTAAAAATAATTAGTTTTAAAATTTTTAATAAATTATTATCAACAAGACAATAATTTATTAAATTTTACAAATTTTTTAAAATTAATTAGTTTTAATAGTGTAAAATTAAGTATAATATTAAATTTTTTTAAAAAAGAATAATAAAAAGATTTGTAATTTATTATGATTTTTTTAATGATTTAGTGTATATGATTAAATTTTAATCATTAATTTTTTAAATTATTATGTATCAATTAATCCTTAAAAAAAATTAAATATCCTTTTAAAATAGAAACAAAGATGAAAGCCCGACCTTTCATTGGTGTTTGGCAATAAATAACCTCTACAACGTCAGTTGCTAGCGATGAGGACTGAAAAATATTCAAACACCCTATAGAAATTACTCCGAAATTAAAAAGGCAACAAGCCCCATTGGTGGTTCACAAATGCTACCCTTTTAAGATGAATTAATTAGGGATGAGAACCGAGTCAAAAAATAATGAGGGGTTTGAAAAATTAGGGGTTTATGCGACAATGAGTAACAAGCAGAAGAATGAACCAATTAGAGATATCACAAGGGATTATTTTTATAGAGGGAAAATAGTAATGAAGGGGATATAACAACAAATTGAATTATTATTATTTTTTTTTTTACGTTTGATTATTAAAGAAAACAATAGAAAAAATTTAGATGTAAAATTATTGGTTTGACAAAATCAAAGAGAGTTTGGCTTAAATTGTTGTTGCTGTGGTCCACCTCCTACATAGTAGAAGCATAGTCATAATAAGATATAAATTTGAAATTAAATAGCAACCACTTACAATCTTCAGGCTGGTCAATTATATTATGCAGAGTAACTTCCCCATGTTCTAAGGTCCAGAGAGTGCCACTCCATTTTGTGTTCAATACGGACGGCTACTTTAATTATTCATGCTACTACTAGATGTTAGTAGTAGTACATTGACAGTACATCAATTCTACGGTCACCCTTATTTAATGTCCTGATACAACTTAAACATGGTCGTTAACTTTTGTAGCTATAAGGAAAATTACAGGACATATTACTTGAAAAGCGTTCTCACAATGTGAGTAAATCAAATTATTTTTTTATTAAAATATTTAATAAATATTTTAAATATTTTATCATATGATTTGCAAATAAATTTTTAATGCATTATTCAATTTAAAGTTACCACATTAATAAATAAGAGGAGATTCATCCACATTAGTACGTAATTAAATATTATTCTTTTATTTTTTTACTTCATATTTTAAATAGGATAATACAAAATGTGATTAGTTGAGCTTTAAAAAACACTTATAAAGTCGGTTTTAATACAGTGATTTCTCCACTAGATAGAACCCATGGTAATTACTACAAAATCGGTTTCGTGGTAGTTAACACAAAATTGTAACCGGATAGAGTGTGAGCTAAGTATATGCTTTGACTAGAGCTAACTACCAAAAATGGATATTCATAAAAGCAAATAAATAATACATGAAATGAAGTATAACAAAAAATATGTATACACACATATCAACTCAATAGAATTACAAAAGCATAATCTTATAGTTTGAATCACTAACTTTTGAAGTATTTAATAAACCAAATATAACATCGTACAAGTACTTTGTCACCCCTTATAAATTTCATTTTTTTATCTTCTCATGACATCTTAAATTCTCTCCTTCAACATATACATATCCAGAACATTTCTCGAAATTTATATGAAATTTAAATTCTACTAAGTCCATTCTTAAACAATGAGTTTTTCCTCAATTTTTTTCAAAGAAAAAGAATTTATCTTAACTTGAACCAAAGTTCAACCTAGAAAAATCTCATTCGAGTATAAATAAAGATAATCAAACTTTTATAGCACAAAACACATTCCTCCTTAATAAAAAGATAGGAAAATATCCAATATGGTAGTAAAAATTCACCTAAAGCTACAACAAAAAAGAAATGTCCTCAATAAGCATGATTACTCATACATGCTCCTCCTGATGTACTAACTATACAAAGGACATACTAGTATGAGTCACTAACCCATAACTCAACCTGAATTCTCATTATGTGCTATGATGTATCTATGCATGTTCCAACTAATATCAGAGATAACTAATTCATTTAAAAGAATTTAAGAATTTCTTAAATAATTTCAAGTACAAACCATAACTAATTGAACTTATTTCTCTCTTTTTTAATAAATAAAACTCTTTTAACTCTATTTTCTTTCTTTAAAATTCATAAAAATAAAGAATTTTTTTATACAAAAAATCTAGTAGAGTTTCCTCTGCTTTTCAGACATTCTCAAGTTTAAAATCATCTCTCAATAAGAAAACTTCAATCAGTTCAATTCCAAATCCAAACCATACCAAGGTATAATCCATTTTTCAATTACATCCAAAGTTTACTAATCAAGCTAATTCATCTCATTACATGTTTAATCTCAACAACCCAATCCAAAGTATATTCTTAACCTACAGTAGTTCTATAAAACCAAAAATATAAATCTCATGCAATTTCTTAAGCATCCCTTAATAAAAATTCTTATTCAAGAAGTTAATAATCAAATATTAAATTTACTACACATTTATATATTCCCAAGGTAACCTCAAGAACCAATCTCAACCATAATACTTTGAAGTTTTCACAAAGCTTTTTTTTATATGGTAAAGCAACTAATGACCCCCAAAATCAAGTCTTATTATACATGTAGACTAAGGTCCAAAACCAAGAGGGGGTCAATTGGGTTTTTAAAACTTTTTGTACAATAAACAAGTTTTAAATATTTTTCAAGCACAAACAAGAGTAGCAATTATAATAGAACTGAAAGTGAAGACATACGGAAGAGAATATGCAAACGATATTTATAGTGGTTCAGTAATATCGGATTTCTCCGACCCTACGTCCACTCTCTCCAAGGAGACTTCTTGAAATATCCAACTAACCAAGCAACTTCACGGGTGTTGCTCAAACCGTTACAAATGTCTCTTCCAAAGGAAGTATACAAGGAAGTATTTAGCACCTAAAAACTCTAAGAGTTACACCAACGCTTTCTCTTTACAATGATTGCAACTAATTGTAAAAGAAATGCAAGAGAGATAGCAATAAATGCTTTACAAGATGAATTTTATCTCTTTTTCAAGAACAAAGCTTAAAGAATGGCTCACAAGAAATTTTTGAAAGATTTTAAGAGTATTAATGAGCTATAGAAGAAATTAAGTGTTCTTCATTGTTAAAAATGCTCATTAAAGAGGGGTTTTTGTAGCCTTAGCTTCATATGGCTGTTAGACACAAGTTGTGGTGGTTTGGAACATTAAATGCTCAAATCCTGCGTCTGAATTTTGAAAACTAGCCGTTTTTCATGAAAAGACAGTTGATTGTGAAAAATTGATAGTCGACTGTCCTTTCTTAATTTTAAATTTTCAATCTGAAAGATATCTGTCTAAATGGGAAGTTGACTGTGAAACTCTCTGTCTTTTTCACAATCGATTGTCTTAACCCCTACAATTGATTGTCCTTTTGATTTTTCAAAAGGTAGTTTCTAGAACTTGGACAATCGACTATCCATTTTAAAATTTTAGATTTTTAACTCTATTTTAGAGTTATAAGTTTTAAAAGGAAAAAATCATTTTCTAAGAAAAGTTTTAGAACCATATTCAAGCTAAGATACTTTGAGAGAGATTTTCAAATTTATTTTTCTACCTTACAAGATTCAAGTCTCGATCTTCGAACATCTTTTGGTATATGTCAAGTACGAGTTCTTCTTCAAATATGCTTGTATTACTTCTTGACTTTGAGTTGGATGCTAGTTATAGGTTAAACACTTAGATAAAATTGTTAGCATAGTTAAAGAAGTGTTTTGTCTTAATTAAAATCAAATAAGGGGTCAACAATCTCCCTTTTTTTAATGATGACAAAACAAAAATGAGAAAAAAAATTTTAAGAAACTAAAAGTATGGTTTTAACAGAAAATTGAACAAAGTCTCCTTTGGTTTTGTGATAAAACCAACCTATAAGTTTTCAAAAACATTCCAACCAAGAAATAATAGTAAATTCAATACTATTCTAAGAATTTCTAATAAATAAGGAGCAATACTCCCCCTTAATCTATGCATACAATTTAAGGGCGTACACAGAAAATAACATAAAAGCTTGAAAACGTGCAAAATTGCCAATAAAGTGCCCACCAACACTAAAGTTAGCTATAAATAACTAACTGATGAATTCTACCTCAATTGATAGAAAGAGTAGGCTTAAAACAACCTACATGCAAAATATTAGCTAAAAAAAATACGGGAAGACCTCTTGGGATGAATAAAAAAAATGACATAAAAGCTGAAAACTATAGCAAGTAAGCATACAGTAAAAAATATTATTGAAGAGCTGAACACATCCATCCATAATTAAAAGCTAAGGTTCCCATGAACCTAGCAAAATATTCAAAGTAATAAAAAACATTTAACTAGTCAAGCAGTGTAATACCCATGTACTTAAAGTAAGGATAAAGAAGTAATTTGATAAATATGACATAAAATTAAAATAATATATATGAAAGATCTATAATTGAAAAAAATAAAAAATTTGACACTTGGACAGTGTGGGTAAGGAAGAAGAAGAAAAAAAGTTTTGTTTAAAAAGAAAAAAAAAAGACACCTGAACGCAAGCGTCTAGGTGTGGCTTTGTTTTGAAAATCAAGACACTTGGAGTTTTGCATGGTTTTGTTTTAAAAATTAAGACACTTGGAGGCTTGTAGTTTTTGTTTTGGAAATTAAGACACCTGGAGTCCAGGAGTGGATTTTGAAGGTTTACGGGCAAAAAAGGAAACTTAAAGAACAACGGTTCTTTAAGTACGATTATCATAAAAGTTTGGTTTTAGTTAAGTTTTGTAAAAAAATTAGTTTATACTTTCTCAAATTTCTCTATTTCTTTAAACACTTGGGTACTGAAAGAAATGTCAAAAGAGTAAAATTTTGAAAAGGTTTACGGAAGAATTTTAAATAAAGTCACGGAAAGCTCTAAGAAAAACCAAAGTTAATAATGTGAATTTTATTTTTGAAATTTAGCATACATGAAATTTCCCAGAATTCAATGTGGGAATTTTTAATGGGTATGAATTATGGAAGAATTGAAGAATAAGTTAGAAATTTTAATATCAATATTTTGTCAGGTGTTGACGATTAGCAATCGGGGGAAATTGTTGAAAAGAGCAGAAAAGACAATGAGGTGATCCACGGATAGCTCTAAGTGCTACGTGGTGAGTTAGATTTATTTTTAGTAATCGTGATAAATATGAAATATACAGTAATGATATTTGAATTAATTATCAACCTATGATTTGATGATAGATGAAAGTTGGTTGATGGTTATAATAGGAATAATTGATATGTTAGAGATTTATTATATGAGAAGTAATAGTATTGAAATAATGAGTTGATTAAATATATAATGAAGGGATAAATGAAATTTTTGACAAGCTATGATTGAAAATTTGATATGATATATGAAGAGAAAATTTAATGAGTATGATCAAATAATAATTTTGAGAAAAAGTTGGATAGCTAAATTAAATGTCTGAATGTATGCTTGTTTTTATAGTATTGTTCATATGCATATTTCATATCATTGTTCATATACATATGCATGAAATAAAAGAATCGGGAAGGGGGTCGGCCAAAATGAAAACCATGACAACCGGTATATGCTGGAGATAAATGAAAACCGTAACAACCGACATATGCTGGAGATAAATGAAAACCATGACAACCGGTATATGCTAGAGATAAATGAAAACCGTGACAGCTGGTATATGCTGGAAATAAATGCGAACCGTGACAACCGATATATGCTGGAGATAAATGAAAACTGTGAAAGCTGGTATATGCTTGAGATAACTGTAAACCGTGACAGCTGGTATATCCTAGAGATAAATGAAAACTGTGATAGCCGGTATATGCTGGAATTAAATGAAAACCATGACAGCTAGTATGTGTTGGAGATAAAAAAAATTGGGAAGGCGACCGATCTAAGATAAAAACATGTTGACATGTGGGAAGACGTTTCTAAATAATAATTCATGCATTGCATATGTTTTAAATATCGATTATTATTGTTTAATATGCTAAAGTATTGTTCTAATTGTAAATTTATTGATAGATGAATGGGTTTCACAGAGAGACAGATATGATGAGAAAGAAATATGAAAGTATGATATGATAAGGATTATTTGAGTGATTGATTGTATGTTGTGAACCTCATAATGAGGTAATTATGAGATAGAATTAATAGTCTCAAAATGATAAAATATATGTGAAGAAGAGATTGATAAATGATGAGGATTATGATATGAGTAGTGATAATAGAATGTTATTATCAAATTATATGAGAATACTGGAAAACTAATTATACAAATTGAATACTTCTAGTAAATTTAATTCACTGAGCTTGTGAATCTAACCCATCATTGTTAAATAATTTCAGGTAACAGGCAAGACAGATAGATTGGTGAGTTGGTATTCAGACTGAGTTATTATCTGTAAGCCACGTGGTCCACATCCTCAGACTAATAAAAAAAATTGTAAATATTCATGCATACTATGTTGTATATACTGTTCAGTTGAGATATGAATGATGTAACTCCTCTGTTGAGGGTTGAGGATTTATGTATGTAGATAATTCAGTTGATGTTTTTATATTGTTACATATATGTGTCATGCTGGGATTTCAAAAAGTGATGATACCGTCTCGGGGGTGGCCAACCCAAGATGGATCGTTTTAAGAAGTCATGAGAGTGAGTTAGAAAAACTACAAAATGCATGAACCTGAAGGAAATGTTCTTGAAATTCTAAAGTTCAAGGACATAAATGAAGAGATAAAGGTAGAAGGGAAATTAAGGGGCATCTCTAGAAGAGTGACGATGGATCTGGGTTAGCTGCTCTCTAATATCTTCACATTCACCCTTAAGGACGTCGAAATGAGCATTCATTGTGAGATAAAGTGAGGACATCTCTTCTTTGAGCTCTCAAAATATGGCTAAGACTGAACTGTTGAGATCAAATGAACTATAATCACTAGCTCGACCCACTTCCTCAGTCACCTCTTCCTTAGCATCTTCCATGTCCATAACCGCTGCAGCATCTCATGTTGGTTCCTTATCCAGACTTTGTCCACTAGATTATAAATTGCATTGATAGTACGCTCCCAAGTGTTGTCTACTAGCTGGACTAATTTCATTCTATTCAAGGTGGACTTATTGAAGATAATTAAGGTAGGCAACTCTAGTTTTTCTTCACCAACAAATGATATACCATAGTATTTCAAAATTCTTGTGATAAGGATCCCATAAGGAAAACCACCAAGCTTCTTCTCAGAACCCTTAATCATTTTAGCCAAAATAAGACTGCAGATGTCATATCTAATTCCATTCATTAAGTTCTAAAGGATATAGACATCTAGTTGGCTTAGATAAGTATGATTACCTTTCCTTGGAGAGATGCAATACCTAATTATCAAATGAATAACCCTACTAACTATGGTCAGTGCATTAACATCTTTAAAAGAGTCACTGAAAACATAAGTAGGATCTCTTCTAAGTATCCTAAGGGCTTCATGTTTGTCAAATCCCTTAACCCAATTAAAAGTATATACTTGTTCCTCATCTTCCTTAGGAATTTGTAGTATATCAAACAATACATTTGTATTTACTAAAATTGTCTTCCCTTTAACATATGCATTGAAGGATAATCCAATATTGAATTTTTTTTAGGATTTGCATAAAATAACCGAATCAACTTAGGATAAGAAAATTCAGAGATAGTAACAATAGGTGTCCAACAAATAGCAGCAAAGTAATGTTCTATATCAATGTCATTAGCTTTTAGATTTTGAAAATCTACCAAGTGGCCCATAATAATTTCTTTTCCAAAGATACAGTTGTCATACCATGATTTTGCAGCTGTATTAATGAACAATTAAGGATCTACGAACACTTTCTGACGTTTACTTGAGCCGAATCCATCACCACTTTTCTTGGAGTGAACAGGTACGGATTTGGGCATTTTGAAGAGAAATGAACCATAGGTATAGTGAAAAAGTGATGAGGAAGTGATTTTATGGAAGAAATTTGACTGATTTTAATAGGAAAACGAAGAAAATAGAAGAAATAGAAAGTGGAGTCGCAACTAGGGTTTAAGATTTGAGGTTGAAGAAGAAATTCAGGGTTTTATAGGCACGACTGGACAATTGATTGTCTAAAATGGGCAGTCGACTGTCTTTTTTAAATTAAAGGACCGAGTAAGAGGCTTAAGATGGATAGTCAACTGTGCGTATGGATAGTCGACTGTAAAAGTCTCTATCCCTTTGACAATCGATTGTCTAAAATGCACAGTTGACTGTGCATTGCCCAGAATTTGAGATTTTGAAAGAATTTTGCAAGAATTGATTGCTCTATGCTATTTTTGAGTTAGGGAACATTAAATTGAGAGTCAATCCTCATTCACTCAATAACATATATGCACATGATGAATGTAAATGCAATCAAACACACGCACATTCATAGTTTTTCAATCCCATTAACATTCTAACTTCACAAAAGCAATCTTCATTCAACGGTTTGGTAAGAATATCATCAATTTGATCTTCTGAAGGAACGAATTCTAGTTTAATATCACCCTTTTGAGCATGATCTCTTATAAAGTGATGTCTTATCTCAATATGTTTGGCTCTAGAATGCTGAATTGAGTTTTTAGTTAAGTTGATAGTACTAGTGTTATCACAATGAATTGAAATATTTTTAAAATACATGTTATAATCTTCTAGTTGTTTTTTCATCCACAAAACTTGTGCACAACAACTACCAGCAGCCACATATTCCGCTTTGGTGGTTTATAATGCAACATACTTTTGTTTATTTGAAAACCAAGAGGTTAACATAGTACTTAGAAATCGACATGTACCACTAGTACTTCTTCTATTTAACTTACAACCAATAAAATCAGCATCCGAGTATCCAACAAGCTCAAAAGCTGATTTTTTAGAAAACTATAAGCCTAGATTTTGAGTACCATGCAAATATCTTAAAAAAATTCACAATAACAATGTGAGATTCCTTAGGATTAGCTTGGAATCTAGCATACATGCATAAACTAAATATTATATCGGGTCTTCTGGCAGTTAAATATAGTAAAGCCTATCAAGCTTCTATAAGTCTTAGTGTCTACACACTTACCTCCTTCATTCAAATCAAGTTTTGTAGAGGTGTTCATGTGAGTCCCAATGGATTTTGAATTCTCCATCCCAAATCTCTTTAGCAAGTCTTTTATGTATTTGCATTGGTTGATGAAGATTTCTCCCTTAATTTGTTTGATTTGAACACCAAGGAAGTAGTTGAGTTCTCTCATCATGCTCATTTTAAACTCACCTTGCATACACTTGGTAAATTCTTGACACATGGATTCATTAGAGGTATCTAATATAATATCATTAACATATATTTGGACTAAGAGTGTATCATGTTTATGAGTTTTTTTTAAAATAGTTGTATTTATTTTTTCTCTTGTAAAACCATTTTCAAGTAAAAACTTGTTTAACCTTTTATACCATGCTCGTGGAGCTTGCTTTAACCCATAAAGGGTGTTAGAAAGCTTAGAAACATGGTTAGGAAGATTAAGATTTTCAAAACCAAGAGGTTTTTCAACATAAACCTCTTATTCAATAAAACCATTCAAAAATGCACTTTTCACATCCATTTAAAATAGTTTGAAATTTTTAAAGCATGCAAAAGCTAGCAAAATACAAATAGCTTCTAATCTAGCTATGGATGCATAGGTCTCATCAAAGTTTATTCTTTCTTCTTGATTGTAACCTTTAGCAACAAGTCTAACCTTGTTCCTAGTTACAATTCCATTTTTGTCCATTTTGTTTCTAAATACCCATTTAGTTCCTATGATAGTATGATTCTTTGGTATAGGAACTAAAGTCCACATTTTATTTTTTTCAAATTGATTTAAATCTTCTTGCATAGCAGTTATCCAATCAACATCTTTTTCAGCTTCAACAAAAGTCATAGGCTCTACTTAAGATAAGTAAGCTACACAATTACAAATATTTCTCATGAAAGATCGAGTTCTTACCCCTTGTGAAGGATCACCAATCACTTGGTCAATTAGGTGATAATTCTCCAATCTTTAGGAAGTCAATTTTCTTGTTGACTTATAGAGGATTGATCTAGTTTGGGAGCATCTACCTCTTGATTTGTTTGGGGTTGACTTTCCTTAGGGTCAACAACGGGAGTAAAGCATCCATTCTTGGAATAAAATCTACATCATCATCAAAAGAGACTATTTTATTACTAATTGTGTTAGATTCATCAAAGGCTACATGTACGAATTTTTCAACCACTAGAGTTCTTTTATTAAAGACTCTATAAGCTTTACTAGAGGTTGAATATCTTAATACGGCTTCCACCCAAAAATATTTTGGTAAACTATTTTCACAAAGCATAGTTTTGCAAATTCTTCTAGAACTCTATTTTTCTTCTCAACAACACCATTTTGTTGAGGAGTTCTAGGGGCTAAAAAGTTGTGATCAATTCCATTTTCATCACAAAATTTTGAAAAACTTTGGTTTTCAAATTTTTTTCTATGATCACTTCTAATACTTGAAATAGAAGTTCAATTTTCATTTTGAACCCTCTTGCAAAAGTTTACAAAACCTTTATAGGCTTCATCCCTATAAGCAATAAAAATAACAAAGGTATATCTTGAATAATCATCAACAATAACAAGAGTATATTGATGGACACCTAAACTAATGGTGTTTATTGGACCAAACAAGTTCATATACAAAAGCTCTAATGGTTTAGAAGTTTAAATCACATTTTTTGGATTTAAAAGAAACTCTTATTTGTTTTCCCATTTGATAAGCATCAAAAAATTTGTATTTTTCAAACTTGATTTTGAGAATACCAGTAACTAAATTTTTTCTTGAATTTTTTTTAATTAAGTTCATGTTCACATGGCTAAGCTGTAACGGCCTATCCTGAGTTGGCCACCCTCGAGACGGTATCATCACATTTTGAAAATCTCAGCACGACACACATATGCAACAATAAAAATACTACTAATATAAATTTTTTACATCAATCCTTAACCCTCAACAAGGGAAATACATCATTCTAATCTTGACTTAAACATTTATATACAACACAAAATGCATGAATATTTATAAATAAATTTTTTATTTTTATTTTCTCATTAGTCTGAGGATGTGGACACGTAAGTGGCTTACAAATAATGATTTCATCTGAACCTCAACTCACCAAACTATTTGTCATGCCTACTACCTGAAATTATTGTACAATGATAGGTGAGCTTCACAAACTCAGTGAATTAAATTTACTAGAATTACTCAATTTGTATAAATGGTCTTTCAATATTTAATCATTTATATCTTATACAACTTGATACTAACATTCCACTATCACTACACATAACATAAGTCCCATTCTCTATCAATCTCTTCTTCTTATTTATTGGTTCACCTTAAGACCATCAATTATCTCATAATTACCTCGTAATGAGGTTCACAGCATAAAGTCTACTATTTAGATGGTTCTTATCATATCATACTTCTAGGTTTCTTTCTCACTATAACTGTTTCTCTGTGAGACTCATTCATCTATAAATAATTCACAATAACAAACAACACTTTAACATTTCAATAATGCAATCAATATTTAAAACAGATGCAATGCATAAATTATTATTAGGGAACATCTTCCCACATATCGACATGTTTTTATCTTAGACTGGCCCCCTCTTGGATATTTCATTTCCAGTATATACCGGCTGTCACGGTATTTATTTCCAGCATATGTTGACTGTCACGGTTTTCCTTTATTTCCAGCATATACCAGCTGTCATTGTTTTTCAATTAGACCGGCCCCCTCCCGGTTCTTTATTTTATACACATGCATATGAACAATGATATGAAATATGCATATGAACAATAATATAAAAACAATATGAATTCAAATATTAAATTTAGCTATCCTGTCTTTCCTCAAACTATATGCGTCCAATTTTTTTTTTCATTTCCTTTATAACTAAGCCTCCACGCGTCAAGTTTTTTTTTTAAGAATTGTTTTATTCAAATAATAATAAACCTTTCATATATATTTTATTTTAATTCCATGTCATATTTATTAAATTACTTCTTTACCCTTACTTTACGAATACGGGTATTACATAAGCCTTATATGCCATAGCCATGAGTTTTCACTAAAAGCATAAAAACACTTTTCATTTTCCGAAGGTAAAGATTTCAAATCAACTAAATAGATATTATCATGTCTTTGACCAACAAACTTATTCTTGTTACTCTTAATATCTATTACAAGACAATGAGAGGATTCAAATACTAATTTATTACTTTTGTCACATAATTGTCTAATATTAAGTAAATTAGGCTTAAGGCCTTCCACATATAAGACATGGTCAATAGATGAAGAGTCTTTACCCACTTTGCTATGCCCAATAATCGTTATCTTTATGTTATCTCCAATCGTGACGTGTCCGCTATCCCTTAAAGTTAACTCTTTGAATACACATTGATCACCGGTCATGTGCTTTGAGCACTCACTATCAAGGTACCAATAGTCACCTTTTTCTTTCATATGGAGACATATCTACTATACATGGATACACAATAGCACTCTTAGGTACCTGAAATTTCTTGGGTCCTTTCGGGTTAGTCTTAGAAAATATGACTCCTTTAGGGACCCATACTTTCTTAACATTATAAGGTGCTCTATAATTGTAGACATATTGATGATGCATGATCCTAAGATGATAGTAATAAAAGTTTCTAGGATGATAGTCACATAAGTTTTTAGGATTTCTTGAATAGCATATTTATCATTCATTGGATGAGTATTCCTAAGATACGTGTTTCTAGCATAGGAGTTATGAACATATATGTTATCTCATGGGTATGCATGATAGCTGTTTCTAGGATATGCATTCCTAGCATGTGAGTTTCTTGAATATGTATTCCTAGCATTTGTATTTCTAGGATGAGCATGCATATGTGCATAAGTATTTCTAGGATTTCTATTCCTAGCATAATCATTTGAATTTTTTGCATTTGAATTGAAATTTGCATTCTTAGGCATACTAGAAATTTTTAAAGGAAATTTTTTAACATTTCTAGAAGCCTTAGAAATAGATGGTTCATCCACACATGTTTCTTTCACAAAGGAATTCTCTTTTGATTTTTGTTTTCCCAATGGAGAATAACCCAAATAGGACTTTTCTCCACTCATTCTTTGATAAGATAGCACTTCATTTAGCTTTTATTTTCTAAGATTAAGCCTAGATATAGTATTATTTAACTCCATCACTTTCTTTTTCAAACCATCAATTTCATTTTTCAAGGTTTCGAGTGATGAGTTATCAAGCTCTAAGGAAAGTTTGTCTTTTTCTTCTTTTAGAGCTTCCATCTCTTTAGAGAGAGATGTGACTTACTTTTTGAGAGCAATGTTTTTTTAATCAAATTTATTTAATTCCATATGCATTTCATTTTATTGCCTCAGTCAATTCTTCATTACTACTATCATTATCATTAGTGGGAGAAGAACTAGTTACCTCACTTTCATCATCGATTGCCATCAAGTAAAGTTTGGTAATCTCTTCATAGTTGATGTTGGAAATCACCTTGACAAGATGCCCAAGTGGTGATCTTCCAAACACCCAAGTCTATAATAACTTGTAAAGAAAAGATACAGCAAACGAAAGCAAGAAAGAAAATAAGATAAGCGATTTGTTATCGAGGTTCGGCAATAGCCTACGTCCCCGTGAGTTCCTCTGAACTCTTTGCACTAAATCTCAATGGTTCTTACAAGTTACAACAACCTTCTTTAAGAAACTCAAGTTCTTGAAGGAACAAAGAAGAGAACAAGAAAGACCTAATCACTTTCTATACTAATCTCTCTCTTTACAACCAGCCTCTCTAATGAGTCCCTCTTGTATGTCTGTGTCTTTGCACTCTCACACAATTCTCTCATTCACACACACTCTTGTGTCTTGTCACAATGTCTTTCACATTTCATTCTATATGAGGTTGAACCTAAGTGACCCTTTATATAGTGCACCAACTTCTTGTTCAATCTTGAGTGTCATTCTCAACCCTTAGATCTTTATGACCAATCAACCATGGTTATCCATCAATCCTAAGTGATACTGTGCATTTTAACCTTGCACCCACACACTTAACAAGAGGCTGAATCAAGTGGAATATGTGTGCCTCAGTGTGCCTAGCGCCTAGGCACTGAACAGGGCATGCTGCGGCGCTAGGCAAAATACCATTTTCACCACTTTCTGGGCTCCGCGGCCTTAGTAAGGGAGAGGTGCGGCACTGCCCTTCCTCCAGCACCTTCCTTGCTGGGCACTATGGCCTGGGAGGAGGAGGGCTGCAGTGCACACTGAAGCTGGACCCGTCACAGCTGTGCGCACTTCTTTGTCTTACTGAATAGAGGTGTGCACACACACTCAAAGTGTTGCGTACACTTTTGTGCACTCCTTTAACATGTTGAAATTCATTCTTCTATCTCTTGTTTAAACCTTAAACCATGTTTAAACCTTAGGCAAATACCAACAATCTCTACCTTTGTCTAAACGTTTAAACCCGAACCATTATGCAGAGAACTTCGGGATCTAAACTCATCTTGAGTCATCATTCAACTGACTCCAATCCTAAGTAGTCTAAGGAAATGATTGATCTTACTTAGAGGTAGAACTTTGGAACCTAAATCTGTAGGACTTTCTCCCGTGGCCTTCTTGTCAATATGAATACATCCTTTCGTACTATTTTTCGGAATGTAATGATACCAAACATCCATATGCTTTGTCCTCTCATGAAACACCGGATTCCTCCACAAGTGCCACGCACTTTGGTTAACCGAATACACTACCACTTGCTCTTTTAGGACCATCCACTCATCCAACAACCCTTTACACCACATAGACTCCTTTATGGCTTCCGAAGCCACTATTTATTCTGCCTCCGTTGTTGAGAGTGCTACCACTGGCTGCAACCGAGCCTTCAAATACCTCAGCAACCACTTCATCCCAAGCCAATGCTTCTTTTTAGGATTACCCACAAATCTACTGAGAACACCCATTGCCTGAGAAATGTCGGGTCTAGTGCTTACCATCATGGACATGACTGGTCCAACCACACTAGAGTAAGGGACCTTTACCATTTCCTTCTTCTCCTTATCCATTCCAGGACATTATTCGCTGGAGAACTTGAAATGACCAGCAAGGGGAACCTTCACTGGCTTACCATCTTCCATAGAAGACCGAGAAACTTTAAATCCGTTTATCTCCCTTTCTCTAATTTTTCTCATACCAAGGATCTTTTGTGTAAGGCTGAGATCCTTCCTCTCAAAATCCTCACTGAGTTGAGATGCAAACCTTTTCATCCTCTCCCTGCTGTTCCAAACCAACAACATATCAACGACATAGGTGAGGATACTCACCATTTTCTCCACCTTGTGTCCAGGTGAGAAAGTTTCTTGAAATCTATATCTTCAATTCTCGTGAACCCTTTCGCCACCAACCTAGCCTTGTTCTGGACTTCATCTCTTGGAGGGTACCCTTCTTTGACCTTGTAAATCCACTTATAATCCACAACTCTTTGATTTCCAGGAATGTGCACCAATTCCCAAAAGTTGTTCTTCCTCAAAGAATCAATTTCTTTCTCCATAGCTAGCTTCCATCTTAGTGAATCCTTACATCCCATGGCATCAATGTAAGTCTCTTATTCATTCATCTATCCTTCTGTCCAAGGAGCTGCGGCATCCACAGCATCCGTAAAATCATATCTTGAAGATGGTCCGACCAGCCTTCTTTCCCGGTCTCTTGTGAGCTGATAGTCCTTCCGACTCCCTGCATCATCATCTTTCAGTTCAGCCTCCTCATGAGTGTCCTGAGCTTGGCATTCATCAATGGGCTCTACCTGGTCCGAACTCTCTTGCCTTCTTTGCTCTACCTGAACCGAATTCTCCTTGATGCTATGCTCCACAAATACTGAACTGGTTTGCTCACTAGCCCCTGCAGGGTTAGTTTTCTCCAAGTAAGAAAATAACAATTCATTAAAATTAACATCCCTACTTATTATGAGTTTCAATCCTTCTTTCTCTAAGGACCACAACCTATACCCCTTAGCCCCTTCCCTATATCCTAGAAACACACACTTTCTAAATCCTGAGCTAAGCTTATCATCCTTTTGATGTGCAAATGCAGACCCAAAAGTCCTAAGATTGTCCAACTCAGGGGTTTTTCCACACCACATCTCATCGGGAGTCTTATGGTACACAATCCTAAAAGGTGATCTATTAACCAAATATGCAGTAGTAGACACAGCTTCTCCCCAAAAACATTTAGGTAATCTGGATCCATTTAACATGTACCTAACCTTTTCCATAAGGGTCTTATTCATCCTCTCAGTAACTCCACTTTACTGAGGGGTTTTCACAACCGTTCTATGTCTTAGAATCCCATTTAGCCTATAGAATTGATTAAGTTATTTGCTTAAACATTTTAAGCCATTATCAATTCTTAACACATTAACTACCCTGCCCATTTGAGTCTCTATCAGCTTTTTTCACACCACTAACTTATTCAAAGCATCTGATTTATTTCTAACCAAATAAATCCAAACCTTTCTTGAATGATCATCAATTAAAGACAGAAAGTAAAAGTTACCTCCCTGTGTTGATGTCTTTATTGGTCCCCAAAGGTTCGCATGAATATAGTCGAGAATGCCCTTAGACTTATGCACTCCGGTGTTGAAGCTGACCCAGTGTTGCTTCTCAAGAACACAACACTCGTAGAAATCAAGTTCCTCTACTTTGTTTCCACCAAGTAGGCCATCATTGCTAAGAACTTGCAGGCCCTCTTCACTTATATATCCCAAGCGAGTATGCCAGGCTGCCTCATCTATCTCATCCATCAAGCTTGCTCCTTGATCCTTAATCTCTATGTCTTCAATCATCTCATAGAGTCTATCCTTCATTGCTGCTTTGATCACTACCAAAGATCCCTTGGCTACCTTAATCTTTCCTCCCTCTATCTTTCATGTGTATCCCATAGAATCCAGCTACCCCAATGAGATTAAATTCCTCCTCAAATCTGGGAGATATCTCACATCTTTCAGCAGCCTTGTCATTCTGTCAAATATCCTCACTTGGATGTCTCACGTGCCCCTCACTTGGTAAGAAATATCATTCCCCAAGAAAATCTTTTCATCATTGGTTTCCTTGAAATTCTTGAACCAACTCCGGTGAGGGCACATGTAATGAGGGCACCCGAAATCCAAGATCCATTTCCCGCTGCCTTCTTACCCGTTGCTCAACTTGAGCATACAATAAGAACATCGTCATCTTGCTATTTTGTTTTGGCAACCAAAGCCTCTCCATTCTTGGTATGGCTTCTTTCCTCATCCCTCATCTTCTCCTTGCAATCTTTCTTGACATGGCCCTCTTTATGGTAGTAGAAACATCTCCCATGGCTATCTTCTTTACCTCTGTCCTGGTAGTAGCCATGCATGTTGTTGTGCACTCTCCCATGGCTCTCTCCTCTACCTCTGTCCCGGTAGTAGCCATGCATGTTGCTGTGCACTCTCCCATGGCTCTCTCCTCTACCTCTGTCCTGGTAGTAGCCATGGTTGCTGCCATACCGAGTTGCTAGCCTTCTTTTAAAGAATAGCCCTTTACCACTTGATGCACTCCTTATCTTGGCACCAAGATTATCTTGCAACTCTTTATTAGGATTCAATTTAAAAGCAAAGATTCGTTTACGAAGATACCTCTTATTAGGGAGAGTCTTAGCATGAAACAACTCATCTAGTTTCTTCCATATGACAGCTGGATCTTCCAAGTCTCCACACTCCCTTGTGACATTATCTGATATGTGCAAGAAGATGGTGTTGTATGCCATCTTCTTCATCTCATTTCGCTGGTCGTCCGTGGCACTTGCTGGAAAAGCAACATTTTCTTCAATCGCCAAGTTCACTTTCTGTTGCATAAGAACAGCCTTGATCTTCTGCTTCCACAAGGAAAAATCTCCTTTTCCATCAAACTTCTCAATACTGAAATTTGAACCCATCTTACAGAGAAGATCCCTTGATTTATGCAGCACCCACAAATGCTTTCCAACTTCTTCTAAACCTCAAGAACACAGATCGAAGATTAATCTCAATACCGTTCTTGAATCACCCTCAAGAACATGATCAGATATTGATCTTTACTTCGTTCTTGAATCACCCTCAAGAACACGATCAGATACTGATCTTAACTCCATCCTTAATTCACCTCAAGAACACGATCAGATATAGATCTTAACTCCGTTCTTGAATCACCCAAGAAGTCGACCTCCGATTCTTGGAGTCTTGACTCTGTCACCTTCTGTTCTTACTCCGATACCCGCCAATCTTGGCTCTAATCTCACTGTCCAAAGCTTTGAAACCACTATTGAAAATCACCTTGACAAGATGCCCAGGTGGTGATCTTCCAAACACCCAAGTCTAGAATGACTGGTAAAGAAAAGATACAGCAAACGAAAGCAAGAAAGAAAAAAAGATAAATGATTTGCTATCGAGGTTTGGGAATAGCCTACGTCCCCTTGAGTTCCTCTGAACTCTTTGCACTAAATCTCAATGGTTCTTACAAGTTATAACAACCCTCTTAAAGAAGCTCAAGTTCTTGAAGGAACAAAGAAGAGAACAAGAAAGACCTAATCACTTTCTATACTAATCTCTCTTTTTACAACCAGCCTCTCTAATGAGTCCCTCTTGTATGTCTGTGTCTTTGTACTCTCACACAATTCTCTCATTCAAACACACTCTTGTGTCTTGTCACAATGTCTTTCACATTTCATTCTATATGAGATTGAACCTAGGTGACCCTTTATATAGTGCACCAACTTCTTGTTCAATCTTGAGTGTCATTCTCCACCCTTAGATCTTGATGACCAATCAACCATGGCCCTCCATCAATCCTAAGTGATACTGTGCATTTTAACCTTGCACCCATGCACTTAACAAGAGGCTAAATCAAGTGGAATATGTGTGTCTCAGTGTGCCTAGTGCCTAGGCACTGAACAGGGCATGCTGCAGCGCTAGAAAAAACACCATTTTCACCACTTTCTGGGCGCTGCGGCCTTGGAGAGGGAGAGGTGCGGCACTGCCCTTCCTCCAGCACCTCCCTTGCTGGGCATCGCGACTTGGGAGGAGGAGAGCTATAGCGCACACTGAAGCTGGACCCTTCACAGTTGTGCGCACTTCTTTGTCTTGATAAATAGAGGTGTGCACACACACTCAAAGTGATGCGCACACTTGTGTGCACTCCTTTAACATGCTGAAATTCATTCTTCCATCTCTTGTTTAAACCTTAAACTATTATTTAAACCTTAGACAAATATCAACAGTTGATTTTACTTTCTGAGATGTCCTCATCATCATCACTTCATGTTGTAGCGACCATGACTTTCTTCTTTAAGTTTTTGTACAGTTTGTTTATTGTAGGGAAATCCACCTTAATTTGCTTGAGTTTCTTGCAACCAAAACACACTATTGGTTCCTTTTTTTAGGAGTCCTTTTGTGTAAGGCTTCTTACTCTTCTTTAAGAACTCATGAAATCTTTATGCGATGAAAGCCATTTCTCCATCTTCTTCACTACTTTCACTTACATCTTCTTCTTGTACTTTCTTGCTTGTGGTAGATTTGAGAGCAATGGATTTCTTTTTCTTTGATTCTTCATTGCTTATATCTCATTCATTTCCTCCATCTCTTAGGTTAGTAGAGAGCCAAGAAGAGTTTCTACTTCAAGAATCTCACGGTTTATGGATTCCTTGATTGTCGTCTTCTTTGCTTACCATTTAGGTGGCAATGATCTTAGAATCTTCTTTGTTAACTCATACTCCTCAATGTTCCTACCAAGAAGTTTTAAACAATTAATAATGCAAGTAAAACAAGAATACATTGAAGATATGGTTTCGGTAGGGGACATTTTAAAAGATTCATATTGGGACATTAGCATATCGATTTTTGTTTTCTTAACTTTACTAGTGCCCTCTTATGTAACTTGAAGTTTGTCCCAAATTTATTTTGCCCAATCACATATATACTGAAATTTTGTTGTATTCAGTTAAGTCTAATGCCCAACGTAATATACTAGTAGCTCTACTATTTAAAGACATCATTCTACAATCCACTTCATCAAACTCAGTTTTGAGTTTAGGTATTGTATTAGTGACTTATCCAATAGTTACATCCTTCGTAGGAGTTCTAGGTTCTTCTTCAATGATCATCCATAAATTATAATATTGTCCTTCAACAAATATTTTCATTCTATATTTGTAATAATTATAATTTGTTCCATTGAACAAAGGAGGTATAGTATAAGAATGACCTTCGGTGTAACTATTGTTAGCCATCGGATCAACTCAAAGAATTTTAAGCCTTATAATTGAGAACAAGACTCTAATACCAATTGTAGACTAAGGTCCAAACCCAAAAGGGGAGGTGAATTGGGTTTTTAAAACTTTTTATACAATAAACAATTTTTAAACACTTTTCAAGCACAAACAAGATTAGTAATTATAATAGAGTTGATAGTAAAGAGATAAGGAAGAGAATATGAAAACACTATTTATTGTGATTCGGCAATGTCAGATTTCTCTTACCTATGTCTACTCTCGCCAATGAGACTCCTTGAAGTATTCCACTAATCAAGAAACTTCATGGGTATTTCTCAAACCATTACAAAGGTCTCTTCCAAAAAAAGTATACAAAGAAATGTTTAACACCTAAACACTCCAAGAGTTACATAAATTCTTTCTCTTTACAATGACTGTCTAAATGGGCAATCGACTGTGAAACTCTATGTCTCTTTCACAGTTGACTATCTTAACCCCTATAGTCAACTATTCTAACCCCTATAATCGACTTTCCTTTAGATTTTTCAAAAGATAATTTCTGAATCTTGGACAATCAACTGCCCAATATGCACAATCGATTGTCCATTTTAAAAACTTAGATTTTAACTCCATTTTTTTTAGAGAAATAAGTTTTTAAAAGGAAAAAAACATTTTTTAAGAAAAGTTTTAGAGCCATATTCAAGCTAAGATACTTTGAGAGAGATTCAAAAATTTGTTTTTCTACCTTAGAAGATTCAAGTCTCGATCTTCAAACATCTTTTGGTATCCTTCAAGTACGAGTTCTTCTTCAAATATGCTTGTATTGCTTCTTGACTTTGAGTTGGATGCTAGTTGTAGCTTGAACATCTAGGTAAAACTATTAGCATAGTTAAAAAAGTGTTTTGTCATAATTAAAATCAAATAAGGGTCAATAATACACAATGTTCTCAGAAATCAAAACTATTATATTTATCTTAAGAGGTTAATATTGTTTAAAGAAACTAGGATCTCATCTATATATTTCAAGAATCATATTTTTTTTCTTAAGCAATTCAAGCATTCTTCCATTTAATAAAATAAACTTAAACAAATCTACTTAATTTTAATAAAAAATTAATTACTAACAATAAAAGTATCAAACAACCCGTTCATTCATTCCTTAAGAAAATCTAATTCACATCCCAAATAAATTGTCATTTGCTAACCATAGCCCAACTCATACAAACCAAACTTTGTCACTACGCCAAACAACTTGTACGGAAAAAAAAAATCATCCCATTCAACATTAATTTGATCAATCAATTCACATATATATCTAATTTATCCAAGCAAAATATGATGATTTCTTTTTATTTCTAGTTAAACCATTACATGCTCATATTAATCTACTAAATTCAATTCATATACAGAGATACCAGAAAATACAATCATATAATCAAAGAAAGGAAGCAAATTGATAAAGGGATGAAGGTTGAGTTCACCTAAGATTTAAGACTAAAAATTCAATAATTCATATATCCAAGTTTAACAAAACACAATTATACTTTCAAATGAGATCAAAATGCATGATATTTCCTAATTTCTCTTAATTTTTTTGCTATAACACCTATTAACTTGAAATTTTTGGATTTACCCAATTTGATAGAGACAAAAGGCTACTAATAGTGTTTATAGATGATTGAATACTTGATGCCCAAATCAAATTTCTCTTCAAAGAGGTAGAGAACTCGAATTAGAGAGAGAAAGTTGAGAAAAAGGAAGAGATAAGGGAAAAGAGAAAAGAAAAGAAATGATAGTTTAACTCCACTAACCCATTATGTGCATTGCGGAAAAATGTGAGGTCGGAGTTGTTGGCTTTCAAGGAGAAAGAATAAGTCACAAAATCTAAACTTTTGTTTTTCTCAATTCTAAAGAGAGAGTAACAGGAGATAGAGAAAAATATCAGAAGAGAACTTTTTTGTTGATTTGGTGTCTTGTGGATAGAGGAAGAAGGTGAAGTAGGTGAAGTTTAGGAATTGTTGCTGTTGCGTGAATAAGCAAGGGGAAATAATGCAAGCATTGCTGTCGAATGGGGAATAGATTTGAAAGATTAGCTATGTTTGGTTTGGCACAAATTTTACTTAAGAGAAAAATGAGTTTTCTTGATTTTTGAAAACACGACCAAACATATTTTTTCAATTATTTAGACCATTGATTAAATTTTTACTTTCTTTCCATTTTTTTCATTCATCATTTTTTAAATAAATTTTTAACCATTATTTATTTTTCATTTCATTTTTTTTAAAATACTTCTATTGACTTTAATACCACCAAAATTAATTTAATCAATTTATACTACATCTATGCATGATAATGCCAATAAAATTATAAAATTACTAAATTACCCCCAATACTAAGGTGAGGATTTTACATTTCTACCCTTCTAAAGAAAATCTCAACCATAAAATTTACATCAAGAATAAAAGAGATGCGGATACCGAGCATGTATAACTGACTCGCACTCGCATGTGGCTTCCTCAACCGCATGGCTGCGCTAAAGCACTTTTACAAATGGAATAGTCTTATTGCGCAACACATGATCTCGTTTATCCAGAATCTCAACTGGTTGCTCATTATAAGAGAGATCCTCCTTTAACATAATCAGGCTAGAAGTAAGTATATGTGAAGGTTTAGACATATACTTCCTCAAAGAAGATATGTGAAATACATCATGAATCTGAGATAAATCAAGAGGTGAACCTAAACGTTAAGCAACAACACTAACTCTCTCAACCACCTCGTAAGGACCAATGGAACGAGAACAAAGCTTGTCTTTACATCAAACTGAAGTATACCTTTCAATTGTGATACCCTTAAGAATACCCGATCACCCAACTGAAACTCTAGTTCACGTCTTCTATTGTTTGCATAACTCTTCTGACTGATTTGAGCTTCTTTCAGGTGTTGTCGAATAACTTTTACCTTCTCAAATGTAAGATGAACCAATTTATGACATAAAAATTGTCTTTCACTGTAACGACTCATCTCGGGTTGGCCACCTCCGAGACGGTGTTGTCACATTTTGAAAATCCTAGCATGACACATATTAAATTTACTATAAGTATTCAATTTGTATAAATAATCTTTTAATATTTAATCATTTATATCTCATATAACTTGATAATAGTGTTCTACTTTCACTACACATATCATAAGTCTCATTCTCTATCAATCTCTTATTCTATATTTGTTCACCTTAAGACCATCAATTATCTCATAATTACCTCGTTGTGAGGTTCACAACATATAGTCTACCCTTTAGATAGCTCTTATCATATTATACTTCCATGTTTCTTTCTCACCATAATTGTCTCTCTGTGAGACTCATTCATCTATAACTAAATTTACAATAACAAACAACACTTCAACATTTCAGTAATACAATCAATATTTAAAACAGATGCAATGCATGAATTATTATTAGGGAACATCTTCCCACATGTCGACATATTTTTATCTTAGACCGGCCCCCTCCTGGTTCTTTTATTTCCAGCATATACTGGCTGTCACAGTTTTCATTTATTTCCAACATATACCGGCTGTCACGGTTTTCATTTATTTCCAGCATATATCGACTGTCACAGTTTTTCATTTATACTGGCCCCCTCGCGGTTATTTTATTTCATGCATATGCATATGAATAATGATATGAAATATACATATGAACAATAATATAAAAACAAGCATTTATTCAGACATTTAATTTAGCTATCCTACTTTTTCTCAAATTACTATTTGAAAACTTCCACTAAATTCCTCTCTTCATAAATCATATCAAATCATCAACCATGGCTCATCAAAAATTTCACTTATCGCCTTTATTATTAAATCGACTCATTAGTCTAATAATATTATTTCTCAGAAAATAATTTTCTACACCTCCACTATTCCTATCAGACCTATCAACCAATTTTCATCTATCACCAAATCATAAGTTAATAATTTATTTTAATATTATCACTATATATTTCATATTTATCTTGATTACTTAAAGTAAATCTAACTCACCACGTAGCACTTAGAGCTACCCGTGGATCACCTCCTTGCCTTTCCTTCTCTTCTTAACAATTTCCCCTGGTTGCTAATCGTCAATACCTGACATAATATTTATATTAAATTTCTAATTTTTTTCTTCTATTCTTCCATAATTTATACTCTTTGAAAATTCCCACTTTGAATTCTGAGAAATTTCATGTAAGCTAAATTTCAAAAATAAACTTCACGTTATTACCTTCGATTTTTCTTAGAGCTTCTCGTGACTCTCTATAAAATTCTCCTATAAACCCCTTCAAAATTTTTCTCAACCTTTCTTTCGGTCCCTAAGTGTTTAAAGAAATAGAGTAGTTTGAATTGAGGAAATGAGAAAACCAAACAGGATTTGGTAAGTAATGAATAAGTAAAGTAAAACTAAATATGTGTGTGTCTGTGTGTGTGTATATATATATATATATATATATAGACACACACACACACAAAACCATCTATTGAAAATGACAAATGTTTCACATGCAAATTGCATGCTTTTTTGTGACACCACCTGGACACCATGTGTTGTCCATGTTTTTCCCCATTTTTGTTTCTTTTCTTTTCTTTTCTTACCTAGACCATTCTGTCTTCTTGTTTTCAATTTTTTTTTTGTTTTCCTTTTTCTTTGTAACTACGCCCCCACGCGTCCATTTTTTTCAAAAGAATTATTTTATTCAATACTAAATCTTTCATGTATATATATTATTTTATTTCCATGTAATATCTATCAAATTACTTTTTTACCCTTACTTTAAGAACACGGGTATCCTGAACAGTACATTTTCCTTAAAACAGTCAACCATATTCAAAGAAAACAAATCAACTTCAAACTCTCTATCACTGATACGAATCATACAATCCTTGTAAATATTTATGATTATCACTCTATCTCTAGTGGGAACTTCAACAATAACATTATGCATCCAAGTACTAATAGATACTTCAGTAGACTTCCTAAACACTGGATGCAAAGGAATTAGTTGCACCAGTATCAACCAACATTGTTATGTCCATCATTTCTACATATAAAGCACTTCAAATTAGGACAATTCTAGGATAAATATCTTATCTAATTACATCTATAACAAACTTCTGTCTCTCGATCATCTATCAAGTTACCACTTCCCCTTGGTGGCATACTTACTTCCTCTGCCATGACCCCCAGTTCCCATAACCTATCTCTCAAATCTAAAGGTCCCACCGATATTACTCTGAGTTATAAAAGCAACAAATCATGTTTGTTTCTGACTCTGTACTACAGTTCCCTGTCACAAGGAACGCCTCATCTGGGTGGTCTACCACCCTGCACACTTATACTGGTACCACCTCTAGGTTCCTCAAATCTAGACCTCTTCTGCCAATTCCTCCTAACTCTAAATTCCATCACCTCATTCTCAATCTGAAGTGTTATATTCGCTAACATAACATAATTCATATGCCTTATGTAAATTAGTTTTGATTTAATCTCAAAATGTAGTCCATCTATGAACCTCTTACACCTCTTCCCCTTTATGTCTACCATTTCGATACAAACCTTGTCAAAGCCACAAATCTGCTATCATACTGAGTCATAGTCAACACATTTGCCTCAAATAAATAAAATCTCTATCTTGTTGGGCTCTAAAGGTATAAGGAAAGTATTTATCGAAGAAAACCTCCTTAAACCTATTCCAGGTTAAGGGTCTATCTATATATGCACTTACTCTAGGAAAAGTATCCTCTCATCATTCTAAAGCTTCTCCTTCTAACTCAAATGAAGCAAATGTGTCCCTCCCTGTCAATCATTGGTAAAAAAATATCAAATAATCTCTCTACATGTTTCACTCATAGCTCATGCTCAAAAGGATTCATAGATCCTTTAGACAACAAAACATTCAACTTAATATATCTAACAAAACAATCTATTTGCTTCTCGTGCATAAACTCACCTTTCCCCTTTTTGTATGTCTACAATTACTAGATTTACAGCTACCTCAGGTACCGCTCCAGCATGTTCATCAAGTCTATGCTATAAACTGTCAAATCTATCATCTGTTACATTAATTTTCTCAAAAGCATGTGCAAGAGCTTATCTTAGCTCATCTCTTTCAACCTCATATTCTCTCATACCTTTACTAATATCAATTATACTGTCTACACGTTCCCTTCTAGGAGGCACAGATTCATACTCAACCTTGACTTGTCAAAATATTGGGGGCCTACCACACCCTTTCAAATCAACAACTCTAACTCTAGCACGTCCACTTGTCGTCCTCAGACTCTGTATTTAACTATAGTTTATTTAAATCTTCCACTTCTTTAAATTTTATGCAGACTACAGAATCATAAAACCTAATGCTCTTATACCAAAATTGTAATGACCCATCCCAAGTTGGCTACCCCCGAGACAGTGTTGTCACATTTTGAAAATCCCAACACGACATATATATGCAACAAGAAAAATAACACCAACAGAAATTTTTACATCAATCCTTAACCCTCAATAGGGGAGATATATCATTCTAATCTTAACTTAAACATTATATATAACATAATATGCATGAATATTTAAAAATAAATTTTTATTTTATTTTCTCATTAGTATGAGGATGTGGACATGTATGTGGCTTACAAAAAAATGATTTCGTCTGAACCTCAAGTCACCAAACTATATGTCCTGCCTGCTACCTGAAATCATTGTACAATAGGGGATGAGCTTCACAAGCTCAGTGAATTAAATTTACTAGAAGTATTCAATTTGTATAAATAGTCTTTTAATATTTAATCATTTATATCTCATATAACTTGATAATAGCATTCTACTATCACTACACATATCATAAGTCTCATTCTCTATCAATCTCTTATTCTTATATATTTGTTCACCTTAAGACCATCAATTATCTCATAATTACCTCGTTATGAGGTTCACAGCATATAGTCTACCCTTTAGATAGTTCTCATCATATCATACTTTCATGTTTCTTTCTCACCATAACTGTCTCTCTATGAGACTCATTCATCTATAAATAAATTTATAATGACAAAGAACATTTCAGCATTTCAGTAATACAATCAATATTTTAAACAGATGCAATTCATGAATTATTATTAAGGAACGTCTTCCCACATGTCGACACGTTTTTATCTTAGACCGGCCCCCTCTTAGTTCTTTTATTTTCAGCATATATCGGTTGTCATGGTTTTCATTTATTTCCAGCATATATCAACTGTCACGGTTTTCATTTATTTCCAACATATACCGGCTGTCACAGTTTTTCATTTAGATTAGCCCCCTCGCGGTTCTTTTATTTCATGCATATGCATATGAACAATGATATGAAATATGCATATGAACAATAATATAAAAACACATATGTATTCAGACATATAATTTAGTTATCCTACCTTTTCTCAAATTACTATTTGAAAACTTCCACTAAATTCCTCTCCTCATAAATCATATTAAATCATCAACCATAGCTCGTCAAGATCCACTAAATTTCCTCTCCTCATAAATCATGTCAAATCATCAGCCATAACTCATCAAGAATTTCACTTATCACCTTTATTATTAAATCGATTCATTATTCCAATAATATTATTTCTCATAAAATAATTCTCTATACCTCCATTATTCCTATCAAACCTATCAACCAAATTTCATCTATCACCAAATCGTAAGTTAATAATTTATTCTAATATTATCACTATATATTTCATATTTATCTTGATTACTTAAAGTAAATCTAACTCACCACGTAGCACTTAGAGCTACCAGTGGATCACCTCCTTGCCTTTCCTACTCCTATCAGCAATTTCCCCTGGTTGTTGATCGTCAACACTTGACATAATATTTATATTAACTTTTTGATTTATTCTTCAATTCTTCCATAATTCATACTCTTTGAAAATTCCCACTTTGATTTTCGGAAAATTTCATGTAACCTAAATTTCAAAAATAAACTTCACGTTATTACCTTATGTTTTTCTTAGAGCTTCCTGTGACTCTCTATAAAATTCTCCCGTAAACCCCTTCAAAATTTTGCTCTTTCAACCTTTCTTTTGGTCCCCAAGTGTTTAAAGAAATAAAGTAGTTTGAATTGAGGAAAGGAAAAAACCAAACAGGATTTGGTAAGTAACGAATAAATAAAGGAAAACTAAATATGTGTGTGTGTATATATATATACAAAACCGTCTGTTGAAAATAAAAAATGTTTCACATGCAAATTGGATACTTTTTTGTGACAACACCTGGACTCCAGGTGTTGTCCACGTTTTCCCCCTTTTTTTCTTCTTTTTTTCTTTTCTTTTCTTTTCTTACCTGGACCATTCCGTCTTCTTGTTTTCAATTTTTTTTTTGTTTTCCTTTTTCTTTGTAACTACGCCCCTGAGCAACCATTTTTTTTCAAAAGAATTATTTTATTCAATACTTAATATTTCATTTATAAATACTATTTTATTTCCATGTAATATCTATCAAATTACTTATTTATCCTTACTTTAAGAACATGGGTATTACATTCACCTACCTCATCCCAACATACTAGAGATCTACAACGTCTACCATAAAGTGTCTCCTATGGTGTAATGAGCCATCTTGAGTGGGCCATACTCGGAATGACTCCATTACCTTTCAGCACTAAGCATCTTGACTTAAGATGCAATTATGAAATATCAAGAATACAAACATTCTATCAAACTTCACAAGTTTATGAAATCACATTTTTACACATACAAACAATCTTTACAATACGAGAGAGTCAAAGATTTTAAAATTTTCAAAGACACAAATTAAAGAAAACTCCCCCATTTAAATAAGCCTTGAACACTTTCTTTTACAACGACTAAACCAAGACCAAGGGCTTAAGGTGTATTTGGGAGTGTTATGCTGTGTTGTAGCTGCGTTGGTGCCAAAAGTGTTGTGAGAGTGCTGGTACCAAAAAGAGCTGTGAGAAGTATTGTTGCTAAAAGCTCAGTGTAGCGTTTGGTAAATTGTCTAGCTAAAGCACTGTGAAAGTGTTGTGATCAATACTAATGTTTGGTAATTGTAATCTTAATAGTGTTATATACTGTAAAATTATTAAAATAGACATGTTTCAAAGATATACAATTTTAATGAATTATTTTTTTAACTAAAGAGGTATCTTTATTAATGACAAAAAATAATTATTCATTATCTAATAATAATCAGCAACTTTATATTAATAAAATCATTTATTAATTAATAATAAAATGAAAAATATCTACAATATTTGTTTTCTTTGGCTGCTTCTTCCAAATGCCATTTCCATGACCGAGCTCATTGTTTCAACAAAGAGAAATGAGGATTAAGGGTTTAGATAATTTGAATATATAAATAATTAGATGAAAATTAGTGAAATGTGGTAAGGGCAGTTTCAATTTTACATAAAGTTCATTAAAACTTTATGAGCTACCCGGTCAAGCACATTTTAAAAGCTCCCCCACTATTGCTTCTAAAAAAAGTTATAGTAGTGAAATTTTACAACACAATAATTTTAGGAAAAACAATCAAATCTATTCCCACCAGCTCTTTTTCTGTGGGCAAAAGCTTTCCCAAACGCACCCTTAGACTCTTAACAAAAACCCAAAAGATGAGGTTATCGTAGCCGAAAGCCTTATTTATGACTTTCTTCAACTTTGACTATCAAACTCCTAGTATTACCTGAAATGTTAGAAAATAAAAGAGTGAGCTAAAAAGCTCAATGAGAAACACATTATTAAAACTAATCGTTTTAAAAATTTTATTCTCTATTTTTTCAAACCTAAATTTAAAATTTATTCCTTTCTAAGTATGGGAAATAATACGACTTATAAGTATAAACTTTTCAGCTTTCTTTTCTCATTTCTTGTTACTAAAGGAGTAGTCATTACAAGTATTCCTTATTTCTTTAATAAATCAGAAAGTATGTAGTTCTTATCACTTCGCATATATCATAAGATTAATCTTTTGAGAGTAATAACAAATCTTAAACATTTCATACCCTTTACTAGACTAAATACATTCAACACCCTTCATTGGTCGAATCACATTATATGCCCTTCACGGGCCAAATACAACAAGTGTCCTTTAATGGACTAACCACAATACATGCCCTTCATGGTCCAAACATCACTTGTGCCTCTCATGGGCCAAACATCACTTATGCCTCTCATGGGCCAATCAAAGTCATCAAGTATACACCAATCATCCATTATGCAAATGCAATGCAATGCACTTTCAATTTTTTATTTAATTTATTTCATTTCACTTCATCTTCAAATCATGCGTAATTTGTCCTCATATGCCCCTTTTTGAGCTAATCATAAAAAAAGGGATGTCTCCTATCATAAATAATTCGGATCCCCTCCCTACTGCTTACTAGGCGAGGTCTATACATCTCAACAACTAGGATGCCTTCCCTACCATTTTCTGGATGGAGTCCTAACCTCACAAGATTACTTCATTCGTTTACATTATCATTAAGAAATCAAGTTACATAAAAGGCATTCACAACACAACCAATTCTCAACGCAAAGTAATTACGCACTCAATTTATAATGAACCATCATATCCATAAAAGAATACATCATTTAAACAAATCAACAATTCTCAAACATAATATTCATCAATCAATCATATCACAACAATTTATCAAAAACAAACACATCAAGACTTATTTACACTCATTTCCTTTACATTCATTTATGAACTTTATGTCTTTTGTATCCCTTAGTCTTTCATTAAGTTAATTATACTATAATCCTTCTTAGAGGTACAACCATAAATTATTTATATGATTCTTTAAATCATCCCTTATTCATATTTCCATAATCCTCAATATTTATACGATTTTAACTTTTCATTTTTCATTGTATAGTTTACTACGTTTACTGAAAGTAAGGTGAAACTCACTTTTGTCGAGCCAAGATCCAACATCGGGTTTACTTTCTAGCCTTTGAGTTTTTCTTTCATTCACACTAAACAAACACATATATACTTAGTATAATCACTCAAAAGCATACAAGTATTTAACACCCAACATATAAAATCTATGGGTTAAGGCATAAACTCTTTTCCCATTTTATTTAAAACTTTTATAAAAATCTTTCTAACATGTTTTAAAACCAAAAAAAAAATCTTTCCAAGATCTTAAATTTTAAGACTTTAGCATGTAATCAAGCTCATAGTACCTTTGGAGAAGTTTAGGATTGAAATACTTTAACAAAAGTGGCTTTTTTCGAAGATAAGGCTGCAAAACAGGTTTAGGGGCTCGAACAGTCGATTGTCCATATTGGGCAATCGATTGTAGACTGGCTAAAAGCTTGCATAGTTGACTTTCCAAGGTCCAAAGAGTTTCACCATCGATTGTGCACTTTGAACAGTTGACTGTCTGGTTGCGAATTTAGAAAATTTTAAAGCAAAAACTCAATTTTTCTTCAAAATTATCTCTTGTCTCCTATAAGACTTCCAACCCAAGCCAAACACAACTTCATAAGGGTTTTGGATCAAAGATTTAACACTACCAAAGAGAAGAATTGAACTCAAAATTATTAAATCAACACACTTTGTACATTAATTCACTTTCCTTCAAGAACAAAACACTTTCTTAAATTATCTTCAAAAATTTTCAAAATCAATTTCCAATAATCCAAATGTTTAGTTAAATACACATGCTTAATAATTAGCAGAAAAGAGAGACGAACTTTTACCTTGATATTGTCACAAATTTTTAATCTTTTCCTTTTTCTTTCTTCATTCTTCCTTTTTCTCTCATTTCTTTCTCTATCTTCTCTTTCTCTCATCTCTCTCGTTTTCACTAGAAGGTTCCAACACAATTGTTGGCCTTCCCTTCATCTCTCCTCCTATTTATACAAAATTTTCTTCCTTAATTACGTACTTAACCTTCCACTTTACTTCTCGTTCACAAAAATACCCCAAAGACTTTAAAATTCTAGCATTTCCCCCAAAACAAAATTTTATTTTCTCAAATTATCATTTATATACTCGTTTCTAATTCCATAAGTCCTAATATGAATTAATTACTATTCAAATCCGAACGAGTACACAATTTATACCTCATGATTAAAATATTCTAATTTAAATATCAAACTCTACATATGGTTCCATACTAATACTAGACACATAACTATTTTTATAAGCAAATTCAACCAAAGGTAGATGATTATCCCAATTGTCTGAAAAATCTAAAACACAAGCTCTCAACATTTCCTCCAAAGTTTGGTACACTCCGATTGTCCATCGATCTGAGGATGATATGGAGTACTTAAATGTAAATTTGTTCCTGTAGATGATTGGAAACTTGGCCAAAAATTAGAATTAAATCTCAGGTCTCTATCAAACACAATAGATGTTGGTACCCCATGTAACCTTATAATCTCAGCCGCATATAACCTCGCTAGCCTATCAAGGGAAAAATTAATCTTGTTAACTAGAAAATGAGAATACTTTCTCAACCTATCAAAACCTAACTACGTTCATGGTAATTCTGACCCAAAATCCATTGTCATATGTTCCCACTTCCACTCAGGAATGGGAAAAGCTTGAAGTAATCTAGCAGGTCATTGATACTCAGCCTTAACTTGTTGACAATTCAAGCATTTAGCCACAAATTATGCTATTTTTCTCTCCATACCTGACCACCAATAAGTCTCTTAAAGGTTTCGATACATTTTAGTGCTACCTGGATGCATCAAATAAGTTGTACTATATGTCTCATTGTAATATCTCTTTTTATCTTCTCATCACAGGTCACATATATACGATTACCAAACAATAGCATACCATCATATCGAATCACAAAATCTGAACTAACCCCACTCTGAACCTCATGTCGGATCCTCTGTAACTCTGTATCTCTTCCCTGTGTCTCCAAAATATGATCTACCAACACTAGTCTAACTCATATAGTAGCCAATAATATCCCACACATCTGACTCAACTCTAGCCCCAAAGATCTCAAATTTCTATACAATCCACCTCTCACATTTTTCAAAACACACAACTTCTTTGACTTCCGACTCAAAGCATTTACCACTGCATTAGCTTTTCTTGGATGGTAACTAATAGTGCAATCAAAGTCCTTAATCAATTCAATCCATTGTCTCTGCCTCAAATTCAAATCCTTCCGAGTGAATAGGTACTTTAAACTCTTATGATCAGTAAAAATTTCACAAATCTCCTAATACAAATGATGTCTCCAAATCTTAAGAGTAAAAACAACTACTACCAATTCTAAATCATAAGTGGTATAGTTACACTCATGGTTCTTTAACTGCTAAGAGGCACAAGCAATGACTTTACTATTTTGCATCAACACACAACCAAGGCAACGGTGAGAAGAATCACTGAAAACTATAAATCCCTCACCACTAAGAAGAAGAGCAAGTACATAAGCCAAAGTTAATCGCTCATTCAATTATGAAAACTCTCTTCACATTCATGAATCTATTCAAACTTTACATCTTTCCATGTGGTATGAGTTAACAGTGCTAAAATCAACGAAAAACCCTCAATGTACCTCTTGTAATACCCAGCTAAACAATGAAAACCATAAATCCCTCACCACTAAGAAGAAGAGCAAGTACATAAGCCGAAGTTAATCTCTCCTTCAATTATGAAAACTCTCTTCACATTCATCAATCTATTCAAACTTTACATCTTTCCATGTGGTATGAGTTAACAGTGCTGAAATCAACGAAAAACTCTCAATGTACCTCTTGTAATACCCAGTTAAACAAAGAAAATGTTGTACCTTTGTCACATTAGTTGGTTATTCCCAATTAACCACTGACTCTACTTTCTGAGTATCTATAGATTCCTTCACTAGAAATCACATGATCTAAAAATACCACACAATTAAGCCAAAATTCACACTTTCTCAACTTAGCATGCAAATGTTTCTCCCTCAAGGTTTGCAAAACAATCATTAAGTGTTGTCTATGTTCTTCTTTGTTATAAGAGTACACTAAGATATCATCAATGAAAACTACAACAAAACAATCAACAAAAGGTTAAAACACATTTTTCATCATATCGATGAACGTTGTAAGGGCCTTGGTCAATACAAACAACATTACCAATAACTCATAATGACCATAGCGAATACGAAAAGAAGTGTTTGCCACATCAATTTCCTTAAATTTCAATTGGTGATAACACGATCTCAAATAAAGAAAATACACAAGCACTTGTAACTAATCAAACAAGTTATCAATTCTCAGTACAAGATACTTATTATTCACAGAAATTCGGTTTAATTGCCTATAGTCTATACATAACCACATAGTTTCATCCTTCTTTACAAATAATACAAGCACCCCCAAGGCGATACAATCAGTTAAAAAAAACTCTTGTCTAAAAATTCCTACAATTGAACCTTGAGTTCCTTAAATTCAATTGGGGCCATATGATATGGTGCAATGGAAATGAGAACGGTGATAGGAACTAGATATACTACAATCTCAATTTCCCTATCAAGTGGTAATTTTGGTAGGTCATCAAAAAATACATTAGAAAATTCCCTGAACACTAGAATATCTTTTAATTTCAGTCAAAAAAGCCAAATAACCACTACATTCTTTCTTAAGAATTCTCTGTGCACTTAAAGCTGATATGATACTTATAGGAATTACTTTCTAATCTCCATAAAACTCAACTTCATCTTCCATAGGAATTTGAAAAACAACTGTTTTCCTAAAACAATCTACACAAGCATGGTGTGATTCTAACCAATCTATACCCAAAATCACATCAAAATCAAACATTTCTAAAGGAATCAAATCTACATTGAACTCCCGAGCAACCAGTTGTAACACAGATCCTCTATATACATTAACCATTTTCACACTATTTCCAACAAGGGTTTCTATAGATAAAATCCAGTTAAAAGATGATATGAGTCTATTAGCATGCATAGAAAATATGATGAAATAATGGAATTTGTGGATCCAGAATCAATTGAAATACGAGCATTTAAACCAAATGTTGACTCGTATTTGATTTTAATAATGACAAATACTATTCTAATTGAACTAACAGTTTTATCTAAGTTTTTAAGCGGCAAAAGCGTTAAGCATAGAAACAAAGATGTAAGAACTCAACTCGATTCAAACACCAAGACAAGATAGAAGATCTAGAATAGGCATTAAGATAATTAAAACAATTGTAAATCTCTCATGTTCAAATACTTAGCTTGATCTGTGGCTCATTTTACAAAAGACTTTGACAAAAGTAACCATATAAATGTTTCTAAGTCAAAAACAGTTTTAAAACCTGAAAAACTTGGTTGACCTTCAACCCAATCGACTGGCTCCATATACCGGTCAACTGGGATATGGGACAAAAGGTTCCCAGTCAACTGGTGTTGATGATCCAATCGTCGTGTACTTAGGACAAAAAGTTCCCAGTCGACTGGTGCTTAGGACCCAGTCGATTGGTACTCTCCCATAGCCTAAAAAGTCAAGTTTCTCACTTGACCCAGTCGATTAGTACAAGGATCTAGTCGACTAATAATTCAAAAAAATGACCATTTAAGACGCGGGACTTGAACATTTAATGCCTCAAACCAACCAAGTCAGTGACAAATGGGCATATTGATTCAAGGCTATATAAACCCATTTCAATGAGCATTTAGGAAAAAAAAGAACACATTCAATTCAACATGAAAGCTCATTAATTCTCAAAAGCTTTGAAATACTTATTGTTGAGCCATTATTCAAGTTTGTTCTTGAAAGAGAGATATTATTCATTTGTAAAACACTTATTGCTATCTCTCTACCATTTACCTTACAGCAAATCTCATTTATTATAAAAGGAAAAGAGTTTTAATAACTCTTAGAGTGTTTAGAATTAAACACTTCTTTATAACTTCCATAAGGAAGGGATTAGCTTCCGTGAGAAAGGATTAGCTTCTGTGAGGAAGGGAATAGCTTCCATAAGGAAGGGATTGGTTGTAAGGTTTCTGCAATACCCGTGAAGTTGCACGACTAAAGTTTTAGTGGATTGCTTCAAGGAGATTCCTTGAAGAGAGTGGATGTAGGGTCAGAAGGATTCCGATATTGCCAAACCACTATAAATGGAGTTTTCACTTTCTCTTCCTTTGAATTCCTTTACTTTCAAGTATATTATTTGATTGTGTGCATTGTGTATTTAACTGTTTAAAAATTTGCAAGTTTAATTAGCAAAATTTTAAAACCCAATTCACCCCCTTTTGGGTTTGAACCTCGATTTACAATTGGTATTAGACCTTCGTACGCAATTTCAGGCTTAAAATCCTTGAGTTGATCCGATGGCATCTAATAGTTATATCGAAGGGCATTCCTATACTAGGCCTCCCTTGTTCAATGGCTCCAAGTATAACTATTAGAAAAATAGAATGAAAATCTTTATCGAAGGACAAGATTACAATCTATGGAGGGTCATTGAAAAGGGATCTAGAATTCTTACAAAGGAAATAATCATTGGAGAAATCAATCATACAATGCTTAAACTCAAACCAAAGTTTAATAATGAGGATTGTAGATTGATGTCTCTCAATAGTAGAGAAACTAGCGTATTACATTGTGCTCTAGATATTACTAAATACAATAAAATTCTAAATGTATTTCAGCTAAAGAAATTTGGGACAAATTGCAAGTTACATATGAAGGAACTAGCGAAGTTAAAAAATAAAAAATCTATATACTAGTGTCCGAGTATGAATCTTTCAAAATGTCTCCAAATGAAACAATTTCTCAATTGCTCTCACGTTTTAATACCATTGTTAATGGTCTAAAGCTTCTTGGTAGGAACATTGAGGAGTTTGAACTAACAAGGAAGATATTGAGGTCTTTGGCATCCACTTGGAAAGCAAAGAAGATGGCCATCATGAAGGCCAAAGATCTTGACAAACTTGATGTCGAAACACTTCTCAGATCGCTATTGACATACAATATGGAAGAAATGAATCCCATTGTCAATGATGATGATAAGAAGAAAACGGTAATTGCTCTCAAGGCCTCTACGAGCAACAAAGAGGAAGAAATGGAAGAAGAGGTAGATAGCAACAAAGAAGATGGTCATATGGCTCTAATCACCAAGAGGTTTCATAGGTTCTTGAAGAAGAGCAAGAAACCTTACACAAAGGATCCCACTCCAAAAAGGGAACCTTGTCACATTAAAGTCAATTGTACAGCTATAAACAAACCATATAAGAGCTTAAAAAAGAAAGCTATGATTGCAACCACTTGGAGTGATGACGAAGAAGAATAATCGTCGAACAATGAGGTTGGATACGAGGAGATTGCCAACCTATGTCTAATGGCAATCGATGACAAAAATGAGGTATCAAATTCTTTCCCTTCTAATAATAACATTGTTAGTAGTAGTAAAGAATTAATAGAGGTTATAAATAAAATGCATGAAGAATTGAATAATTCGATTCTAGGAATACCACCCTCAAAAAGGAAGTCGCATCTCTTTCTAAAGAGACGGAAGGCTTAAAGGAAGAAAAAGAAAAACTATCTTCCATGCTTTATGATTCTTCACAAGATTTTCTAAAAAATGAAAATGAAAATTTTAAAAAGAAAATAATGGATTTGAATAGCATTATATCTAGACTTATGCTTGGAAAAGAAAAGCCAGATGAAGTGCTATCTTACTAAAGATTAAGTGGAGGAAAATTCGGGTTGGGTTATTCTCCATTAGGTAAGCAAAAAAAAAAAAAAAGACTTTATTCATGAAAACAACATGTGTGAATGAAGCCTCTACTTCCAAGGTCACTAGCAAGATCAAAAGTACTCTTTCAATATATGCTAGTAGGTCTAAGAATGTAAATTTAAATTCTAATGCATATACTAGAATGAAGCATCCTAGAAATACTCATACATATATGTATGCTCACTCAAGAAATGCAAATGCTAAGAATAATCATTCAAAGAATGCATATACTAGAAATATACATCCTAGGAATTACCATCATGTTTATCCTAGAAATAATATGTATGTTAATAATAATGCAAGTATATATCTTAGAAATCATCATCATACATTTCCTAGAAATGACATGCATGTTCATAATCTTCACAATAGAAACATGTATCCTAGGAATACTTATCCAACGAACCATAGGCATACATATTTGAGAAATCCTAGAAATATCAATAACTATTATCATATGCCTTATCAACATGTCTATTTTAGAGAACCTTACAATGTTAAGAAATTATGGGTCCCTAAAGGAACCGTTTTCTAGGACTAAGCCCAAAGGACCCAAGAAATTTTGTGTACATAAGAGTGCAATTGTATATTCTTGTGTAATATAGATATGTCTCCACACCAAGGAGAAAGGTAACTATTGGTACCTTGATAGTGGATGCTCAAGCACATGACTGATGATCGAAGTGTATTCAAAGAGCTAACTCTAAGGGATGGAGGACATGTCACCATTGGAGATAACACAAAGATAAAGATCATCGGGCATGGAAAAATTGGTAATGATTTCTCAACCATTGATCATGTATTATATGTGCAAGGCCTTAAGCCAAATTTATTTAGTATTAGTCAACTATGTGACAAAGGCAACAAAGTCATATTTGAAACCTCTCATTGTCTAGTTATGGACATCAAGAGTAACAAGATCAAGTTTGTTGGGCATAGACATGAAAATGTTTATATAGTTGATTTAAAATCTTTGCATTCGGAAAATGAAATTTTTTTCTCGTATTTAGTGAAAACCCATGGCTATGGCATAGAAGACTTGGCCATGTGAATATAGATTTGGTTAAAATCATTTCAAAAAAATATTTAGTCGTTGGACTACCAAAAATCAAATTTGAAAAAGACAAGGTGTGTGATGCTTGTCAAATGGGAAAACAAACTAGAATTTCTTTTAAATCAAAAAATATAGTCTCAATTACTAGACCATTGGAACTTTTGCATATGGACTTATTCGATCCAATAAGTACCATTAGTCTAGGTGGCCATCAATATGCTCTTGTTATTGTTAATGATTATTTAAGATATACGTTTGTTATCTTTTTTTTTTTGATCTGTAAATAAACATGTATTAAAATGATCAAAAATGTACAAAAATATCACTGGGCATACCCAGGAGATTTACAGGAAGGACATGAACAAAAGGGGACTAGAGGCCTAAGCCCAGCCAAAGGGCTATACAAGCCAACAAGCCGCCAGGAACAAAAAGATACATAAAACAGGCTGGCCTACACATGCAGCCAGCAGAACCCATTAAACTTAGAGCTTACAAGGGAAGTAGTGCCAGTAGCAACAAGATACAAGAACATTAAGCATACAATGCAACAGGGCATACCCTGGGCTGATACCAAAATCAGAGGGAATCAGCTTAAATTAGTAGCCTATACTCAGGGTAGGCTGCATAGACACTTCTGTAGATACCAATCTGGATCTTCTTCACTAAGCTAGCAGGTAAGGCAGGAGCTTTTTCAAAGATTTTGGCATTTCTGGCCAGCCATAAATGGTAAACAGTAGATGCCAGGGCTGTCTTTTTGGCTACAGCAGGAGGGCCAGTGCCTTTGACTTTAGAAGTCCATCTGATTGCACTCTCAATGGTTCTCATTTGTCTTCTGTTACCTAGCCAGAGGTTTATGTTGCTCCAGACTTCCTTGCTGATCCTACAGGAGAAGAAAAGGTGGTCTTTAGTCTCATGTTGTTCAGTACATAGGGGGCATAGCTTATCATTCTCTTCTAGTTGAAGCTTGTCTTTAGTGAGCAATCTGTCCCTAACTGCCAGCCAAAGGATAAAGGATTGTTTAGGAGGGCAGAGACTATTCCAGACCAGGGAAGCCCACCTAACCTTGCTGTTTTTCTGCCTCAAATCATTGTACACTTTCTTGATGCTTAGTTCATCATGCAGCCTCCATTCAATCAGCTTATTAGTAGCTTGTTGGATGCTTGGAGGTTGGCCAACCATCTCATCTCTAATTTCCAGGATCCTCTTCCAGAGAGGGGAGTCATCTTTGTTTGCCTTGATCTCCCATATAGATTTGTTTTGGAGGTAGTAGTGTTGGATCCATTGCATCCAAAGGGAGTCTTTCTTCATGTGGATATTCCATAGGACTCTTGTTAGGAGGGCCTTGTTCCATGATTTAAGCTCTACCAGCCCCAGACCTCCTTCTGCTTTAGGCTTACAAATGTCAGCCCAAGCAACAAGAGCTTTTCTCATTCCCCCTTTCTTTCCATTCCAGAGAAAGGATCTACATAACTTGATGACTTTTTCAAGGATATTTCCAGGGATGGGAAAGATGGCCAGCCAGAAGCACTCCACCCCTTGAAGCACTGATTTGATCAGCTCAGTTCTCCCAGCATATGATAAAGAAGAGCCAGCCCATACATTGATGTAGCCAGCTATTTTCTTAATAAGGGGTGCATAATGGGAAGCATTCAGCCTTACAGAAGCAAGAGGGACTCCTAAGTACTTGAATGGGAGGCTGCCCTCCTCCATTCCTGTGCATCTGCTAATTTCAAGAACCTCCTCAGGCTTCACCCCAGCATGGTAGAAATTAGATTTTGTCAAGCTAGTCTTTAGCCCTGAGCATTCACTGAATGTGCTGATACATTTCATGAGCATTCCCACTGACTTAGCCTCTCCTCTAGCAAATAAAATCAAGTCATCTGCAAAGGCCAGGTGAGTAGTCTTGAGCTTGTCACACTTGGGGTGGAATCTGAACCCCTCTTCCACATTCAATCTACTGAGCAACCTTGATAAGTACTCCATAATCAACACAAAAAGATAGGGGGAAAGAGGATCCCCCTGCCTCAAGCCTCTTTTACCTTTGAAGAACCCTTGCATGCTACCATTTATGGATAAAGAGAAGGTAGTAGTGGTGATACACTCCATAATCCAGTCTTTGAACTTGCCAGGGAACTCCAGGCCCTCTAAAAGGCTGCTTAAGAACTCCCACTCCACAGAATCATAGGCTTTCCTTAGGTCAATTTTGATCATGCACCTAGGAGGGATTCTCTTCCTACTGTATCTCCTAAGCAGCTCTTGGACCAGGTAAATATTATCAGTCATGCTCCTGGCCTTTATGAAGGCAGCCTGAGCAGGGTTGACCAGGTGGATCAAACTAGGGGCCAGCCTAGAAGCCAAGATCTTAGAGATAACTTTATAAATAACATTGCAGCAAGCAATAGGCCTGAATTCATCCACTTTAGAAGCATTCTTCCCTTTGGGAATCAAAACAAGGGAGGAGTGGTTTAGTTGTTTTAGGATTCTCCCATTCAGAAAGAATTCTTGGACAGCCTCTGTGATCTCTTTGTGGACCACCCCCCATGCTCTCTTGAAAAACTTTGAGGAAAACCCATCTGGACCAGGGGATTTATCCTCCCCTATGCTCCACAATGCAGCCTTGATCTCCTCTTCTGTGACCTGCTTAACTAATTCAGTAGCTTGACTTGCCTGCAGGACTGGCCCATCACTGATAACATCCATTTCAATAGGAGTACAACTGCTAGAAGAGCCTAGTAGCTCCTTGTAGAATCTGATAAATTCCTGGGCCACTTCATCTTCAGAAGATGTTTGAGATCCATTGGCAGCTTTGATGGAGGCAATGTGATTCTTGGCAGACTTCCTCTTGACTATAGCATGGAATAGTTTGGTTCCTCTATCACTGTTGAGGAGGTATTTACATTTGGCCTGCTGAGATAGAAAGCTTCTTTCAGCCTCAGCCAGTTGGAATGCTTTGAGCCTTGCATTTTTCACCCTCTCCTGTAGCTCAGCATCATTAGGGGAGTCATGAAGTTCCTGCTGCAGGCCCTCCAAAATGTTTGCAGCCTCCAAGGCTCTCTCAGAAATGTGGCTGAAGTGGTTCTTGTTGAGGTTCTTAAGAAGAGGTTTGAGGCCTTTCAAAAGCTTGCAAAGTTTGAACTGTTTTGTACCCCTTATAGGGCAGCCCCAATGAGCACTAACAATGTCTAAAAACATGTCATGATCAGCCCACATATTGAAAAATTTGAAAGATCTCCTACCCCCACTAACCTGCTCCATCAGGCTAACAACACAAGGAGAGTGGTCTGAGAGGCACCCAGCTGGGAGAAAGGAAGCTTGAGCTCTAATCCCCTCTTGGAACCACACATTGTTGGCCATGGCTCTATCCAGTTTGCACCACACCTTATTGTTGGTCCATGTGAAGAAACATCCTGCAGCATTTACATCACTTAGCCCTGTCTCCCTACAACAAAAGGATGGGTCCCTAATCTCATAATCTGTTACAGGCAGCCCATTAGATTTCTCATCTATAGCAAAGACATTATTGAAATCACCCAAGACAAGCCAAGGGGAAGACAAATCATAACTGAAATTACATAGGTTATCCCAAAGGGGCCTCCTAGATACAATGGAGTTCAAACCATAAACAAAACTAATAACAAAACTATAAGAGGAAACAGCACAGGTAACATTACAATGGATAACTTGGGGAGATGATTCCAATACAGTAAGGCTCACCTTTGAAGGGTCCCAAAACAACAAGATTCTGCCTGAAGAGTGGGTGGAGAAGTTGTTCACCTGTCTCCATTGAAGAAATTTGTTACCCATAATCTTCAGCAGCTTTGCCTCATCCAGCTTACATTCCAAAATTCCCATAATATCAACTTTGTGTTTCTTCATGAGGTGCAGTACCCCATTTTGCTTTAGGGACTTGTTAAAGCCCCTGATGTTCCAGCATGCCACTATCATTGGGGAGGTTGGGAGGCAGCCCCTCCCTTCCTAGCTGGTTGATTGCCTTTTTGGACTATTTTTCCTTTCTTCCTTCTGATTACTTGAAACTCATCATCTCCTTGGGCTTCAGGGCCCCTATCTCTTTCACTATTACCTTGTGCAAGGCCTAGTTTTTTTCTTGGGACCATATTGGGGTGGTCAGGGAGTATAGGAGATTGTAGTCCAGCCACCACTTGGATTTGGGGGGGAGAGGGCTCCCGGATTCCCTCCCTCTCATTACCATTGTCTCCAATCTCAGCTTGGACAGCTTCATTAGGTTCTTGGGCAGGATTAACCTCATTCATCCCTTCTACCCTTTCCCTAGCTTCACTAGGCTTCTCAGTCTGATTTGGCTTTTCTTTGGTTGGCACTTCCATGGACTTATTAGTGTCCTTTCTAGCCTGCTCTTTCCCTTTCTCATTGCTCTCCTTACCTCTTACTGAGTTAGTATTCTGTTTGCAGGAGTGTAGGTCATGCCCTACAACTTTGCACTTTGAGCAATATCTAGGGAGGTTCTCATAGCTTATCTTTAGTTCATAAGTGTCACCATTTAGGAGGGACAGTGGTATAGAGCATTGGATTTCCTTAGCTATGTCCACTTCAACAAGGAGCCTAGGATAGGATATTCTCTCTTTGGTCCTAGTGAACTGGTCAGCATAAAGAGGTCTCCCTATGACTGAACCTATCTTGCTAAGGCAGTTTGATGACCATAGCTCAAGGGGCAGGCCTTTAATCTGGATCCATACAGGGATTGTAGTGATTTCCTCATTGTCAAATTTAAAAAATTTAGGCAATGCTTTCAATAGCAAAGGCCTACCATATACTTGGTATGGGCCTTCTTGCAATACATTCAAGCTAGCAGCTTCATTATCAAATCTAAAGACTATCCAGCCATTTTCATGGAATTGAATGTTGACCCTTACCTTCCAGGATTCAGTGAGCTTCTTGAGGGCTGCCCTTCCTGGAAATCTTCCAGCAAAATACCCCACCAAGCAGAAAGGCTGGCTCTCAAAGACATCCATCACATCTTCATGTGAGACTCTAACCACACCTCCCTCACTAGGTATAGTGGATAGGGGGAGGCCCTTACTTTGGATTCTGTTCTCTGCAAAGAGGCTGACCCAGGGAGCCCTCTTGTTCTCTTCATTGTTAGCTGGCCTTAATCCCTTTGAGTTGGAGGGAGATTGAGCTCCCACAGGAGCAGGAGCAGGGGAGGCTGCATGGCCCTTTGAGTCAGCTTGGGAACCCCCATTCTTCATTGGAGGATGAGGCCTAGACTCACTGCTCTCCTCTCCACTTCCAAGACTTGCCACAGGCTTCCTACCATGAACAGTACCATGAACAGTAGCTTCACAGCTTGAATCTTCTTCCTCACTGGAAGAACTGGACTCCATTTGACCTGAGCTCTCTAAGCTCTCCCCAGAGGAGCTTTGGATTTCATCCTCTATGTCTAGTGGCTCTTCTTGCACTGTCTGGCAGGCAGCATTGCTTTGGAAATGATCCTTTGTACTGTTCACCTTCGAAGCTTCACCAGAACATTCATTCCTCCCCAAGCTGGCAGCCTTCAAAGGAGACCCTGAGGCTTGAGAATCTTCCCCTCCAAGGGAGCAGGAAGCAGAAACTGACACCTTTGATGGTCCCTTTGCCCCATCCCTGCTTGAGTTAGCTGAAACTTCTTCTTGCGACATTATTACTGTAGCAGCTTTATTCTTGAAGTGATTCTGGACATAATCCAGATCATTTTGCTCCTGGATTGTGAGAGGAGGTTTCCTAGGGGGTTTCTTCTTCCCCATGCTGGAGAAGGCTGAAAGAATATCACAGAAAGGGATGAAGAAGGAGGAGAGATGGTTAGGAGACCATGGGCAGCACTGTTCACAGTTGAGAGCTTCTCTCTCTAGCTGACGACGACTACGTTTGTTATCTTTATTGCATACAAAGATGAAGCATACAAATGATTTGTGAACTTTTTTAAGAAGGTTCAAAATGAAAAAAAAAAGAATTTTTATTTCAAGTATAAGAAGTGATCATGGAAAGGAATTTGAAAACCAAAGCTTTTCAAAATTTTGTGATGAAAATGGAATTGATCACAATTTTTCAACACCTAGAACCCCTCAACAAAATGAAGTTGTTGAGAGGAAAAATAGAGTTCTAGAATAATTTGCAAGAACAATGCTTTGTGAAAATAGTTTGCCAAAATATTTTTGGGCGGAAACCATAAATATTTCATGCTATGTTTTAAATAGAGTATTAATCAGGCTTATACTAAATAAAACTCCATATGAACTATGAAAAGGTAGAAAGCCTAATATATCTTATTTTCGTGCTTTTGGTTATAAATGCTTCATCCTAAATAACAATAAAACTAACTTGGGTAAATTTGACTCAAAGGCCAATAAAGATATCTTCTTAGGATATTCAATATCTAGTAAAGCTTATAGAGTTTTTAACAAAAGAACTCTAGTGGTTGAAGAATCTGTACATGTAGCCTTTGATGAATTAGTAGTAAAGTAGTTTATTTTAATGATGATGCAGATTTTATTCCAAAGATAGAAATACTTACTCCCATTATTGACCCAAAGAAGAATGAACCTCAAATAGATCAAGAAGTAGATGCTCACAATCTTGATCAAATATCTACAACTCAACAAGATGATAGTTTTCCCAAAGATTGGAGGTATGTGAATTATCATACAATTGATCAAGTGATTGGTGATCCTTCACAAGGGGTAAAAACTCGATCCTCTATTAGAAACATTTGCAATTGTGTAGCTTATTTATCTCAAGTAGAACTTAAGACTTTTATAGAAGCTGAGAAGATAATGATTGGATAAATGCTATGCAAGAAGAACTAAATCAATCTGAAAGAAACAAGGTATGGAATCTAGTTCCTAGACCAACGAAACACACTATAATAGGAACTAAATGGATATTTAGAAATAAGATGGATGAAAATGGAATAGTAACTATGAACAATGCTAGACTAGTTGCTAAGGGATATAATCAAGAAGAAGGAATAGATTTTGATGAGAACTATGCTCCCATAGCTAGATTAGAAGCTATTTGAATTTTATTAGCCTTTGCATGCTTTAATAAGTTTAAGTTATTTCAAATGGATGTAAAAAGTGCCTTTTTGAATGGCCTTATAGAAGAAGAGGTGTATATTGAGCAATCTCTTGGATTTGAAAATCCTAGTCTTCCAAACCATGTCTATAAACTTTCTAAAGCTCTATATGGGTTAAAGTAAGCTCCAAGAGCATGGTATGAAAGACTAAGTAAGTTTGTACTTGTATGAGCACCTCTACAAAACTTGACCTAGATGAGGAAGATAAGTGTGTAGATACTAAAACTTATAGAAGCATGATAGGAGTTTTACTTTATTTAACTACAAGTAGACCTGATATAAAGTTCAGTGTATGCATGTCGCTAGATTTCAAGCTAATCCTAAGGAATCACATGTAATTGCTGTAAAAAGAATTTTAAGATATCTACAAGGGACTCAAAACGTAGGATTATGGTACTTTAGAGGATCATCTTTTGAGCTTGTTGGATATTCAGATGCTGATTTTACGGGTTATAGGCTACATAGAAAAAGTACTAGTGGTATATGCTAATTTTTAGGTGCAATGTTAACCTTTTGGTTTTCTAAGAAACAAAATTTAGTTGCACTATCTACGGTCGAAGCAGAATATATGGCTGCCGGAAGTTGTTGTGCACAAGTGTTGTGGATGAAACAATAACTAGAAGACTATGACATGAATTTTAAAGATATTCTAATTCATTGTGACAACACTAGTGCCATCAACTTGACCAAAACCCCTATTCCGCATTCTAGAACCAAACATATAGAAATTTGGCATCATTCCATAGGAGACCATGCTCAAAAGGGTGATATTAGACTAAAATTCATTCATTTGAAAGATCAAATAGCTAATATTCTTACAAAACCCTTAAGTGAATATTGCTTTTGTAAAATTAAACTATTGATGGGCTTGAAAGACTATGATAAACTGTATGTTTGATTGCATCAACATTCATCATATGCATATTTGACATCTAGTGAATGAGTATTAACTCTTATTTAATATTTATCTCAGTCAAGATGGCATAGATAAACAATTCGTACTGAAATCTTAAGTTGGAGCACAAATTTTAAGTTTTCTGGAGAACTGATGAGAGTCATAAAATGCATCTAAACAATACTTAATTGTTAACATTTTAGGGTTGATCTCGGTCGTAATCGCACTTTTACATGTTGATAACTCTAAAGTGATATTCATAAATCATTGACTTAATTCGATGCATTTTCAGGTGCTTTGAGTACAAAAGAGATAATAAAGCGATCCATGTTTAAAGCACCAAAAGATCTTGGGTGTCGATGCTCGTTTTTGTCCAAGGTTTAGACGTGTCCAAACATGATTCAAAGATGGTTAAACTCTAAACTAAGGCTGGAGTAATAAAGTACAGTAAGTTAAAAGACTGCACACAAGTGTGTGCATCACTTTGGAGCAAGTTAAGGGTAGGCACACTAGTGTGTGCACTTCTGCATACAAGCTGAAGATGTTTCACTGAATTGCCAGAATTTCCCGTACAGATCAATCATCTTTGCAGATTAAACTGTATTGATGTAGGAAGAACCAGACGATGAGCCATATATGCTTAGAAAGATCCGGAAGTCTATTTTCTGGAGAATTTTATGGTTCGTAAAAAGGATTTTTCTAGAGAAAGTTATGGCAGTTTTAGTGGAAACAGTTCAGGCCAGCACAGCAGGCCCAGACGCACAGCAGGCCCAGGCGCACAGCACGGCCCACTCGCCTCTTGACCGGATTAGGGCAAGCAAATGACATTCTCCAAGACCAAAACACCCCCCTCATGCTCTATAAATATATCTTTATGGAGTGTGCAGCTGGGCATTGAAGAGAGAAAGCAAGGAAGAGAGAAAAAAGAGAGGATTCAAGGGATCCAAATCCAGCATTCTTCCATTTTATTTCTAAGTTTTCTTTGGTTGCAAATCAAGGGGAGAACATCCATATTGTTCATCCACCTTGAACTCCATGGCCAAATCAAGGGGAAAGCATCCTTATTGTTCTTCCACCTTGATTTCTATGGCCAACTAATCATTTTACAAGGGAAAGGGATGAATCTTTAGGGATTTCTTGTTCTTTATTTCTTGTTCTTGATTCAGTTGTATGGATTTATTGTTAAATATTGTTTATGAATTATTCATTGATTAAGTAAGAAGATTTGAGTTCATGTGATAGATGTACTTCTTATTCTTCTTCTTTTAGACTCTCTTAATCCGGTGATTGCATCCTTCTCCTCCATTGAGGTTGCTTGGATGTAATTGATTCCGGTAGATTTATCTTATTGATTGTCCATTATTACGATATTGTCTTTTAAGATTTATTGTCGTTTCTTGATAATCTTTAAGATCGGTCATGTGTGCATGAACCGAAATCAATGATTAATTCGTAGCAATTATATAAGAATTGTAAATGTGCTTGATTGAATATATTCCGATTGCTTGTTTGGGAGTTGAAACTTGCAATCGAGATAAAATCAATTGAATCAAGAGTTGAAATAGGGAACAAACCTAAAGAGGATTCCCGGAACCTTGTTATTTCTCATTTATATTTCATTTACATTTACGCAATTTTCCTTTACATTATTTCACCATCAAAGCTTAAAAATCTTGAGTTTAACTTTTATCGTTCGTTTTAAGGTTCACACATTTTCCTTTGTACTTAACTTGTTTCCCTGTGGAATCGACACCCCAAAGCCGTACTACAATAACCGTGTTATACTTTGGGCGTAATCAAGAACCCAGTCAACTAGTGTGTTCACCTCAGTCGACTGGTATCCCATTGCCCATTTTACCTGTCGACTAGTTGACATTGTTTGGAGCCAAAATTTAAAATTTTGGTAACCTACCCAGTCGACTGGTATGTTAAAAAATTCTCAAATTTAGAAGGGCCCAGTAGACTGGTATCCTAACCCAGTCAACTGGTATCGTGATTCTATAAATAGTCTCTTCAGATTTTTCAATTTTCACGCCATTTTTGAAATCCCCAAAGCTTTCTCTCTCTAGAAAATTCATGATTTCAGTCCCAAATCTCTCAAAACTACTCCATATAACCCTTAATTTCATCCTGTATCACCTCAATTTCAACTTTTCAAGGTTGAAAATCCATTTTTCCCCAAAATCTCTCTCTAAAATGACCTTTTCACAATGTCTGAGAGAATCTGGATTAAAACCACCATAGGAGGACCTCACACGCCTACAGGGCCCCGGTCCAAGAAGTCCTCTGAGCCGGATACCAAAGGGAATGAGCTAGCTGGTTCTTCAAGTAAGAAGGCGAGGTTTGAGCTCGATAATTTTCTTTTTTAGAGCCCTGCCGCCAAGAGCAGGTATAATTCTATCATCAACAACAAAAAGATCATGACCAGTAGATTCATTGATTTCAATTCTACCTTTCATGCAAATTTTGACATCTACCCTACTTTTGAAGCTATTAACCTCACACCATTGGTAAATATCCACCAAAAATACTACCTTCACCTCATTCACCAGCTCTACGCCAACCTGGTGAAACCTAGTCCACTTGCTCTTCATTTCAGAACCAGTGTAATAGGCATAGAATTTGAGGTGAATATTGACCTCCTACTCAACATCCTAAGGATCCCTACGGGAGGGATCCAATGGAGTCTGGACAGATGGCCAAAAAACTTTGACTACGAGGAGGCATGCCAGATTGTTAGGGGTGACCCTGACTACATCTTCAGGCCCACTATATTTCTCTAATGTAATGACATGCCCCTCGATTCAAAGTTGTCCAACCTCAATGTGAGTTAGACCATCCACCCATGACTCGGGAGTTGGGGCTATCTCTCGAAGATAGATGTGGTATTGATCTGGTGTCTCAAAACAGGACACCATTTCAATATCTAGCCCCTATTGTTCACCAACATGATCAACAGAGAAGCGAATGACTCCGAGTGCCTTCCCTATGGGACATCAACCCAAAGGACATCATCAATGTCTCTTCCTTGAAGAAGATGGGGTGCACGATCTAAGAGAGTATGATCTACTCCAAGGTAGGGAGGAACATACAGATTAGTGATGGTGATGACAACAGCGAGGAGGACGATGAGGTTCGTGGTGATGCAGCTCATTCTACTACAATAGACACTAATGAGCGAGCACCTAGTCCACAGGATGGTGGCTATGGTGCTGATTATGCTGGATATGATGACCTACTTTAGGCTATGATGAGCCTCTAGTTGTACAAGTAGTCCGGATTCCAGCGCTTGAGCTCTTCTATCGATCACATGCATCATGACTTCTGCACACTTCAAGATGGTTTCGAGTTACACTGAGAGCACATAGAGAGCTCTTTGGCTGAGCTTTGGGATCTTCTTCGAGATAGATCTGATTCCCCCATTTGATGAGCTCCTTCGGTCTATCATTTAGATGTCGTTTGTAGAGCTCTTAGATAGTTTTAGCACGAACATTTCATGTTTTATCATATATTTTGATTATTGTACTCGATATTAGCTTCTAAAAGCCTTTGTTGTAAGGATGATTGTATACATTTGCCTACTTTTCAGTTATCTAGCTTATAGTTTATATACTTGCTTTACTTTTAAGCTATATGATTACTTTGTTTAAGCCATTTGTACTCCGTAATATGCTTTAACTACTTATACTAGTGTGGAAACTTTCAGTTCTTCCTGGGAAGTCTTCCCAGCTCCAAATAATGCCTATTTTTACATACAAGTTTGTTTTGCATTATCTTCTTATCTTTGATATCCAAGTTGCTTATTTTTTGAGTTTGCACCCCATTTTTTGTTGTTGTCAAAACGAGGGAGAAAAAGAGAAAAATCAATGTAAACTTATAGTAGAGCATAGATTTAGGGGGAGCTTTGCTCTGACCATATTGACAAATGTATTATAGAAATGCATGCTTGGTTGAGTTGAGATAACTGTTTATAAACTATATTTTCAATGCTCAACAGGTTGGCTTTTATCCGAAAAACGGAGGAGACGTTGCCCAAATTTTTTTAAAAACCAACACTTAGGCTTTAAAAACTGTTTTTCTCTCATTAGTTTTGTCATCATCAAAAAGGGAGAGATTGTTGACCCATATTTGATTTTAATAATGACAAAATACTACTCTAATTGAACTAATAGTTTTATCTAAGTGTTTAAGCAGCAAAAGTATTCAGCATGGAAACAAAGATGCAAGAAATCAACTCGATTCAGACACCAAGATAAGATAGAAGATCTAGAATAGGCATTAAGGTAATTAAAATAATTGTAAATCTCTCATATTCAAATACGTAGCTTGATCTGTGGCTCATTTTACAAAAGACTTTGACAAAACTAGCTATTCAAATGTTTCTATATCAAAAACGGTTTTAAAACATGAAAACTGTATTGATGGACAACCCAGTCGATTGGCTTCATATACCAATCAAATGGGATATTGGGATATGGGGTAGAAGGTTCCCAGTCGACTGGTGCTGAGGATCCAATCGATTGGTACCTGGGACAGAAAGTTCCCAGTTGATCGGTGCTTAGGACCCAGTCGACTGTTACTCTCCCATAGCCTAAAAAGTCAAGTTTCTCACCTGACGCAGTTGACTGGTACAAGGACCAAGTCGACTGATAATTCAAAAAATATGACTATTTGAGACGCGAGACTTTAGCATTTAATGCCCTGAACCTACCAAGTCAGTTTCAAATGGCCATATTGATTCAAGGCTATATAAACCCACTTCAATGAGCATTTAAGAAAAGAAGAGAACACATTCAATTCAACAAGAAAGCTCATTAATTCTCAAAAGCTTTGAAATACTTATTGTTGAGCCATTCTTCAAGCTTGTTCTTGAAAGAGAGATATTATTCATTTGTCAAATCACTTATTGATATCTCTTTACAATTTAGTTTACAACAAATTTCATTTATTGTAAAGGGGAAAGAGTTTTAATAACTCTTAGAGTGTTTAGGATTAAACACTTCGTTGTAACTTCTGTGAGGAAGGAATTAGCTTCCGTGAGGAAGGGATTAACGTCAATAAGGAAAAGATTGGTTGTAAGGTTTCTCTAACACCCGTGAAGTTGCACGACTATAGTTTTAGTGGATTTCTTCAAGGAGGTTCCTTGAAGAGAGTGGACATACGGTCGGAAGGATTCCCATATTTTTGAATGATAAGTGCTTATATAGTCATATTTAAGCTCCTTAATTTACTCTTGTTAGGCTCTTTGTTTATATATTTTAGTAGATTCTTCTTCACTTTTGTGTTTTCTGTGTTTTTCATAGGGCTTTGACAAAAAGATGACATTTTTGAGCTCTAAGGAATAAAAAGTGAAGGTTTGTAAACCAGCAAGGTGCACTCGAGTGCACCTCTCTTGTGATCGAGCGCACACTTATAAGGCTCGAGCGCAGACCCATACGATCGAGCGCACACGCACTAGAGGCGACAGAGCTAGATTTGAAAAGAAGTCTTCAGAACTTAAATTAGAAATTAGGGTTTCGAGGCACCCTTAGAGCCCTATATATAGTCTTGTAAAACACAGAAAACATACTTTGGAATTAAGCTTAAAGTTGTAAGCTTTGGAGAGGAATTGACGACTCATCTCCTCAGCATTCTTCGGGTTTTATTTTTCTGTTCTAGTTTAGTTATGGTTATGATGTTTAGTTTACTTAGCATATGTAACTAACTTCCTAATAGGGCTCGATTAAAGCCCTAATTACGCTTTCCTTTATATATAATCATTTATTGCCTTTGAAAATAGCCATGTTATAATGCTTTAATTTATTAATGCCTGTTTTTATTTAAATTCCTCATGTGTGTGTCTGATCAACATATGCATGTGGTATAGATCAGTTAGTTAGATCAATTTAGATGACCAAGTTCTGGGTCTGACAATAGTAACAAAAGAAATCGATGTCGGATTCTTGGGTTAATCAAAATGGGAAACCGGGAGCGGACCAAGCCCTAGATCTCATGTGGTTGTCAATTTCCACAGACCTTATGCTCTCTTAAGGAACAACTCAGTATACATCATGCTGAATTCCTTAAGAGAAAAAAGAATTAGAGTATACACCATGCCTAACTCATTGCTTAGGGAAATCAATAGCCTAAGGAGTGGACCAAGCCCTTAGGTTGACAACCATTAGGTATTCATGATAGGGCTATAGCATTGGCACTTTACTTATTAGGAAAGTATGATTAGTGGTGGATATCAAAGCCTTATGTTCTTATTATTTTTAATTCACACTCAACATTTATTTCTATCTTTTTATATTGAGAAACTAATTCTAAATCGAAATTCACGAATCCCTGTGGAGATGATCTCGCACTTGCACACTATGCTACTATTGACCTTATGCACTTGCAAGTAAAACTGTACGATTATTTGCTTATTTATTTAGGTAGATAAACACTCAACAAGTTTTTGGCGCCATTGCCAGGGATTGCGCTAAATTTATTTCTAGAATTATTTTCGTTTAGTTTAGTCATTTTTATTTTTTAATTATTTATTATGTTTTATTTTATCAAAAATCTCAAAATTTTCAGTTTCTGTTTTTACCTTTATTTTTGTTACATCAAATACCTAATCTATTTCCTTCTTGTTTTTTGTTTCAGGCACTCCAACAAACCGTCTGTAACACTTGTGATCGAGTGCACTTGAGGCAAAGAGTTACCCGAGCAACAGTGTTAAACTGCTGCACTAAGGCAACTGTTGTCCATTCATGCACGGGCTTCGATCCAAACATCTAATGTTCTTTCCCCTCGATACCGAGCTTGAGTGGACTATCCGACAAAGGCTTAGAGACAACACTGAAGAGGTAGAATAAGAGATTAAGGAAGAAGCACCAATAGCGGAACAAATCAAAAATCAACAACCACCTGAACGAAGACCCATGAAGCAATCCTTCATCCCATGGAACCTCGACCAGCCGTCTTGCATTGCTTATCAACCTGAGGCAGAAAGCAACTACTACATATCTCCGCAGATACTCAGTGCATTAACTCACTTTAGGGGTACACCTAATAAGGATCCACACCTACACCTTCGAGAGTTCTTCGATCTTTGCAAGTTCCAGCACATCCAAGGCTTAAACCAAGAAAGAATCAGGTTAATTCTTTTCCCTTTTCCTTAAAAGATAATGCTAAACTGTGGTACAATTCATTTCCTGCAGTTTCTATCAACACTTGGGAGGTGCTGGCCAACAAATTCCTAAGGAAGTTTTTCCCAGCCTAAAAGACGAGGCAAATGAGGAAAGAGATTCAGTCTTTCCAACAAAAGGATGGAGACCTATCCTTTGAGGCATATGGACACTTCAATGAGCTGCTTCTTGATATGTGCTTAAATAGTCATATTTAAGCCCCTTAATTTACACTTGTTAGGCTCTTTGTTTATCTATTTTAGTAGATTCTATTTCATTTTCATGTTTTATGTGTTTTTCACAGGGCTTTGACAAAAAGATGACATTTTGGAGCTCTAAGGAGTAAAAAAGTAAAGTTCTGCAATCCAGCAAGTGCACCTCCCTTGTGATTGAGCGCATATTTAGAAGGCTCAAGCGCACACATGCGCTCGAGCGCAGCCCGTATACATTCGAGCGCACACACACCAGAGGCGGCAGAGCTAGATATGGAAAGATGTCTCCGGACCTTGAATAGGAAATTAGGGTTTCCGGGCACCCTTAGAGCCCTATATATAGCCCTGTAAAACACAAAAGCCATACCTTTTGTTTTACACTTGAAGTTGCAAGCCTTGGAGAGGAATTGACAACTCGTCTCCTTAGTCTTCTTTGGGTTTTATTTTTCTGTTTTTGTTTTATTATGGTTATAATGTTTAGTTCAACTAGTATGTGTAACTAAACTCTTATAGGACTCGATTGAAGCCCTAATTATACTTTTCCACATATATATTCATTGATTACCTTTGCCTATAGCCATGTTATAATGCATAACTGATTAATACTTGTTTGTATTTAAATTCCTCATATGTGTGTGTCTGATCAACTTATGCATGTGGTATGGATTTGTTAGTTGAATCAATTTGGATGACCGAGTCCTAGGTTCAACAATAGTAACAAAAGATATCCACACTGGATTCTTGGGTTAATTAACATGGGAAATCGGGAGCGGACCAAGCTCTAGGTCCCATGTGGTTGCCTATCTCCACAGCCCTTGTGCTCTTTTAAGGAACAACTCAGTATACACCCATGCTAAATCTCTCAAGAGAGAAAAGAGTTAGAGTATACACCATTCCTAACTCATTGCTTAGGGAGATCAATAGCCTAAGGTGTGGACCAAGCTCTTAGGTTGGCAACCATTAGGTATTCAGGATAAGGCTAGAGCATTGGCACCTTACTTAGTGGGAAAGTGTAATTAGTGGTGGATGTCACAGCCCTATGTTCTTATTATTATTAACTCACACTTTACATTTATTTCTATTTTTACTTTGAGAAACTAATTCTAAATCGAAGTTTACCAATCCCTGTGGAAATAATCTCGCACTTGCACACTATGCTATCATTGACCTTGTGGACTTGCAAGTAAAACAAATACGGTTGTTTGCTTATTTATTTAGGTAGATAAACACACAAAAAGTTTTTGATAGGAGCTTAATTTAAGCCCCTTAATTTACATTTGTTAAGCTCTTTGTTTACATATTTTATTATGTTTTACTTCATTTTTGTGTTTTCTGTGTTTTTTATAGGCATGTGAAAAAAAGAAAGCATTTTGAAGCTTTAAAGGAAGAAAACTGAAGATCTAGAAAGAGCTAGTGCGATTAAGCGCAACATGACTGCGATCGAGCGTAAAAGTAATCGTGCGCACACATAGAAGGCTCGAGCGCAGAAACATGCGATCGAGCACACACGCACAGAGAGGCAGCAGAGCCAGTTTTGGAAAGAAGCCTCCGGATCCTATTTTGGAAATTAGGGTTTCGAGGCACCCTTAGAACCCTATAAATAGACTTTTAAAACACAAAAACAGTATCTCCCTTTTAAGGAGCATATCTCCTTCTTAGTTTTAGTTTTAGGTCGGGAGACCGGAGGCCAGAGGGGATTCTACGAAGAATTGACGACTCTTCAATGGAGCTCTCTCGGGTTTCTTCTTTCCTTTATTTTATTATGTGTAACTAAAACATAGTAAGGGCTTGGTTGAAGCCCTAATTATGTTTAACCAATAATTTAGTATTGGCGCCTTTGCAATTCTTATGTCGTGATTCTTAATTTGATTAATGTCTGTGTTTATTTAAATTTCTCATATGTGTGTGTCTGATCAACGTATGCATGTGGTATGGATTAGTTAGTTGAATCAATTTGGATGACCGAGTCTTAGGTTCAACAATAGTAATAAAAGATATCTTATCCGGATTCTTGGTTTAATCAACATGGGAAACCGAGAGTGGACCAAGCCCTAGGCCCCGTGTGGTTGTCGATTTCCATAGACCTTATGCTCTCTTAAGGAACAACTCAGTATACACCATGCTGAATCCCTTAAGAGAGAAAAGAGTTAGAGTATACATCATGCCTAACCCGTTATTTATGGAAATCCATAGCCTAAAGAGTGGACCAAGCCCTTAGGTTAACAACCAGTAGGTATTCATAACATGAGTAGAGCATTGACATATTGTTTTGTTGGGATAGCATGATTAGTGGTGGATACCAAGTCCTATGCCTTTATCATTATCATCTAAACTTAATATTTATTTCAATCATCTATTTTTACTTTGTGTAATTAATTCTAAATCGAAATTCACCAATCCCTGTGGAAATGATCTCGCACTTGCACACTATGCTACTATAGACCTTGTGCACTTGCAAGTAAAATTGTACGATTATTTGCTTATTAATTTAGGTAGATAAATGCACAACAAGTTTTTGGCACCGTTGTCGAGGATTGTGCTAAATTTATTTTTAGAATTATTTTCATCAGTAATTTTTATTTTTATTTTTTCTGTTTTATTTATATTTTCTTTATCAAACAACCTTAACTTTTTTTCATCTTTTCATTTTCTATTTTTCTGTTTTTGTTTAGGTGTGCAGCTGAGGAGTTTCTGTCCTTATTGCAATCGAGCGCACTAGTGTAGCGCTTGAGTGCAGGAAGAACAGCGATCGAGCAAAGTTTCGGGTGTGCTCGAGCGCAAAAGGTCCAGAGAATACTCGAGCAGTAGTACTGAAACTGCTACACTGAAGCGGTTCAACTGAGTTATGCACAGGCTTCGATCTAGAAATCCAACCTTCTTTCCACTCAATATAGAGCAATGAGTAAAGAGCAAGGACATGTATGAAGTGAACTTAAATGGTGGATTTCCAAATTGGTTGGTTTCTATGGAAAGAAAGATAGATATGCTTGTAAAAGCCATGACTGCGCAAAACGTCTCACCTAGTCCACGAGCCAAACAATTCTAGGTATGTGCTATATGTTCTCGTTTTGATCATACTACTGACACTTACCTTTTGTATTCATCTGCAGATCAAGAGTAAGCAAATTATGTGGGACCGAACAACTACAACATATATGTAAATACCTATAATCCTGGATGGCGGAACCACCCCAACCTCTCATGGAGCAACAATCAAAATGCCTTAAACCTTCAAGGATAGAAAAAAACTCTCAACAAGTAGCTCAAACAGTTCTGGAATCAAATGAAAGTGACCTAGAGAGTCTTGTGATGCAATTGGCAACTCAGCAACAACAACTGATGGCTTCACAAGAACAGTTCATAGCAGAAACAAGACAATTCCGGACTGAGCAAAGGTAAATCACTGCAAAGTATGAGCAAGCCATTCAAAGACTAAAAGTACAAGTGGGGCAATTGGCTAAGGAGCTAAGTGAAAGAAAATAGGGAGAATTTTCAACCCAAACAATACCCACTCTAGGTGTTGTTGAGCAAGCTTTTCAGTTCCATCACATTGATCCATTGGAGACCACCCCTACCCTTAGTTTCACAAGATCAAATATAAAGTCAGCATCTGAGGATGTTACTGATGACATCATTGAAACTGTGCACCTCCTTGAGGCCACTCCAAAGCATCCAAGTAAGTACACCGATCCATTTGACACTCTTGTGCCTTCTAACACTATTTTTTTCCCTTTTATTGTCCAGGCAATAAATTTGGAGTTGAAGCAATTGCCGAAGTATTTGACTTCTGCTTATATGGGAGAGAATAAGACACTACCTGTGCTAGTTGCTGCAAATCTTAGTTTTGGGGAAGAAGAAGGCACGGTCCGGCTGAAGACGTTAAACTTAGTGCTCATGGGAGGCACCCCACAGCTTTTCCTTTTATTTTTATTGTTTTACATATTTATTGTTATTTATTTATTTTTAGTACTTCTTGTTTTCTCGTATTACGTTAGTTTTTTTTTTTTTTAGGGACAATGTGTGCATCCGTTCAAGTTAGATCTTTCCATGATAGTCACACATTGGGGACAATGTGTAATTTAAGTTTGGGGGTATGGGAGACATATTCACACAACTTGTCCCAGTTTTTTTTTATTATTATTATTGAAAAGATAAATTCATGTTCATATTGTTTTGAAAATTTTGGTTAATTTAAAATATTATGATAAGATTTCATAAGTAAGCTTAAAATATTGAACACATGGTCTAAATAATAAGTTTTAAAAGTCTAAATTACCTACCTCATGCACTTAAGAATTCACAAGTTTGATCTAAATCTGACACGAGCACATTAGCACATAATGGTGTGAGGTATGACGTATAAGTTTTATGTATATGTTTCGATGACCTAACTGTAATCGGATAACTTGTTAGAATAACACTTTGGCATCAAAAAATAGAGAAAAATGTTTATTATGCAAAAAGAGAAAATAAAATGCTCCTAATGATCATTAAATAAACTTTTCACTGAGTAACTGGACCTCTTACCTCAGTAAGCATTGAGTATTCACGTCAAAAGGTGGGAATAATGCATATAATGATCATTAAATAAAGTTTCCACTGAGTAACTGGACCTCTTGCCTTAGTAAACAACGAGTGTTCACTTCAAAATGTGGGGATTTTGCTTAGAAGCATTGAGACCAGTTAGTTTCGTAGTCTTTTTGACTCGAGTTAGTAAGTTCTTAGGGGTGTCTTTATACTTAATGCCCTAAAACCATCTGGTTTGGGAGTTATTGGCTAAATACTTGCTACATGGGTCAATTAGAAAGCTTAATGGAACTCAACATGGCAAAAAGCTCATGATAAAAGAAAAAGAAAAGAAATAAAACTATGTCATTATTGTTCATTATGATAGGGAATTCGATGAATGTTAAGACACCGAAACATTACACATTGGAATCATTTGGAAGCTTCATCTTTTATGTGCTAGTTCACCATACATTGATTCGGACTTTTGATGTCATAACCTTCCTCTTGTAAGTAATTAAAATTTAAAACTCCTATTCATTGCGAAGATGAGTTTGTACTTTAAGCTTGCTCATGAATAAATATCATGGTTTGTGCGACACTTAAATTTTTGGATACCATGAATGATGGATTTATCTTTACGTCTTTGTTTTTTATTTAGTTTTTAGTTTCGTATTGCTAAGGGACAAGCAATATGTAAATTTCGGGGTGTGATAGAAGCTTAAATATTCATATATAGGCCCCTTAATTTACATTTGTTAAGCTCTTTGTTTACATATTTTATTATGTTTTACTTCATTTTTGTGTTTTCTGTGTTTTTTATAGGCTTGTGAAGAAAAAAAATCATTTTGAAGCTTTAAAGGAGGAAAACTGAAGATCTGGAAAGAGCTAGTGCGATCGAGCGCAACATGACTGCGATCGAGCACAAAAAAAATCGTGCGCACACATACAAGGCTCAAGCGCACCCATGCGCTCGAGCACAGAAGCATGCGATCGAGTGCACATGCACAGAGAGGTGGCAGAGCCAGTTTTGGAAAGAAGCCTCCGGATCCTATTTTGGAAATGAGGATTTCGAGGCACCCTTAGAACCCTATAAATAGACTTTTAAAACACAGAAACAGTATCTCCCTTTTAAGGAGCATATCTCCTTCTTAGTTTTAGTTTTAGGTCAGGAGGCCGGAGGCCAGAGGGGATTCTACGAAGAATTGAATACTCTTCAATGGAGCTCTCTCAGGTTTCTTCTTTCCTTTATTTTATTATGTGTAACTAAAACCTAGTAAGGGCTTGGTTGAAGCCCTAATTATATTTAACCAATAATTTAGTATTGGTGCCTTTACAATATTTATGCTGTGATTCTTAATTTAATTAATGCCCGTGTTTATTTAAATTCCTCATATGTGTGTGTCTGATCAACGTATGCATGTGGTATGGATTAGTTAGTTGAATCAATTTGGATGACCGAGTCATGGGTTCAACAATAGTAACAAAAGATATCTTATCCGGATTCTTGGGTTAATCAACATGGGAAACCGGGAGTGGACCAAGCCCTAGGCCCCGTGTGGTTGTCGATTTCCATAGACCTTATGCTCTCTTAAGGAATAACTTAGTATACACCATGCTGAATCCCTTAAGAGAGAAAAGAGTTAGAGTATATACCATGCCTAACTCATTGCTTAGGGAAATCCATAGCCTAAGGAGTGGACCAAGCCCTTAGGTTGACAACCAGTAGGTATTCATAGCATGAGTAGAGCATTAGCATATTGTTTTGTTGGGATAGCATGATTAGTGGTGGATACCAAGTCCCTACACCTTTATCATTATTATCTAAACTCAATATTTATTTCGATCATCTATTTTTACTTTGTGAAATTAATTCTAAATCGAAATTCACCAATCCCTGTGAAAATGATCTCACACTTGCACACTATGCTACTATAGACCTTGTGCATTTGCAAGTAAAACTGTACGATTATTTGCTTATTAATTTACGTAGATAAATGCACAACAAGTTTTAGAAATGCCCACATCATAATCTACCTCATGATGAACTGGTACAAGCTTTCTATGAGGGTTTAAGTGATACTAATAAAAGTATTGTGGATTCAGGTTATGGAGGAGTGTTGATGGAGAAAAGCAGCGAAGAAGCCATGGAGCTCTTCGACTTTAAGTGAACACACCCAGTAATTCTCCTCTTGAGGTAGACATGTAACCAAGAGCAAAGGTATGTATGAGGTAAACCTAAATGGAGGATCTTCTACCCAAATAGCTGTTGTGGAGAGGAAATTAGATCTGCTAGTTAAAGCCATGGCCGCTCAGAATGCATCACCTGAGCTACACCACTCCAGGTATGTGCGATATGTTCCTAGTTTGATCATAATACTAAGACATGTCCCATGTAATCATCTGCAAAGCCTGAGCAAGCAAACTTTGTGGGACCTAACAACTATCCGCCAAAGAATAATCCGTATGCAAACACCTACAACCCTGGATGGTGAAATCACCCAAACTTCTCTTGAAGCAATAATCAAAACAATCAAGAGAAGCAAAGAAACTCCCAACCAGCAGCCCACTCTATTCTCGAACTAAAGAAAAATGACCTCAAGAGTCTTGTGAGGCAACTGGCAACTCAGCATCAGCAGTTGGTATCTCAACACCAACAGCTGATGACTTCACACGAACAGTTCATAGAAGAAGCAAGACAATTTCGGACTGAGATGAGATAAACTACTACAAAACATGATCAAACCATTCAAGGACTAGAGGTACAAATGGGTCAATTGGCCAGGGAACTGAGTGGCAGAAAGTAAGGTGAGCATCCAGCCCAACCACTACCTAATCCAACAGGACATCAGCACCTTAATGTTGTAACAACCCCTAGAGTGGTAAGATTATAAGCATTGATAAGCCTGCTCAAGCATCTCCAGACAATGCACCCACATCTAAGGTAAGTGAGATGGAGAAGGTGAATGCACCACCCTTCCCTCAAAGGTTAGTAAAACCTAAGAAAGAAACTAAATTGCCTGATATTTTTGAAATTTTAAGAAAAGTAGAGATTAACATTCCTTTATTAGATGCAATTAAACAAATTCCTGCATATGCTAAATTTTTGAAAGATTGTTGCACTAATAAAAGGAAGTTTCAGGAGCATGAGACAGTAGCCTTGACTGAAGAGGTAAGTGTTGTGCTATTAAGAAAATTACCCCCAAAGCTGAAAGATCTGGGTAGTTTTACTATTCCTTATATGATAGGTAATTAGTTATTTGAGCATGCACTATTGGATCTAGGGGTGAGTATCAATCTGCTGCCATACAGTATATTCGAGACACTAGGTTTGAAGGAGCTTCAACCAACCTCCATCACCTTGCAGCTGGCTGACAGAAGCATCAAACGACCAAGAGGCATTCTTGAGGATATTTTGGTGAAAGTAGGTAAATTCATTTTACCTGCTGATTTTATTGTTTTAGATATGGAAGAATGCCTTATGCTGTTACCTTTACTCGTAATCTTATGAAGACCCTTTATGATAACTACTGATACAAATATTAGTGTGAAAAAGGGTATTGTCACTATGAATGTAAATGGTGAGGAAATAAAATTTAAAGTATTTGATACATTACCTTCACCCAAAGATGATATAGAATTTTCTAATGTAAGCTTTATGCAAGGTTTTGTTGAGCAAGTTTTTCAGGACCATCACATTGATCCATTGGAGACCATCCTCAACCATGGTGTCCTAAGATTAGATATTGAGCCAGAGGATGACAATGTGATTAAAGACATCAGTAAAGCTATGCAACCCGTTAAGGACACACCAAAGCTTCCAAGTAAGTATATTCCTCCAGTTGAACCTCCTGAGCCTACGAATACTACTTTTCTCTCTTCTATTGTCCAGGCACCAAAATTGGAGATGAAGCAACTGTTCAAGGCACTTGAACCACCTAAGGTGGGCTCTAAGTGCCCCCTTCAAAGAGACTAGCACTGAAGCTACAATAAAGAGCGCTTGAGCAAGTCCCACTTTCATAAACCTATAGCTCAAGTACCTCTATCAAGGTTAGTGGTACTGAGGCCACTACAAAATGGTATGGTTATATTGTTCTAAATTTATTATTTCAGTCTTCATAAGTTTTAAGTTATCTATACATACTGCCTTGCGATTGAGCGCACCATTCAGTGTGCTCGAGCGCACATTCACTGTGCTTCATAGAGCACGAGCGCACCCCACCACACACTTGTGCTCGAGCGCGCTCGGGGCAGATTAGGCACGTGAGGGTTTTTAAACCCATTTAACTCACAAACCTTAGTTCACCCAACATTATGCTCTAGCGCACGTATCCTCGCTGTCTGTCGCAAACACACTTGCCTATCGGAATCTCACTTCACACTAAGCTCTCACCACCGCCACCTTACCACCGTCTAACTTCCTATTACCAGCACAACCATCTCCCTACATGACCCTACACCTTCCCTAAAACAAAAAAGGTATGCACAACCCATTTTTATGAAAATCACCTGCACACCACCACACACTAGTTTTTTATTTATCTTTTTCCTCCTATTATGTGTTTATCTTGTGTGTTGATTGATTGTTTTCATGTCTACAGGAGGTTGGTATTGAATTTGAGTGTTTTTTTACAGCTTTGAGTTTCTGTTGCACGTTAACTGTTCAATATATTGCTTGAGCAGGTGCACTCGAGTGCTAGCACTTTGTGATCGAGCGTAACTCAATCTGTGCGATCAAGCGCAGATTTAACTGAGATCGAATGCACTCTCACCAGAAGCTGCATTTTCAAACCTAAGTAAATGGCATCCAGTTCCCGAGACTCCAGCAGCCGCTCCCATTCCACCCGGCTTAGTTTCGAGCAGCACAAAATCCTATTCGAGACTACATTCAATATCGACGAGGATTTCAAGAGTTTGGACGCCACGAGGTGGGCAGTCCAAGAGTTCAAGACCCGGGATCTCAAGTGGCTGTTCAAGCCGGTCTATTCGACGGCTTACTCTAGATTCATGGTCAGCTTCTACAAGAACCTGACCTCTGACTGCATCAGACCAGATATCTTATCCTCCTCAGTCCAGGACAGAATAGAGCTGACCACCACAAACATCGCCACTGCCCTCCACTACTGTGATGAGTCCCCTCCGGAGGACAGCGATATGGAGGAGTAGTCAGACCCATTTCCTATGCCCCACATCATCGAGGATATGTGTGCGAGCCAGTATGCAGACCAGCACAACAATGCGGGGAGCCGGTCAAAGTTTCCCCCGGCTTATGGCTCGTAGACTTCATCCTCCAGCATAATGTGTGCCCTTTGGGGCACAAGACTCAGAGGAGGGATCAGTTCCTACAGGCCCTCTATACCTTTCATTGGGGTCACTGGCACTCTATACCAGCCGTCATATGGAGTCAGATACACAAGTTCTGGGACCGTGTGCATAGCTGTCAGACCACCACTGCTAATGCATGGGGGCTCCCTTTCCCCTTCTTGCTCAGCCACATCTTTAAGAAGAAGGGGATCAGAGGCTCCTCTTTCACGGACCAGTCAGCATCTATCCATTCTTTGGGAGGGCCCAATGGAGCCTCAGCTAGTCCCACATGCCTCGAAGACCCCGGGTGCATGTTCCTTTTGCTGAGCCTGTGGCGGATGATCCAATGGATACTGAGCACTCGGCAGTGAGCCCTACATGGGAGGAGGACCAGCCAGACATGGGGTCTACAGAGTACCAGCACCTTCTCGAAGAGCAGTCCTCCTTCTGCTGCGAGCTATCCGATATCCACCGGGAGGAAAGGGAGGTGACCCGACTGATCCCTCAAAGGATAGATGGTTTGGAGGCACACTTTACATGACAGGGGGTGATGCTACAGGCTATCCTCGATCGCCTACCTCCCACACCCAGTACCTCTTCGACTGCACCACCCGATGACCAGCAGTGAGAGGATACCCCGTCTGGCTGAAGATGTAAAACTTAGCGCTCATGGGAGGTACTTCACAGCATATCCTTTTATTAGAGTATTTTTCTTTTCTGATTTATGTTTATTTAGCTTTTTATTTTCCATATTTCTTGTTTTTCAGCACAACGTTTGTTTTTCTTTTCCAGGAACATAGTGCGTGAATCAAGTTCAAGTTTGGGGGCATACTACAAGCCATGCCAGCAGTCTAGTTCTCCAACTTCTAGGTCCGATCTTTCCATGTCACTCACACATTTGGGACAATGTGTATATTAAGTTTGGGGGTAGAGAAAGACACTTGCACACACATGCACACACTATGTCCCAATTTTTTTTGTTTTAAAGATAAATGCATGATCACTTTGTGTTGAAAATTTTGGTTGATTTAAAACAAACATGATAAAACTCCATTAGTAAGCTTAAACTCTAGAACACATAGTCTAGTAATAGGGATTTTAAAAGTTTAGTTACTTACCTCAAGGAACTTAAGAAATTCACAAGTTTGATATAAATCTGACACGAGCACATTAGCACACAATTGTGTGGGGTATGACATATAATTTTTATGTATATGTTTCCATGACCTAACTGTAATCGGATAACTTTTTAGATGAACACTCTGGCATAGAAAAATAAAGAAAAATGTCCATCATGCAAAAAGAAAAAATAAAATAAAATGCTCCTAAGAATCATTAAATAAAATTTTCACTGAGTAACTGGACATCTTGCCTCAGTAAGCAGTGAGTGTTCATGTCAAAAGGTGGAAATTTCACTCAGCAGCATTAAGACCTATTAGTTCCGTAGCCTTTTTTACTCTAGTTAGTAAGTTCTTAGGGGTATCTTTACACCTAATGCCCTAAAACTATCTAGTTTGGGAGTCATTGGCTAAAAACTCGCTACAAGGGTCAATTAGAAAGCTTAATGGAACTCAACATGGCAAAAATCTCATGATGAAAGAAAAAGAAAAGAAGTAAAAACTATGCCATTTTTGTTCTATCTGATAAGGAATTCGATGAAGGTTTGGACACTGAAACACTATACATTAAAATTATTTGAAAGCCCGATCTTCTATGTGCTAATTCACCATACACCAAAGCAAACTTGTGATGCTTTAAACTAACCTTGTGTAAGTAACATGAATTTTTAAAATCCTTACTCATTGCAAAAATGTGTTTTTATTATAAGCTTACTCATGAATGGTCATTATGGTTTTATGTGCAACCCAAATTTTTGGATATCATGAAGAATGAATTTATCTTTAATTTTGTTTTGATATATTCTTTCATTTTATATTTCTAAGGGACTAGCAATATGTAAGTTTGGGGGTGTAATAAGTGCTTAAATAGTCATATTTAAGCCCCTTAATTTACACTTGTTAGGCTCTTTGTTTATATATTTTAGTAGATTCTACTTCACTTTTGTGTTTTCTGTGTTTTTCATAGGGCTTCGACAAAAAGATGACATTTTGGAGCTCTAAGGAATAAAAAGTGAAGGTCTGCAAACCAGCAAGGTGCGCTCGAGTGCAGACCCATACGATCGAGTGCACACGCACTAGAGGCAGCAGAGCTAGATTTGGAAAGAAGTCTCTATAACTTAAATTGGAAATTAGGGTTTCGGGGCACCCTTAAAGCCCTATATATAGTCTTGTAAAACACATAAAACATACTATGGAATTAAGATTAAAGTTGTAAGATTTGGAGAGGAATTGATGACTCGTCTCCTCAGCATTCTTCAGGTTTTATTTTTCTGTTCTAGTTTAGTTATGGTTATGATGTTTAGTTTACTTAGCATGTGTAACTGACTTCCTAATAGGGCTCGATTGAAGCCCTAATTATGCTTTCCTATATATATAATCATTGATTGCCTTTGCAAATAGCCATGTTATAATGCTTTAATTGATTAATGCCTGTTTTTATTTAAATTCCTCGTATGTATGTGTCTGATCAACATATGCATGTGGTATGGATCAGTTAGTTAGATCAATTTAGATGACCGAGTCCTGGGTGTAACAATGGTAACAAAAGAAATCCACATCGGATTCTTGGGTTAATCAACATAGGAAACCGGGAGTGGACCAAGCCCTAGGTCTCATGTGGTTGTCAATTTCCACAGACTTTATACTCTCTTAAGGAACAACTCAGTATACACCATGCTAAATCCCTTAAAAGAGAAAAGAGTTAGAGTATACACCATGCCTAACTCATTACTTAGGGAAATCAATAGCCTAAGGAGTGGACCAAGCCCTTAGGTTGACAACCATTAGGTATTCATGATAGGACTATAGCCTTGGCACTTTACTTATTAGGAAAGTATGATTAGTGCTGGATATCAAAGCCCTATGTTCTTATTTTATTGAGAAACTAATTCTAAATCGAAATTCACCAATCCCTGTGGAGATGATCTTGCACTTGCACACTATGCTACTATTGATCTTGTGCACTTGCAAGTAAAACTATACGATTATTTGCTTATTTATTTAGGTAGATAAACGCTCAACACCGAACCACAATAAACGGAGTTTGCACTTTCTCTTCCTTTGAACTCCTTTACTTTCAAGTATATTATTTGATTGTGTGCTTTGTGTATTTAACTGTTTAAAAACTTGCAAGTTTAATTAGCAAAGTTTTTAAAACCTAATTCATCCCCCCTCTTAGGTTTAAACCTCAGTTTACACCAAATAATGAAACCAGACCTGTAATCACATTTTGATAAGCTTGGGCATCCTGTTGAATAAGTGCATCTACTCTACCTTGAGCTCTAGATCCAACTACTGATGCACCCCTCTGATTGGGTTATCCATGCCTTTCTCCACGTCTTACACCACACCCCTTATAATCACCTCTACTATGGTCCTGAACTCTACCAACCCCTAGTCTGGAAAGGTCTCGGGCCTTGCTAACTACCTCTAGAACCCCCTTGTACTTATCATATTGGAAGCAAGTGTTGTTCTCTAAATGCAATCACTAGAGATATGACCTCTAGTACCACAAATATAATATTTCACATTAGAAAACTCATACTCATGATCATTATGTTTGATTTACCCATTTCTGAAACAAACTTCTGTATTAATTATAGAAGTCACACCCATCTATCTACCCTGTATCTATAACATAGTTCCATAATAACACCATAATGCCTTTGAAACTGTGAACCATAACCTACAGGTTGTAAAGTAGCCACACTGCTCTGTTAATTGGAACTAGGCATACTGTATGGGTGAATCTTAAAATCTGATCTCATATGCTGAGATACCCAAAATGATTGCTTAGGAACTCTAAATTATTTCTTTTAATTCCTCTTTTTTTTTTAAATTCTACCCAGTCTCTCTCTGCAATAAAAGCCTTATCCACCAACTGAGCAAAAGATGTAAAATCTAAGATAAAAATCTAAGAGCGAATCTCCAAATGTATTTTATCCAAAAATTCATGTATTTTATCACTTTTAGTACTAATCAAAGACAAGGTATATCGCGACAAAGCCACAAACCGAGCTTTAAACTCAAAAAAATTCATCTGGGAAGTATGACGAAGCTCAATGAACTCACGAAGCTTCTAAGCTTTGTAGGTGTTAGGAAAATGCTCTATGAATCAATAAAACTCTCCCAAGTCTGAGGTCGTGAAATCACACAAATGACATCCCACCAGTAATGTGCCTTTTCTACAAACAGAAATACTGCAAAGGTAATTTTTTGTTCATTTGTAATCTCCATAATCGAGTATAAGTTCTCCATGCGATTTATACACTCAAATCAATTGAACTAGGAAATAAAAGTGGGTTTATCTTTTGAAAATGCTCAAAAGCTATACTACGAACCTTTTGTCTTGCTCAGATTATACTACTGCCTGCACTACAAGTCTCTTCTTAGGTCTAATAACTACCTCTCCCTACTACTGAACATTAAAGTGTTATTCTTCATACATACGAGCAAAAGACTCAAACACATGTGACAAGAACGAGGTTAACTTGTCCAGTATAAGCAGTAATTACAAGAACATCCATAGTAGGAAGATGACTAGACAAAGTAGGCTCTCTGAGAGAAACATACTCTAGAGGTGACTCATGAATAGAAGTGGTTGTGGTAACTTGAATGGGTTGACCTCAAATGTCATCTTGGTAATACTTAATTGTCCCATTGTGTGGACAGATAAGATTTATACATTCGCATAGACAACACCAATTCTGTTGATGTTGAAAATAGGTCGGGTTTGTCCGAGTCGAATCGTGTTGGTTGCTAGAGTTAGAACTGGTCTAGTCCACTTTAGTGTATACTGGTTCAGGTTGGTCTGATATGAACTGGATCCAGGGTAACTAAAAAGGAAGCCAACTCGAAGTATTTTACTTAGGGGAGGGCCCTCGAATGCTTATGTCATAGTAAGAGGTGGGGAGAGAAAAGTAGTGAGAAATGGTTATAAATGAAATACCATTAAGTGGACCCCTATTTATAGGGCTTGGGATAGGTTGAGATTACTATATTACCCTTGTGATTGACAAGAGTCACTTTTTGGTATGAATGTATATTTGATCCACATCAGATAATAAATATACAATAAAATAAATAATGAATGAAATTTCATTGAATGTTGATACCAATACCACAAACTAAATATTTGTTTTTAGGTTGAGTTTTTATCATTTTCTTTCACGATAAGTGCATAATACCTGAGTTTAGAGGGTAATTATAGAAACATACTTGCACTATTAAAATTATTGTTTCATACTTTGACCAAATTTGACCTCAAGGAAAACTATTAACTCCTAACGGAGAATGGGAATTATCCAAGTTACCATTACTTAAATTAAAGCAACGGAACTTACCCTAGGGCTTTGTCTCACCTCCCTCTCTCTTCCATCAAAATTGTAAACCAAAGTTCAAACCCAAGAGGGGGTGAATTTGGTTTTAAAAACTTTTGCTAATTAAACTTGCAAGTTTTTAAATAGTTAAATGCACAATGCACACAATCAAATAATATACTTGAAAGTAAAGGAGTTCAAAGGAAGAGAAAGTGCAAACTCTGTTTATAGTGGTTCAGCAATATCGGAACCCTTTCGACCCTATGTTCACTCTCTTCAAGGAACCTTCTTGAAGCAATCCACTAAAAATTTACCCGTGCAGCTTCACGGGTGTTGTACAAACCTTATAACTAATCCCTTTCTTACGGTAGCTAATCCCTTCCTTACGAAAGCTAATCTCTTCCTCACGGAAGCTAATCCATTCTTCATGTAAGTTGTAAAGAAGTGTTTAATCCTAAACACTCTAAGAGTTATTACAACTTTTTTCTCTTTAAAATAAATGAGATTTGCTATAAAGTAAATGGTTGAGAGATAGAAATAAGTGCTTTTACAAATGAATAATATCCCTCTTTCAAGAATAAGCCTGAACAATGGCTCAACAATAAGTTTTTCAAAGATTTTGAGAATTAATGAGCTATCTTGTGTATTGAATGTATTCTCTTCTTTTAAATGCTTATTGAAGTGGGTTTATATAGCATTCAACTAATATGGTCGTTAGAAACTGATTTTGTAGGTTTGGAGCATTAAATGCTCATGTCCCGCATTTCAAACGGTTATATTTTCAAATTTCCAATCGAATGGGTCATTGTACCAGTCGATTGGGTCCTTTACTGAGTCAAGTGAAAAATGTTCACTTTTAGGCTTAAGGAAAGTACCAGTCGACTCGGTCATAGGACCAGTCAACTGGGTGAAGTTACCAGTCGACTGGGTTTTTAGTACCAGTCGACTGGGAACTTACTATCCCATATCCTAGTCAACCGATATATGAAGCCAGTAGACTGGGTTGCCCTTCAAGCCAGTCGACTGGGTTGTCCTTAGAAACTTTTGTACAGTTGGTTTTGTTAAAGTCTTTTTGCAAAATAAGACATAGATCAAGCTATGTAATTGAACATAAGATATTTACAATTGTTTCAATTACCTTAATGCCTATTTTAGATCTTCTTTCTTGTTGCGGTGTCTAAATCAAGTTGAGTTCTAGCATCTTGTTTTTGTACTGAATGCATTTAATGCTTAAACACTTGGATAAAACTGTTAGTGCAATTAGAATGTGTTTTGTCATTTATTAAAATCAAATATGAGTCAACAATCTCCCTCTTTTTGATGATGACAAAACTAATGAGAGAAAAACAGCTTTTAAAAGCTAATTGTTGGTTTTTAGAAAAATTTAGGCAGAGTCCCCTCTATTTTTCGGATAAAAGCCAACTTGTTAAGCATTCAAAATGCAGTTTATAAATAGTTATCTTAACTTAATCTCAATTGAACTAAGCATACATTTTTATAATACATTTTTCAAAGTGATTAGAGCAAAGCTCCCCCTAAATCTATGCTCTATTCTAAGTTTACATTGATTTTTCTCTTTTTTCTCCCCTACTTTGACAATAGCAAAAAAAAGAGTGCAAACTTAAAAAATAACCAACTTGGATATCTAAGACAGAAAGATAATGCAAAAACAAACTTGTATGCAAAAACTATGCATTATTCGGAGCTGGGAAGACTTCCTGAGAAGAACCAGAAGTTTTCATACTAGTATAAGTAGTTAAAGCATATTGCGGAGTACGAATAGCTTAAACCAAGTAATCATATAGCTCAAAAGTAAAGTAAGTATATGAACTATAAACTAGATAACTAAAAAGTAGGCAAATATAAACAAGGATCCATACATCATAGGCTTATAGAAGCTGAATATCGAGTACAATCATAAAAAATGTATCATAAAACATGAAGTGTTCATGCTAAAACTATCTAAAAGCCATACAAATGAAATCTAAATGATAGACTGAAGGAGCTCAGCGAGTTAGAGAGTCGAAGTCATCATTGAAGAGATCTCAAATCTTTACCAAAGAGCCTTCCGAATGCTCTTGGAGTAACTCAAAGTCATCCCTGAGGGTGTCGATGTTGCGACGCATCTATGAAATATCAGTCTTCACTGTCTGGAAGCTCTGTTCGACAGAAGAGCTCAAGCTCTGGAAGCTCATTTGAATGGATAGCTGAAGGCTCATAATAGCCTATAAGACATCGTCATGTCTAACCTGACTATCGTTAAAGCCACCATGTCGAGCATACTGTGGACTCAGGTCCATGTCCATGGCAATGGGATGAGCTACATCATCAGGAACCTCATCCTCCTCCTCGCTACTATCATCACCATCACTGATCAATATGTTCCTCCCTGCCTTGGAGTATATCATCTCATCTCAGATAGTGCACCCCATATTCTTTATAGAAGAGACATTAATGATGTCCTTAGGGCCGATGTCTTGAGCCTCTGAGGTGGGTAGAGGGACACGGAAGTGCTGGAGAATCAGGGTGATGAGTATCTCATAAGGAAGGCACCCAGAGTCACTCATTTCTTCGTTTATCATGTTGGCGAGCAGTAGGGGGTAAATATTGAAGTGGTGTCCAGTTTTGAGACACCAAATCGATACCACATCTATCTTCGAGAGATAATCCTGACTCCCGAGTCATGGGTGGATGGTCCAACTCACGATGAGATTGAACAGCTTCGAGTCGAAGGTCATGTCACTACAGGTGTAAAATATAGTGGGCCTAAAGATGTAGTTAGGGTTTCCCCTAACAATCTAGCATGCCTCTGCATAATCGAAATTGTCTGGCCATCCGTCCAGACTCCACAGGATCCTTTCCATGGGGATCCTTAGTATGCTGACCAAGAGGTCAGTATTCACCTCAAACTCAACGCCCATGATGCTGGTTTTAAACTGAAAAGCTAGTGCACTCGGTTTAACCAGGTTGGTGTAGAATTGGTGAATAAGTTGTGGATAAACTTTTTGGTGTATCTTGATAAGTGGTGTCAAGTGTATGGCTTCAAAGGCAAGTATAATATCAAAATTTGCATGACGAATAGAGTTGAAGTTAACGAATCTTCTCGTCATGATTTTCTTATGGCATATAATGGAATTATACCTGTTCTTTGCAGCAAGGCTCCAAAATAGTGAATCATCGAGTTCGGTCCTCGCCTTTTTGCACGACGAATCGGTTAGCCCCTTCCCCTTTGTGTCTGGACCCATGGATTAGAGTGCGGCTTTGTAGGCGCATTGGGTCCTCCAAAGGTGTATTTCACTCCAATTCTCTCAGACATTTGGAAAAAAATGTTTTAAGAGAGAAATTTGAGAGATTTTGGGAAATGTTGATTTTGCAACCGTGAAAAATTGAAAATGGATGATTTAGAGTATGATTGAAGGTTGTATAGTGTAGATTTGAGAGATTTTGGGCTAAAATCACGAATTTTCTAGAAAAAGAAAGCTTGGGGTTTTCAACAATGGCGTGAAATCTGAAGAGACTGTTTATAAAATTGTGATACCAGTCGACTTAGTTAGGGTACCAGTCGATTGGGCCGTTTTAAATTTGAGAATTTTTTGACATACTAGTCGACTGGGTCGGGATACTAGTCGACTGGTAAAATGGACAGTGTGAAACTAGTCGACTCAGTATGCCTTACCAGTTGACTGTGGTTATTGAAAATCTTGCTTTAAGTATTTGTGAGATACTAGTCGACTGGTTCTTTGAACTAGTCGACTAGTTGAATTGGAAGTGAGTTACCAGTCGACTAGGTCCTTTATAAAACTTAAAAATTTGAGCTCTAGCTTAGAATTTTAGCACAAATTTGTTTATCTATGCCATATTGAGTAAGAGATATATTAAATGAGATTTAATACTCATTCACTAGATGTCAATTTATGCATATGATGAATGTGAATGCAATCAAACATATAGTTTATCATAGTCTTTCAAACCTATAAATAGTCTAATCTTACAAAAGCTATCTTCACTTAAGGGTTTTATAAGAATATCAGCTATTTGAGCATGGTCTCTTATGAAATGATGCATAATTTCTATATGTTTGGTTCTAGAATGCTGAATAGGGTTTTTAGTCAAGTTGATGGCACTAGTGTTATCACAACGAATTGGAATATCTTTAAAGTTCATGCCATAGTCTTCTAGTTGTTGTTTCATCCACAACACTTGTGCACAACAACTTCTGGTAGCAACATATTCCACTTCAGCGGTAGATAATGTAATTGAATTTTGTTTCTTAGAAAACCAAGAGGTTAACATTGCTCCTAAAAATTGGCATATACCACTAATACTTTTTCTATCTAGCCTACAACCCACAAAATCAGCATCTGAATATCCAACAAGCTCAAAAGATGATTCTCTAGAGTACCATAAGCCTAGGTTTTGAATCCTTTGTAAGTACCTTATAATTCTTTTTACAGCAATTATATGTGATTCCTTAGGATTAGCTTAAAATCTAGCACACATGAATACATTGAACATTATATCAGGTCTACTTGCAGTTAGATAAAGCAAAGCTCCTATCATGCTCCTATAATTTTTAGTATCTACATATTTACCTCTTTTATCTAGGTCAAGTTTTTTAGAGGTGCTCATAAGAGTGCCAATTAACTTTGAGCTTTCCATACCAAACTTCTTTAATAGGTCCTTGGTGTACTTTGATTGATTGATAAAGATCTTCTCTTTCAATTGTTTGATTTGAAGTCCAAGAAAGTAAGTGAGTTCTCCCATCATGCTCATTTCAAATTCTCTTTGCATGCACTTAGCAAACTCTTGACACATAAATTCATTAGAAGCACCAAATATAATATCATCAACATATATTTGGACTAAAATTGTGTCATTCTTGTGTGTTTTTATGAAAAAGGTTGTGTTTATTTTTCTTCTTGTAAAACCATTTTCAAGCAAAAACTTAGTCTTTTATACCATGCTCTTGGAGCTTGCTTCAACCCATATAGAGCTTTAGAAAGTTTATAGACATGGTTTGGAAGACTAGGATTTTCAAATCTAAGAGGTTGCTCAATATACAACTCTTCTTCTATAAAGCCATTTAAAAAGGCATTTTTTACATCTATTTGAAATAGCTTAAATTTATTGAAGCATGCAAAGGCTAATACCATTCGAATAGCTTCTAATCTAGCTAAGAGAGCATAGGTCTCATCAAAGTCTATTCCTTCTTCTTGATTATACCCTTTAGCAACTAGTCTAGCTTTGTTCCTAGTTACTATTACATTTTCATCCATTTTATTTCTATATACCCATTTGGTTCCTATTGTTGTGTGATTATTTGGTCTAGGAACTAAATTCCATACCTTGTTTCTTCAAATTGATTTAGTTTTTCTTGCATAACATTTATCCAATCATTATATTTTTTGGCTTCTATAAAAGTCATAGGTTCTACTTGAGATAAATAAGCTACACAATTGCAAATATTTCTAATAGAGGATCGAGTTCTTACCCCTTGTGAAGGATCACCAATCACTTGATCGATTGGATGATAATTCATATACCTCCAATCTTTGGGAAGACTATCCTCTTATTGACTTGTAGATGGTTGATCAAGATTGTGAGCATCTACTTTTTAATCTATTTGAGGTTCATTCTCCTTGATCAACCATCTACAAGTCAATAAGAGGATAGTCTTCCCAAAGATTGGAGGTATATGAATTATCATCCAATCGATCAAGTGATTGGTGAGCATCTACTTTTTAATCTATTTGAGGTTCATTCTCCTTTGGTTCAACAATGAGAGTAGGTGTTTCTATCCTTGGAATAAAATCTGCATTATCATTAAAAGAAACTACTTTACTACTAATAAGGTTTAATTCTTCAAAGGTTACATGTACGGATTCTTTAACCACTAGAATTATTTTGTTAAAAACTCTATAAGCTTTACTAGAGGTTGAATATCCTAAGAAGATCCCTTCATCGGTCTTTGAGTCAAATTTACCCGAGTTAGTTTTATTGTCATTTAGGATGAATCATTTACAACTAAAAGCACGAAAATAAGAGATATTAGGCTTTCTACTTTTCTAAAGTTCATATGGAGTTTTATTTAGTATAGGCCTAATTAATACTCTATTTAAAACATAGCATGAAGTATTTACGGCTTCCGTCTAAAAATATTTTGGCAAACTATTTTCACAAAGCTTTGTTCTTGCAAATTCTTCTAGAACTCTATTTTTCCTCTCAACAACTCCATTTTGTTGAAGAGTTGTAGGTGCTGAAAAATTGTGATCAATTTCATTTTCATCACAAAATTTTGAAAAGCTTTGGTTTTCAAATTCCTTTCCATGATCACTTCTTATACTTGAAATAAAAATTCTGTTTTCATTTTGAACCTTCTTATAAAAGTTCACAAATCCTTTGTATGCTTTATCCTTGTATGCAATAAAGATAACAAAGGTATATCTTGAATAGTCATCAATAATAACAAGAGCATATTGATGGCCACCTAGACTAATGGTACTTATTGGACCAAATAAGTCAATATGCAAAAGTTCCAATGGTCTAGTAGATGAGACTATATTTTTTTATTTAAAAGAAATTCTAGTTTGTTTTTCGATTTGACAAGCATCACACACCTTGTCTTTTTCAAATTTGATTTTTGGTAGTTAAATGACTAAATATTTTCTTGAAATGATTTTAAGCAAATCCATATTCATATAGCCAAGTCTTCTATGCCATGGCCATGGGTTTTCACTAAAAATGGGAAAATATTTCTCATTTTCCGAATGTAAAGATTTTAAATCAACTATATAGACATTTTTGTGTCTATGGCCAACAAGCTTGATTTTGTTACTATTGATGTCTATAACTAGACAATGAGAGGTTTCAAATATGACTTTGTTGCCTTTGTCACATAGTTAACTAATACTAAGCAAATTTGGCTTAAGGGCTTGCACATATAATACATGATCAATGGTTGAGAAATCATTACCAATTTTTCCATGCCCGGTAGTATTTATCTTTGTGTTATCTCCAATGGTGACATGTCCGTCATCCCTTAGAGTTAGCTCTTTGAATACACTTCGATCACCGGTCATGTGCTTTAAGCATCCACTATCAAGGTACCAATAGTTACCTTTCTCCTTGGTGTGGAGACATATCTACATTACACAAGGATATACAATTGCACTCTTAGGTACCCAAAATTTCTTGGGTCCTTTGGAGTTAGTCTTACAAAATACGGTTCCTTTAGGGACCTATACTTTCTTAACATTGTAAGGTGCTTTAAAATTGTACACGTGTTGATAAGGCATGATCCTAGGATAATAGTTATTGATATTTCTAGGATTTCTCAAATATGCATGCCTATAGCTCCTTGGATATGTATTCCTATGATACATGTTTCTATTGTGAAGATTATGAACATGTATGTCATTTCAAAGAAATGTATGATGATGATTTCTAGGATATGTACTTGCATTATTATGAACATACATATTATTTCAAGGATATGTATGATGGTAATTCCTAGGATTTGTATGTATAGTGTGTAAGTTATAAGTATACATATTATCTCTAATATGCACATGATGGTTACTCCTAGGATGTGTATATGCATTTCTTGAATGATTGTTCTTGGCATTTGCATTTCTTGAGTGAGCATACATATATGCATGTGTATTTCTAGGATGTTTATTTCTAGTAAATGCATTAGGATTTAGATTTTTATTTCTAGGCTTACTAGCATGGATTGAGGGAGTGCTTTTAATCTTGCTAGTAGTATTGGAAGTGGAGGCTTCATTCACATATGTTGTTTTCATGAACAAAGTCTTTTTTGACTTTTGCTTACCTAACGGAGAATAAACCAAGCCGAATTTTCCTTCATTTAACCCTTGGCTAGATAGCACTTCATCTAGCTTTTCTTTTCCAAGCATAAGTCTAGATATTGTGCTATTTAATTCCGTTATTTTCTTCTTTAAATATTCATTTTCATCTTTAAGAAAATCTTGAGAAGAATTATAAAGCATGGATGATAGTTTTTCTTTTTCTTCCTTTAAGCCTTCTCTCTTTAGAAAGAGATGAGACTTCCTTTTTTGGGGCTGTATTCCTAGAATCGAATTTCTTCAATTCTTCATGCATTTCATTTATAACCTCAATTAATTTTTCACTGCTACAAAAAAATTTATTATTAGAAGGGAAAGAATTTGATACCTTATTTTCATCATCGATTGCCATCAAGAGTAGGTTGACAATCTCCTCGTATCCGACCTCATTGTTCGAGGATTCTTCTTCTTCGTCATCACTTCAAGTGGTTGCAATCATAGCTTTATTTTTTAAGCTCTTATATGGTTTGCTTGCTATTGTACAATCGGCTTTTATATGACCGGCCTTTTTGCAACCGTAACACACAAGAGATTCAATTTTTGGAGTGGAATCTCTTATGTAAGATTTCTTGCTCTTTTTCAAAAACTTGTGAAACATTTTGGTGATTAGAGTCATCTCACCATCTTCTGCGCTGCTCTCTACCTCTTCTTCTGTTTCTTCCTCTTTGTTGCTCTTAGAGGCCTTGAGAGTAATCACCTTTTTCTCTTCTCATCATCATTGACAACGAGATTCATTTCCTCCATCTCGTATGTCAATAGTGATCCGAGAAGTGTTTCGACATCAAGTTTGTTGAGATCTTTAGCCTCCATGATGGTCGTCTTATTTGCTTTCTAAGTAGATGGCAAAGACCTTAAGATCTTCCTTGTTAGTTCAAATTCCTCAATGTTCCTACCAAGAAGCTTTAAACCGTTAACAATAGTAGTAAAACGTAAGTGTATTTGAGAAATTGTTTCGTTAGGAGACAGTTTGAAAGATTCATACTCGGACACTAGCATATAGATTTTTGATTTTTTGACTTCGTTAGTGCCCTCTTATGTAACTTGTAATTTGTCCCAAATTTCTTTAGTTGTAACACATGCAAAAATTTTATTGTATTCAGGTATAGCTAAAGCAAAATTTAAAATACTAGTGGCTCTACTATTTAGAGATATCATTCTACAATCCTCTTCATTAAACTCTGTTTTGAGTTTAGGCATTGCATGATTGATTTCTCCAATGGTTATTTCCTTTGTAAGAATTCTAGGTCCTTCTTCAATGACTCTCCATAGATTGTAATTTTTTCCTTCGACAAATATTTTCATTCTATTTTTACAATAGTTATAGTTGGAGCTATTGAACAAATGAGGCCTAGTATAGGAATGTCCTTCAGTATAGCTAGTAGATGCCATCGGATCAACTCAAGGATTTTAAGCCTGAAATTGAGTACAAAGCTTTGATACCAATTGTAAACCGAGTTTTAAACCCAAGAGGGGGGTGAATTGGGTTTTAAAAACTTTTGCTAATTAAACTTGCAATCTTTTAAACAGTTAAATACATAATGCACACAATCAAATAATATACTTGAAAGTAAATGAGTTCAAAGGAAGAGAAAATGCAAACTCCGTTTATAGTGGTTCGGTAATATCAGAATCCTTCTGACCCTACATCCACTCTCTTCAAGGAACCTCCTTGAAGCAATCCACTAAAACTTTAGTCGTGCAACTTCACGGGTGTTACACAAACCTTACAACCAATTCCTTCCTTATGGAAGCTAATCCCTTCCTGACGGAAGCTAATCTCTTCCTCACGGAAGCTAATCCCTTCTTCACGGAAGCTAATTCCTTCCTCACGGAAGTTACAAAGAAGTGTTTAATCCTAAACGTTCTAAGATTTATTACAACTCTTTCTCCTTTACAATAAATAAGATTTGCTGTAAAGTAAATGGTAGAGAGATAACAATAATTGCTTTTACAAATGAATAATATCTCTCTTTCAATAACAAGCTTGAACAATGGCTCAACAATAAGTTTTTCAAAGCTTTTGAGAATTAATGAGCTATCTTGTGTATTGAATGTATTTTCTTCTTCTTTTAAATGCTCATTGAAGTTGGTTTATATAGTCTTCAACTAATATGACCGTTAGAGACTGACTTTGTAGGTTTAGAGCATTAAATGCTCATGTCCCACGTCTCAAAATGTCATATTTTTGAATTAACAAGTGAGATTTACAATTGTTTTAATTACCTTAATGTCTATTCTAGATCTTCTGTCTTGTTGCGATGTCTGAATCGAGTTAAGTTTTTGCATCTTGTTTCTGTACCGAATGCTTTTAATGCTTAAACATTTAGATAAAACTGTAAGTGCAGTTAGAGTAGTGTTTTGTCATTTATTAAAATCAAATATGGGTCAACAAAAATCAAACCAAAAAACCTAAACAAATAATTAAAAGGAGTAATGTGGTCTAGATGTATAAGACTCGTTAAAGCCAGTTCACTTCTATAGTATCAATCATTGTAAGATAGCAAATTAGAACAAGAGAAAGCAAATGAGAGAAAAACTAATATATTCACTCATTGTTGAGATTAATCAAGTTCATCAACAAAAGCCATCTGCACAACCACTAGAAAGTAGTACTAAATCCTAATTCTAAGATCAAAGAATCAAAACCCATAAACCCTTCAATCGATACTAACAACTACTATGATTGACTATGCTTTTCTTCTTCAAAATTAGACTTGAAAAGGGCTTTAGCTTTCATCACCAGTAGGGCCACTCTTGGAACCAATCTTCTTGGGCAACAACATGTTGTGAATGTTGGCAACGCACCACCATAAGCAATGGTCACGCTACCTAGTAACCTTCTTAGCTCTTTATCGTTCGTCACAGTCAATGGAATGTACCTTAGCACAATGTGGCCCTTCTTGTTTCCCTTCGCAGAATTTCCAGCCAATTCCAGCACTTGTATTCACCAATTCACTTGTCAAAAATCAAACCCATATTCATGCACCAATTTATCAAATAAAAAAATTGAGATACCCAACTTCTTAATGGATGATATTCATGACACAAATCTCGATTCAGTTACTTTAACCAGGAAAAAAAAATTAAATCCCCAGAGTTCATATGACTACTATGTTTAAGTTTTTTGGCATCTAAATAGTCCAAAATTGACAGTTAAAAATATAAAATTAGCCGAATTCATTGACCCATTAAGCGCAAGTTATTTGATCCATAATAATCGAAAGGAAATCCAAAACGTAATCCAATTTTTCCATTTAGCTTCCCATGGTTTCTCAGCAACCAAGAAAACCCTTAGTAGGGCGAAGCAGGCAAATAAAACGCCTAGAACCTATCATATAAAGAAACAAGGAAAAAACTCAAATCTCAACAAAACAACGAGAAACCAAAAGGAAAATAACAACTCCAATTCAAATTCCCATTTCCTTTGCTTTCCCCTCATCAAAACACCCCCAAAATGTAATTTTAAAAAAAAAAAGCATTTTCAAAACACAATAAAAGAGAAAATTAAAAATCAGAAAATAATTTACCTTGACAGCAAGATACTTGAGGATGGCAGCGAGGTAGATTGGAGCTCTGCCACATACACATTTTGTGTACTTGGCGGTTTTCAAGAAGCGAACAACGCAGCCCACGAGGAACTGGAGGCCAACCTTGCTGCTCCTTGAAGTCCCCTTCTTAATTTCATGCTTTTCACTAATAAAATGTAGTGGGTGTTACAAAATATTTCTTCTTTTTTTATTTTGGATAAAAAATTGGAATAGGTCTTCAAGAAAATTTTTATTTTTTTCTGCATCATTTAAAGGTTTTCAAAATATTCGATGATGTAGACTAACATTTGACTAACAGAATACTAATAAAAGTATGTTTATGTAATGTAACCTATAAACCTCACACATGAAGCAAAAAAATTTAATATCACATGTATATTTTTGTAATTACTTTATAAACTCATATAAAAATGTATTTATTTTTTTTCCATCCATTAATATAAGGAAGCATTCAAAATCGTTTATTTATTATCATTTACTACATCTATAAATTTATAAATCAATATAATATGTAATAGTTTTTTTCTCAGACTAAGAGATCGGGATTTATCATGACGGTAGATTGGGAAAGAGAATGCACCCCCACAATACCGATCAAAATGCCTTATGTAATATTAAATTTAATCTAAACAAAAATTTCGCTCTCCAAGCTAAATCCAATCTAAACATATTTCACCAACTTCAATTAATGTGACAATTATGAAGCCAGACATGCCCCCGAAAAAAAAAACAAAAAACAAAAAAATTGACATCGTTTTCCAAATCTAGTATGCAAGTTTCATTAAAAAGATGAAGAAATGGACCCATTACAGCTAAGCCCCGAAATCCGGAATGCAAGGACTTACGGATGTACCTCAACCATGACAAATTGACAAAGGGCACATGTATTGTACAATACTTGAGAAAGAAACATAAGATTGTACTACACAGCTGTATACTCCTTTTGGGTTGCACCCCATAAAAGGGAACAACACTCCTGTGATAGGACCCAAGCCAGGGTGGGATCGATGGATCACGAGAACTCAACTGTACTGCCTTAAATTCATAGATGAATAGTCTTAATTGTACATAAAGGAAGTAAAAAAGTTTTATTTTTTATTTTTTTTAATTGGTACTATATGATAATTAAATTTGATTTATGGAGAAATTAATTTGATATTTCAACAACCCTTTTGGTTAGAATTTTTACTTAGAGATGGGTTGATGTTATAAATCTGTGAAAAATAATGGCCACAACTGGGCTACTAAAACTAGCTAGGCTCAAACTTACTTTCATACTTTTGTTAAGCCCAGGCCTGTAGCCAAGCAATAGGTCGGTTATAGTGCAGAACCATAGGCTAAAATTATGATAGATGTGGGCGGAGTTAAGCCCAGGTGGTTGTTTCTTAATTACTTAAAATAAAAAATTGGAAATAAAAGTGAAAGGTTCAAATTTGAATGATTTGAAACTTGATTAAATCCAGTTCAAACTCTGGCTTAAACTTGATTATATTAATCTTAAACTAAATATCATTTGTTATGTTTTAAAATAAGATTTAAAATTTATAACCATAAGAGGGCTTTGCATTTCTTTTTCTTTTTTAGAAAAAAACGATGTATCATAGAAATGAAACCACCGTTACAATTGTTCTTGATCGACAAGAGACCAAACATGACTTGGAGTCTCTCCCAACCATGCGCCAAAAGATGGGTAACTCCATTGACGGATCTACTACAATTTTTAAACATAACTTGTAAAGAGGAAATTAACTTTCTTATGTCCTTCAGAACTAACCTAATAGCGGATAAGTCTTCCATTGGAGAATTGCATTGGTTTACAATTTGCAAGCAGTCTCTTTCCATAATCAGGTTCCTTTCACCCACTCTATATGCGTGCATTGCAAAAGCTTCGCTTATAACTGGACTACGCTGAGAGGAATTTTGTACAAGCAACCACTACCTTTCCTCTCTAATCTATCAAAATTAAGTCATCCCCAACGTTAGGGACTTCAACCTCAGTTTGACTCCAACTGTAAATGTATATACTCCTAATGTAAATAATATTAAGAATTTATAGTCTATTGTAAATAGGAAACTTTAGTCCTATTAGAACACTTTGATATACCCTAGTCCTGTTAGGACACTCTTCTGTAAACTCCCTATAAATATGAGTTTCTAATACTGCAATATTAAGCAATCAGAATATACAAACCCTAAATTTCTATTTCAATCTCTTCATGGTATCAGAGCAATAAGATCCAAAAACTCTAAACACTTGTTTCTCTCCCTCTAAATCCAAAATCATAGAAAACACTGCTCCAATTACCTCTCCCTTCACCAGTCCTTCACTTAGTTCCTCACTCTCCCTCATTAATTCTCCAACTCATCCACATTTCTCTAATCTCCATATGTCTCCGCTCATAATATCACCCACATGGTTAATATTAAACTCGATAATTCTAATTATATTCTTTGGCGCTCTCAATTTCTCCCAGTCCTTATAAGTTACAACCTGGTCGGGTACGTTGATGGTACTTTCCCTATTTCCACCCAGTATTATTATTCTAATGATGGCACCATAACCCTTAACCCTGCTTTCTCACCCTGGCTCCGTACGGACTAATGCCTTCGCTCTTGGATTAATGCAACATTTACTTCAGACATACTCCAAGACGTCCATGATCTTCACACTTCTCGGGATATCTGGCTGGCCTTGGAATAGTGTTACCTTGATCAGTCTAATGCAAATGAGTTTGACCTTCGCCTGAAGCTTCATCAACATACTAAAGCTAGAAAATCTATGGAACAATATCTTTGGGACCTCAAAGCCATAGTTGATGCTCTTACTGTCATCAATTCACCTCTCTCTAGCAAATACCCCATCTTTTATGCCTTACCAGGTCTACTTACCTAGTATGAAAGCTTCATCACCACGATCACCAACACCAATATCGCTTTTATATTTGATAGTCTGCGCACTAAGTTGCTCTTCCAAGAACAACGCCTGAAGCATCTTCAGGTCTTTTCTCAGCTTTCTGACCTTCCTATGGCCTTTTCCACCACCACCACCTCTGGTACTTCTCGTGGTCGTGGCGGTGGTTGTTCTAGTTATCAGGATCGTGGTCGGGTACGTGGCCGTAATACTGGTTGTGGTGCCTCCTCACAACATGGTTTAGGTATTAATCAGTCCTCTCACTTTTCTCCTATATTTAATTGATTTGCTAATATTTCCCCTTACAGTCGTGAAGGTTTATTAGGATCGCATCCTCCACGTCATATCAAATTTTTCATACCACCGGTCACTTTGCCTTAACTTGTCATTATCGGTTCAATCATGTTGTTGTCTCTCATGACTTGCCAAAATCTTTTGCTACCATGTCACTTGGTGAGTCTAATGCAGCTCAGTGGTACCCTGATACGGCTGCCTCAGCTCACATGACTCCTCAGTCAGGTATACTTACTAACCTTACACCTTATTTTGCAAAAACTAAAACTTTGGTTGGTAATGAACAATTGCTTGATATTAGTAATTTTGGTTCTACTTTCTTACGCACATCCACCAAGCCGCTTCACCTTAAAAATGTCATGCATGTCCCACAATTATCTCACAATTTACTTTCTGTTAAACGTTTATGTTCTGATAACAATAGTTCTACTACCTTTGATGCATCTCATGTTGTTATTAAGTATAAGAGTACGGAGGGGAACTCTTATCAAATCCTCCAGTAATAGTGACATCTACCATCTTCCACTTGGCTCAGTCACTCTCTCTCTCCTCTGGCACTAGTCTCTCGTCAAGTCTCTGGTGATGTTTGGCATCGTCGACTTGGTCATTTAGATTCCTGTGTATTTTCTCTTTAACAAACTCACAAGAATATTTCGTTATCTTCTAAATATTCTGTTTTTTTGTTCCGAGTGTCAGTTAGGCAAGTCTAAACATTTACCTTTTGATTCTGTTCAGCATTGTACTGACCAACCTTTGGCTATAATACATTCTGATGTTTGACAATCTTCTATTTTATCAAATTTGGATTATCAATATTATGTTATTTTTGTGGATGATTTTTCTCACTGTTTTTGGATTTTCCTATGCGTAAAAAATCTGAAGTCTTTCAACACTTTTGTACCTTTAAAGCTCTTATTGAAATTCAATTTTCTACAAAAATAAAAACTTTTCAAAATGATAGTGGAAAAGAATTTGATCAAACACCTTTCAAACAATTTTTTGCTCACAATGGTATTACTTTTCGTATGTCTTGCCCGGACACTCTCAACAAAATGGTGTCGCTGAACGTAAGCATAGACATATTAGTGAAATGGCACGCACCCTCTTAATTCACTTATCTCTTTCTAAGTCATTTCAGGTCGATGCTACATACACTGCACTTTACATCATCAATCATCTCCCTACTCCTGTTTTGCAAAATCAAGCTCCTTATAAAAAATTGTTGTCTAAAATTCCTGATTACTCCTCTTTTAATGTCTTCGGGTGTCCCTGTTATCCTAACCTCACTGCCAATGCACCCCATAAGCTTGCACATCGATTTAATTAATGTGTATTCTTAGGTTATACTCAAAATTACAAATGATGTAGGTGTCTAGATCCTACCACTGGTTGTGTTTATACCAGTCGTCATATTGTCTTCCATGAACTATGTTTTCCCTATCCTACTCTCACTGCACATGTCCCCTCCCCTACACTAACCACTCATCCATTCCTTGACTTTTTCTTAATATGACCAAACCCCTGCATCAATCTTCTCCTCCCCCCCCCCCCCCCCCCCATGTCTCCATTAACTCTTATTCCTAGTCTCCTTGTTCCTAATCTTCATTCTCCACCATCAGCTCCCATCGCCTCGCTGCGTCCACCTTCGGTCGCTACCCCTAGACCCCTAATTTCCTCTCCTGTCACTCAACCCACCCCACCAATTTCACTCCCCTTACCATCTCCTTTATCCGTCTCTTTAGCCCCAACCTCAGCTTCTTCCACTACCATTGTCATTCCCTCTCCTGAATCAACCACTTCTTCTACCTCTAATTTTCCACCACCATCCCACCCTGCCCTTTGTCACCCCATAATCACTCGTTCTAAAACTGGAATTCGCAAACCCAAACAACTACTCTCTCTTTCCACTACTACCAAACAAACTTAACCAACTTGTTTTTCTAATGCAAATAAAGATCATGAGTGGCGGTCAGCTATGTCTGACGAATTTAATGTACTTTTAACTAACCACACTTGGGATCTTGTTCCATATGATCCAATGAAAAATTTAGTTGGGTGTAAGTGGATTTACAAAATTAAATATCGGGTTGATGGGTATGTAGAGCACTACAAAGCGAGATTGGTCGCTCATGGATTCCATTAACAACCAGGTATTGACTATCATGAAACTTTTAGTCCTGTTGTTAAACCTACCACTATACGCACTGTTTTATCCTTGGCAATTTCTTATTCGTGGGTGATTCGACAACTTGATGTTAAGAATGCATTTCATTATGGTTATCTTAATGAAGTGGTGTACATGAAACAACCTCCTGATTTTGTTGATTCCCTTCGTCCCACTCATATCTGTAAATTACACAAAGCCATATATGGTCTAAAACAGGCTCCTCGGGCTTGGTTTTACCTCTTCAGTTCTTTCCTTCTTACTCTTGGTTTTTCTTGTAATCGAGCAGACACTTCAATGTTTGTTTTTGCGTCATCTCATGGTCTTCTTATCTTACTACTGTATGTTGATGACATTATTATCACCGGTAATAATTCTAGTCTTCTTTTTCGTTTTATTCATACTTTATCTAATCAATTTGCTATGAAGGATCTTAGTGATCTTCATTATTTCCTTGGCATTGAGGTTGTTCGTCATCCCACTAGTTTGTTTCTCCCTCAAACTAAATACACCAACGACCTTCTACTTAAATTTTCTATGTCTTCAACCAAACCAGTTAAAACTCATCTACCTTCCTAAACCGTACCTTCACTACACGAGAGTGACCTACTGACAGATCCTTCAGAATTTAGAAATATGGTTAGAGATCGTCAGTACTTAACTATAACCCGACCTGATATTGCATATGCTATTAATTTAGTTAGTCAATTTTTGCATGCTCACCGAATGACTCATTTTTAGCTTATTAAACGCATTTTTCACTATTTATATAGTACTACTAATCATTGGTTACTTCTCTTTTAAATATAGAAGATGATTTAATGTCGTACTAACAATGTACGGCCTGCGACACACTCTACTTTGTACCCTTCGATAGGGAGTTGAAATGACAGAGAGAGGAAATGAATTTTTTAAAAGAAACGAACGGAATGGAAAATAAAGGAGTGACTGATGCCTCTCTTGCTTGGGAGTTTCATACAATATGACGAGTAAATGAGGGGTTTATCCCTTGCGGGGTGTTAAAAAAATTTTCATTACAAATTTGGTTTTCTATGCGACAATAAATGAAAATCGCTTTCTCATCAACCTGCAAGTACCAGCGCTTCTGATACAAAATAAAAAACGATTCAGTCTTACTACAAACATGCCAAAGATAACCTAACTAAAGAACAAAACCTATAATAACACTCTTTTCTTTTGCCTGAATTTGGAAGAAACTCTGCTATCAAACTTTAGATTTAAGAAGATAGAACTGCTGGTTGCTGAGTAGCCTCTTCTGCTTGCACGCTCTCGTAATATTTGACAAGGACTTTCCATCCTCCAGGACACATGAAACCATCAGGAGGGTTCTCGCCATTCCTTGCAAACATCCGCATCTAAAGCAAAAAAAAATAACAATAAGGACCCAAATCAAATTCAGAAAGTTCGTGACATGAATTAATTATTCATTAAATAAACCAAGCCTCAACATTCATGTGAGGGATGAGAAAGATGATCTAATGTAACAAGAAAAAAATATGTACGACTATGAGAATTCCAATTCATTCACATTTATTCCAAAAAAAATCTCATTCTCTTCGTGTCCATGGAGCCTTACTATGCAGAAACCCAGAAGATCAGATAGTGGCCTACCTTCGTTCCAGAGATGAAGAGGAAATCTTTTCCACGTGAAGGATCAAAAAATGCCATTTTCTTGTCCACTGTATCATATGCTGCCACCTGAGGGATGAGAAAGAAGATCTCAAGCATCAATGTAACAAGAAAATAGGGAAAGAAGTGAAAAGTGAACCTTTTGTTAGAAAGCTAGGAACACAACCACAGATTTTAATCCAACAAACATGCAAGCTTTCTCAAGATTCAAGAAAAATATGCATATTGAAATTAGATGTAAGCAGACATAATAAAGTGGTAGAAACACTGAACATGCTTTGTGTGAGCATCTGCTGTTCCTTTTTTTTCACAAGTAAAAAAGTATCTAGGGGCTGCAATCCATATACAAGACTATCTACCCGATAATAAATCCACAAAATCTAAAAGCTCATTTTCATCACCAAAACAATTACCCTTGAAACAAAAACTAAGAGAATTGAACCATATATCTCTAATTACATCAAAACATCTCTCTTTTCCATCAAAAGCTCTTCAATTTCTTTCATTCCAAACAATCCAAAAAATAGAAAGAGGAATTAGAGAATAAGCCTTCTTCAACTCCTTTGAAGCATGAATGCCACTCCAAGCCCACACTTCATCTTTCACGGAACTGGCCATCACCTACAAAACACCCAAAACACGATATGCCACTTCTCACAAGCTCCTAGCCAATAGACACTCCACCAAAAGATGAAACACGGACTTGGAGCAAACTTTACAAATATAGCACCTATTAACAAGCACTTTCCACACAAAGAAGCTAACTTTTCTAGGGGCAAGAGAACTCCAAACAGCTTTCCAAGGAAAGCTAGGTGAACCTTCCAAAGGAGTCTTTTAAAGAATGGTCTTAAAGAAGGACTTCACCTCAAACCCTTATCTAGATTAGACCTCCATCTAACCATATCCTCTTGAGACACATCAATACTAGAGCTATACACAACCTCCAAGAATCTTTCCACAATCTCAATCTCCCAATCATGGACATTACATATAAAAGGAACATCCCATGAAACAACACCATTGGATAAAGAAAAGCACGAACAAATGAGGACATCCTTATCTCTCCCCAAAGCAAAAACTCCGGGAAATTTGACTTTCAAAGAAGTTTCCCCGCACCAAGTTTAATGACAAAAACGAGTTCTCTCTCCATTTCTAACCATGATGGACAGAGAATAGTCATCCCAACCGCTACAAATTCATTTCCAAACCCCAACACCATATGTCCCCTTCCCTTCCTTAGACATCCACCCGTTAGGCTCCACCCTAAATCTAGCCACCACTACTTTCACTACTTTCCTCCAAAGAGATCTCTCTCAACCATGAACCTCCACAACCATTTACCAAGAAGAGTTTTGTTGAAAAGAGTGAGGGATTTAAGGCCAAGCCTCCCTTTATCCAACAGTTGCTTAACTACGCCTAAAGGTCCATTTAGTTCACGAATAGGATTATAATGGGATGAGATTATAAAGGTTTAAAGTAGTACTATCTTAATCTTATGTTTGGTTCATGAAATTGGCTAATTGGTATTAAAGTAAGATAACAAATCAAAAGACCATATTACCCTCTAGTATTCATCATTTTTTTTTATTATGATTGTTATATTTATAATTCTTATTACTACTATTTCCATTATTGTATTTTTATTTTTTGACAAGCATTATAATAATAATAATAATTAATATAATTAAATTATAATTATAATTATAAAAAAATTGATAAATAATTATTATAAGAATAATATTATAATAACAATTATTATTATAATAATAGTTATTATAATTATTTTAATTAAATTATAATAACGATAAGAATTCTATTAATAATTGTTATATTAATAATTACTAATATAATGATTATAATTCAAAATAATAATAATAATAATAATTATTATTATTATTATTATTATTATTATTATTATTATTATTATTATTATTATAACAGTAATAACAAAAATAATTATTAAAATAATAATAATAATATTATTATTATTATTGAAGGGCAAAAGTGAAAGGACAAAAAAATTAATCCCAAAGGAGTGGGATTAATTCTATCCCATGGAGAGGATGGGACAAAAAATGTGAGATTAGAATTGATTTTATCCCACTGTAATCCCACATGAATAATAAATTCCTCTAATCAAACATGGGATTAACTATTCACGTGGAATTAAAACAATCCTATCCCACTTTAGTCCCCCCAACCAAACGAATTATGACATTTTAGAAAATTAAGATGTTAGGTTTCTTCTTCATTAATTTCTTTTTTCTTTTAATAAATAAAAATATAAGGTTTCTTGCTTCATTGCCTTCTACATATCAGCAGTAGCAAGTACAGTGTCCAGTATCAACATTAAGCTTGAAAATCAGTATGCTTCAAACATTTTAGAACTTCTAGGGTATGTCAAAGGTTTCTTCATAACTCAAGCACAGCAAAACCTTTACTACTAATTACTAAGCAGTAAAATAACTCAACGCACCTATATTACCTCATCTTGAGCAGTAATCTACAAAAAATCTTGAACTGCTTTCAAATAGCAACATTTATTTGGAGGTAGATAAATAATAAGTAGCCACCGAGAATTAATGATAAATCTAAACAATCAAGAAACTGTGTCAATCTGTAACATTTGAGTTTTTTTGGGACAAGGGGAATAAATTGCAATAGAAGATAATAAACTATGTATATAGTGACCAGAAGAGATATGGAAGAAAAAAACAACAGACATTAAGAATTCAAGAGGAGAAACAACATAATGATACAAACCCTGAATGGCAAAATGTTTAGCTTCTCGAGGCCAGGGGCCATGCTCAACACCTTTTTCCCATGATCAGGGTCATACAAATCTCTCTTCTCTGTTGGGTGACCCATGCCAGCAGGATCACGGCCTACAATGTAGAAATTAGCTCCTGCATTTATCCGTGACTTGGCATGCCACTGTACTTCAGTCGGACCTGCATAATGCATGGGTGATGGGAATATGGCCACAATGGTAGTCTCGGGATCAAGAACTCCATCTTCTAGGACCTGTGCAGAAAGTAAATCCTTGAACTATACATTTCGAACGCCAAAATAAAATTAAAAGAATCAATCAGAACATGCCATTTTAATGATAAGATATGTTCAGTACAGGTCACTTGATGAAACCTGAAAAGATATTATTGCTCTGAGCCATGTAAAAAAACAAAGAATGCATCATTTTTCATTGGATGACAACATATTTTATCAGTTTAGCATGACTTTCTATTGTGAATATCATACTTTGCCATTATTAAAGGTAATAGAGAAATCATTGGGGATAACCTTGCTGTGTTGCTCCATACGAACATCCAAGGGCACATCATCAGCCTTTGTGAAACCTCCTAAAGGATGAAGCAGCAGAATTGGGTTCTTGTAACCCATTTCCAAAAGTCTCCTGCGTGTATCATTCATTAACAGAGCATGCCCATTATGCACAGGGTTTCTTAACTGAAAAGCAAAAACTGCATCTGCCTGACGTCTATCAAATTCTTTCCGAAGTTGCTGGGGAGAGAGCCTGTAGTGATCAAGCCCATCATTATATTTAATAGGATTTAACACTTCCAGGTCTCCACCAATTAGCCAGTTTCCAGCTGGGGTAATAACCTCTTCAACATATGGCAATCCGGGAGCAGTTGCACCCCAAGTTCTAGCAATTCTTTCTTCCTTGTTGTGCTTGTATATTTCGATACTGCAATAAAATTTATAGTTTGGGAAATGCCATAAAGCTAGGAGAATCCACTTGAATAAGTTAACAGAAATAGCGTTCAGCAAAGATTCACACTTCCATTTTCATATATAATAATACAAAAAAAATACCAGTCAACTTCACAAACAATACCAGTTCGTTGGGGCTAAATTAGGGCCACCAAGAATTGCCAGCTAATACGCTTCCAACCAAAAACACATTCAGCACGAGAGAAGAAGAGTGAGAAGCTTGAGAGGGACTTTTGTAATTGGGTGGCAACCCCTTGGTGCTTTTCATTTATAGAATTTCTTTGCTTACAAAACAAAAATTTAAGAAAGTCAACAAACACAATTAAAGGGTAAACATCAAATTCAAATCTTTGCCAATACCATGTCGATGTCAAGCCCAACTTGAGTTGGTTTTCCTGTGTTGCAATAGGAAGAAACACCCCTCACTTCAGTTCGTTTCGAACAACAAAACAATGCCATTACTATTACTGATACAGTACTGTCCCTGGGGGCTGTTTTCAGGTTCAAATCTTTCCCCGGGAGGGGGGGGGGGGGGACTAAAATTCCTCAGCATTAACTTGCCCGGAACTCAAGATGTTATGTTTAGCTACCGCCTCAAACTTCAACCCCAAAAATCTATCAAGTTCATCTAAACTCTTGTTGCGCACATCTTGGTTGGAGAATTTAGGGATTAGAAGTCCTATCAGATTTTTCCTAAAAAATCAAAATTGACTCCAAAACCTATTGTTTAGTCTACATTCTTATATTTTCTTTACAAGTACTCTACATTCTTATATTACTTTTATTGGTTACTAAGCAAAACTGGCATTGATTGCTGCTACTCTAAAAGTACAACAGTGTGTTTGGGGGGAATGGAATGGAATGGTTTTTAATGGAATCGAAGGTAAAGTACCCTTAACTATTAATTATAAATTTTATTTAATATCGAAATATAATTATAAAGAGATTGGATAATGGTAGTTTTAATATTTTGATTCAAAATGAATAAATGTGGGTTAGGATACCACCAAAAAATTCCGAATATGGGGAACTCAAAAATGGGGTTTTGGAGGTAATTGGAGGTTTTCAAGGAAGCTTCCAATTACATAACTTCCTTTACGTTCCATTTCATCGCCTCCAATTACCCCATCCAAACACACTGTAAAACGCAAAACAAGTTCCTCAAGTTGCTGTATTTATTTCTAGTTTCATTGCAATACCAATTAATTAGACTTATATGCATTGAATAGTGCGTTTATATACAAAAAAAATAAAATAAAACAAAACCAAGCACCCAATAAACATTCAAATAAATAATCAATTGAGGAAAAGCACACCTTCGGAGAAGACCAATCAAATCTCCGTTAGGTCCAACCAAAGCAACATTCGTTGAAGACCCAATTTGCTCCTTAGTCTCATCGTCAATGGCCAAAACAATAGGAAGCGACATATTCACAATAGTCCCATCTTTCATTCTCAAGAAATTGAAATGCAAACTCTGCAAATACTCAACTTCCCTCATGAACCCTCTCAATGGACTGGCCCATCCCTCGCTGATCACGTGGACCCACTCAACATCAATCTTGGTCAGCCTTACCTTTGGCATTGACTCCACCTCTAGCGTCTTGGGCCCCCTCTCGCTCTCTGGCACCACCAGATCCACTAGGACGCCACCATCAGGCTCGATCAACGAGCTCTTGATCAACCCTGAAGAAGAAGACGGAACCATCTGAGAAGAAGCCTTCATTTTGGGTTTAAACACTGAAGGGACTAATGGGTTATTATGGTAAATGGTTTTTGTTCTAATTCTGGTATTATAGTTTGTGAATCTACTTTTTTGGCTTGTTTGAGGAAAGAAATTGAGATGGGTAGTAATGATGTGTAGTTTTATAGTTAAAGACATGTTTCTGGGAATTGTGTTGAGTTGATAATGGGGTTTCGCAGGTAATGCAGAGAGATCCGCCGAATATGGGGAGGAGCTGTGACTGTTCCTTCACCTCTAAATTTGTCGAACATCTTGGAGAGGAGAGGAGAGGAGAGGAGAGCAGAAGAAGAATTGCCCTCAAACCGAAAGAGATCCACACGTTTGCTGTTGGAACATTTTCCAAATATGTGTGGATGGGATTGCGGTGCTGGTCTTTGAGTGCGTTGGGGACCAAAAGCAATTGGGCCTGAGGTTGATAACAACTGATAAGAAAAACGAGCATGTAAGTGATGAAATGATGACTCAAACGAGCCGGAGTCGTCGTTTGACACTAAGCATTTCAAGGTATGGGCATATGTTTTGCCAACAACCTTGGTAGGTAAACCTCGCATTTATGTTGTGTGCACCGTTTTAAACATGTTTCAAAAGCTTATCTGTGATTGATGGCTTAACAAGAAGAGGGTTGGCACTGGGAGTTATTAAATTTATTAATAATTACAGAAAAAATTAAATAATAATTATTTTAAAAAATAATTAAATTTTTAAATTTTTATTTAAATTTTTACAATTATTAATAAAATTTTTTGGTTTGGTGATAATTTTTATAAAACCGAATTCTTGATATCGATGTTTTAAAAAGAATTTTAAAGTTCATATATTATTAGAAAAATAATTTTATTTTCTGTTTTCATTTTCAAATTCATTGGCTTAAAATGATCTGGTAAAAAGAACAACACACATAAAGGTAATGGAATAAAATTGATTTTACACCAACATTAGAACAAAAATGATGAAAAACAATACACAGAATATTTCGATGTAAAATGTTTTCATCACAAAATATAAATAAATAATGAATGTTACAAATAACTACCACATTTAACTACCCACTAACTACATATATATATTTTTTATTTCTTTCTTTTTTTCATTAGTTAAACATGTCTTTTTCTCTTAATATTTTACTAATTTTCTAATTTTCATTTTCCAAATACTAAAACATTACGGAGGAAATCATATTTTACAGTGTAAATGGTTTTTCATTGAAATTCAACTTCAAAGCTCCGTTTGTTTTATAGGAAAATCATAAGTGTAAAATGTTTATAATATAAAATATCATTTTTAATGTGTCTGGTAGAATATAAATCAATTTCGTCGTAAAATCAGATTTTACACAATTAAAAGATAAAATATAGAAAATAATTTTTTTCCTTCTTTTTTTTACTGTAAATCGATTTACATTGGCAAACAAAAATTAATACACATTTCCCTACACATCATTTCTCTATTGCCATATATAATAAACTTACTTTATCAATCTCTCTATGTAGTGCAAGAGATACATTATTCATTATATAATATGTTAGTGTTTTATAAAACTTATAAATATATTTATTTTTAAATACACAATATGATCTATTATTAATTTGATAATTAATTTATTTAATATATGAAGAAAAACTAATAATTTATTTGGTATGTTATATTTAATTTTTTAAAGTTATAAATTCTCTTTTATTATTATTTGTGTATTTATTATATTCACATACAAATACTTTTTATACAATATTATTGTTTATATGTATCATGTTTAAATGTGGTATTGTTTCTACAAATTACTTTTTCAATCAAGTATTTTTCTTTGATTCCAAACAAGGGAATGTAAAATAGGGTTATTTTCAAGATCATTTTCAGTTGTATAACCAAACAACAAAAAATTATAAAAAAATATTAATTTTTCATGTAAAATGCTTTACATTGTAAAATCAATTACGACGTAAATCATTTTACAAGGAAACAAACGTAGCCAAGTGTAATGACTCATCCTGGGTTGGCTATCCCTAAAACAGTGTCACCACATTTTGAGAATCCCAGCACAACACATATATGCAAACATAAAAATAATACTAACAATTTTTTTTTTTAAATCATCAACCCTCAGGGGAGGTATATAAATCTGATATTAACTTACAAATAATTTACAACGTAATATGCATGAATATTTACAAATATTATTTATTTCCTTTTCTCACTAGTCTGAGGATATTGACATATACATGGTTTACAGAAATTGAATCCGTCTGACTTTTGACCTACCAAACTACTTGTCCTGTCTGCTACCTGAAATCATTGTACAATGAGGGGTGAGCTTCACAAGCTCAGTGAATTTAATTTACTAAAAGTATTCCAAATTTCATAAATAGTCCTTTATTATTTAATTATTTATTTTTCACATAACCTGATGACAACTTTTTACTATTATTACATATGTCATAAGATTTATTTTCTATCAATCTCTTCTTCTCAATCATTGGTCCACCTTAAGACCATCAATTATCACATAAATACCTCGTAATGAGGTTCGCATCATAAAGTCCATCATTTAGATGGTCTTTATCATTCTCTGCTTCTTTCTTACTATAATTTTCTCTCTCTGAGAGACCAAATCATCTATAAACAATTTCATAATACATACCACATCTCAGCATTTCAATAATGCAGAAATAATTAAAACAAATGCAAATTCATGAATTATGATGGGAATGTCTTCCCACCTGTCGACAGATTGTTATTATCTTAGACCTACTGCCTTCCCGGTTCTTTTATTCTCATTTAGATCGATTGCCTTCCCGGTTCTTTCATTTTTTTTTTAGATCGATTGTCTTCCCCGGTTCTTTTCTTTTCATTAGACCGGCTGCCTTCCCGGTTCTTTTCTTTTTCATTAAATACATATGCATATGAGCCAATGAAATATGTATCTGAACAGAAATGTAAAAACAACATAAATTCAACACACTTAAATTGACAATCCTCATTATTCTCAAATTTATATAACAAAAATTCCATTAAATTTCTCTCATCTCAAATCACATCGATCATCTATTAAAGCTTGCCAAGATCCACTAAATTTCATTCCAAATCCTATCAAATCATCCTGATTTTTATCAAATTATATAAAATTCCACTAAATCTCTCTTATTACAAAATCACATCAAACCATCTATTAAAGCTTGTCAAGATCCACAAAAATTCATCTCCTCAAAATTCGTATCAAAACATCAATATAACTCATCAAAAATCTCACTTAATGTTTTATAATTAAATCAACTTATTATCCGCAAAAATATTATTTCTCTCCTAATAATTTTCTAAATGTCCAAAATTTATATAAATATCGACCAAATCTTTATCTATCACCACAACATAAGCTAATAATTTATTTTAATATTATAACTAAATTTTTCATTTTTCATTTTTTATTTAGATGACTTAAAGTAAATTCAACTCACCACGTAACACTTACAGCTACCCGTGGATCACCTCCTTACCTTTCCCGTTCCTCGCAGAAACTTCCCCCGATTGTAGATCGTCAACACCTGATATCATATTTATATTAAATTTATAATTTATCCTTCAATTCGTTAAAACCAACTCACTTTGAAAATTCCCACTTTGTATTCAGGGAAATTTCATAAATACTAAAATTTTAAAAATAAACACTATAATATTACCTTCTGTTTTTCTGATAGTTATTCTGGATTCTCTACAAAATTCTATCGTAATACTTTCAAAATTTTGCTCTTTCAAACTTTCTTTGAACTCCTAAATGTTTTAAGAAAACTGATAATTTAAAGGAACTAAACGTAATCTCTTGAGAAAATTATACGCTTACATCTACTATATATATAGGAAAGCTTGGGCTGCAAAAACTTCAGCAGCGCCCTCCAAAGGTCTCCACGATTTGGAGATATGCAAGGCAATTTAATTGCCTTCTTAAATTTGGCAGTTGCAACTACTGCCCACTTATCTTGACCTTTGAGTTATTTTTTTATATTTTTTTTTCTTTTCCTTCTCTTAGACGTCCAGAGACATCCAACGCCCTTTTTTTTAATGATGTCTATGTCCCAAATTTTTTTTTTCAAAAGACTTATTTTATTCAATACTTATAAATACGGGTATTACAATTCTACCCTTCTTACAAAAATTTCGTCCCCGAAATTTTCTTACTAAAATCAAGAAAAGAGTTGGGGATAATTCATCCTCATTCTTTCTTCATGTTCCCACGTAACTTCTTCGACATCTTTATTGCGCTATAATACTTGAATCAAATGAATGACTGTATTTCGCAAGACTTGATCCTTTCTGTTTAGTATTCTGACTGGTACTAGCATAAAAGTCAAATCTTTCTGAATTTATGTCGCCTGATTCGAGATGTTATGGGACTCATCGTACAAGTACTTCCTCAGTAGAGACACATGAAAAACATTATGTAATTGCTTTAATTCTGGAGGCAAATCCAAACGATATGCTACAGGCTCAATTCTTTCAATCACCTCATAGGGCCTCATAAATCTCGGGCTCAACTTTCCCTTCTTTTTAAACCTCAACACTCCCTTCTATGGAGATATCTTCAAGAATACCCAATCACCAACTTGGAATTCGAGAGGCCGTCTTCTTTTATCAGCATATCCTTTCTGTCTGTTCTGAGCTGCTCTGAGGTTTTCCCTAACCAGTTTGATCCTCTCAGTAGTCAAGTCTATCATTTCTGGGCCATATATCTTTCTCTCTCCAACTTCTTCCCAGCATACTGGAGTTCTACACCTTCTACCATATAAGGCCTCGAAAGGTGTCACCCCAATACTAGTTTGATACTGATTATTATATGCAAACTCAATCAAAGGCAAATAAGCATCCTAGCTCACTGAGAAACTCAAAACACTTGCTCTCAGCATATCCTCTAGGATTCTGATGATTCTCTTCGTTTGCCCATCAGTTTGTGTATGAAAAGCTGTACTAAATTGTAATTAAGTACCCATCGCTTCTTGGAAACCTCTCCAAAATCTAGAGGTAAATCTAGTATCTCTATCGGATATGATACTCAAGGGTACTCCATGTAATTTTACTATCTCTGCTACATACAACTTAGCCAGCTTTTCTGGACTTCAGGTAGTTTTAATAGGAAGAAAATGTGAAGACTTAGAAAGTCTATCTACTATAACCCATATAGCATCATGCCCTCTCTGGGTACGAGGAAAACCAGAGACAAAATACATACTCACATTTTTTCATGGCCACTCAGGTACTGAAAGAGGTTGTAATAAACCTGTTGGATGTCTATTCTCAGACTTTACCTGCTGACAAGTCAAACATCTAGCAATGTATTCTGCTACATCCTTCTTCATCCCTGACCACCAATAATTCTGTTTCAACCCCCTGTACATCTTATTATTACCTGGATGCATGGAGTATACAGAATCATGAGCCTCCCTTAATATCTCATTTCTAATCTCCACATCATTGGGAGCACAAACTCTATACTCCAATACTATCATACCATCTTCTCTAATTTTAAACTCGATCGACTTCCCACTCAATACTTCTTGTCTAATTTTCTCTATCCCCTCATCTTTACCATGCAGTTGTAATAAACAATCAATAATAGGAGATTATATCACCATATTTGCCATTAATACTCCTTGATCATTGACACTCAATTGCATTCTCATTCTTCTTAATTCCATCATCAGGCTAGTACTATGACTCCCAATGATAGCTAGTCTCCCTGTAGCCTTTCTACTCAATGCATCAGCTACTACATTAGCCTTTCCTGAATTATAGTGAATTGTACAGTCATAATCATAAATCAATTTCATCCATCTCCTCTGCCTCAAATTCAACTCCTTTTGGGTTGGTAAATGTGTCAAACTTTTATGATCAGTAAAAATTTCACACTTGGCTCCATATAGATGGTGTTTTCAAATCTTCAAAGCAAAAACTATGGCAGCCAATTCTAAATCATGGGCCGGGTAATTCCTCTCATGGTTTTTCAGTTGCTTAGATGCATAAGCTATAACTTTCTCATGTTGCATCAACACACATCCCAACCCCTTATATGACACATCACTATAAACCACAAATCCTTCATCAACAGAAAGAAGCACTAATATTGGGGCAGTAGTCAGTTTTTCTTTCAACAGCTGGAAACTTCTCTCACATTCCTCTGACCACTTAAACTTCACATCCTTCCTGGTCAATTTAGTCAAGGGTCCATCAATCATAGAAAATTTTTGGATAAATCTCCTATAATAACCAGCCAACCCTAAAAAGCTTCTAATTTCGGTTACACTCGTGGGCCTTTCCCAATTCAACACTGCTTCTACTTTTTGTGGGTCAACTGTTATCCCCTCTCTCGACATAATATGCGCCAAGAAAGATATCTCGTTCAACCAAAACTCACATTTAGAGAACTTCACATATAATTTCTTTTTCCTCATAATCTCTAACATTATCTCCAAATGTTGCATATGCTCCTCTTCATTCTTGGAATATACCAAAATATCATCAATAAACACATTTACAAATCTGTCCAAGAATGGTTTAAACACCCGATTCATAAGGTTCATAAATGCTGCAGGTGCATTCATTAACCCAAAAGGCATCACTAAGAACTCATAATGGCTATATCGTGTCCTAAAAGCAGTTTAGGCACGTCCCCCTCTTTTATCCTCAATTGATGATAACCCGACCTCAGGTCTATCTTAGAAAACACTCTAACCCCCTGTAACTGTTCGAATAGATCATCTATCCTGGGTAAAGAATATTTATTCTTGATGGTGATCTTATTCAACTGCCTATAATCAACACACAATCTCAATGTCCCATCCTTCTTCTTGACAAATAACACAGGGGCTCCTCAAGGTGATGTACTAGGTCGGATAAACTGTTTATCTAGCAACTCCTGAAGCTGAACTTTCAACTCTCTCAATTCAGCTAGTGTCATTCTATAGGTTGCTATGGATATGAGTATTAATCTTGGAATCACTTCAATAGAAAATTCAATCTCCCTATTAGGAGGCAACACAGTCAACTCTTCAGGGAATGCATCAGAAAAAAAATTTACTACCAAAATATCTTCTAACTTCTTACCCTCCTTGCTAGTATCCATCACATAGGCTAAATACCCCTCACAACCCTTCCTCAACCATTTGCTAGCAGTTAAGGCAGAAATCAGACAATTAGCAAGTATCTTACGTTTTCCTTGAAAATTAAACTCCTCCTGTCTGGGCATCCTGAACACTATATTTTTCCTAAAACAATCTACCAAAGCATGATATGCACATAACCAATTCATCCCCAGAATTACATCAAAATCTATCATATCTAAAGGCAATAAATCAACCTTAAATTCTTTATCAGTAATATTAATCAAACAACCTCGATAGATTGTTCTGATAATAACCCTATCTCCAGTAGGAACCTCAACAATAATTGCATGCATCAAAGGACTAGTACTGGCATCAATAGATTTCATATAACTACTAGATGCAAAAGAATGGGTTATACCAGGATCAATCAATAATCTAGCAGCCCTACCAAGGATAGATATCATACCCATAACAACATCAGGAGTGGCTTGTGCATCCTACTGGGTCAATGCATAGACTCTACCATCTCCGGACTGAATCTGACTGCCATGCCCTCGCTTTGCTACAGATCATCGACCTCTGCCCTACACACTCCCTGATCCACCACCTCTCTCTATCGATCTTCTCCCGACACTTCCAATGTTTACTTCAGTAGATTTTCTTGCTGGACAATCTACAACAACACGTCCTCCCTCACCACATATAAAGCATATCTGCATAGGACAATTTCGAGACAGATATCCTGTCTGATTACACCTATAGCAAACCCTTGACTCCCGATTATCTATCAGATTGCCACTTCCCCTTGGTGGCATATTCACTCATCTACCATAACTCCCAGTTCCCATCGCTTGTCTCCCAAATCGAAGGGTCCCACTGGTATTACTCTAGGCTATAAAAGCAACAGATCCTGCTTGCCTCTAACTCTGCTCTACAGTTCCTTGTGACAAGGAACGCCCCCTCTGGGTGGTCTCCCACCTTGTACACCCATACTGCTACCTCCTCTAGATCCCTCAAATCTAGACCTCTTCAACCAATCCCTCCTCTCTCTAAACTCTATCAGATCTTTTTCAATCTATAATGCTTTATCCACTAGTACAGCATAATCCCCTATGCCCATATAAGAGAGTTTAGTTCGAATATCATAGTGTAATCCATCTAAAAATCTCTTACATTTTCTTTCCTCTGTATTCACGAACTCAGGTACAAACCTTGACAATGCTATAAATTTACTATCATATTCAACCACTGATAAATTTCTCTGTTTTAGGTGAATAAAGTCTCTTTCTTATTGTGCCCAAAAAGTATTTGGAAAATATTTTGCAAAGAATTCATCCTTAAACTTATTCCAGGTCAAAGGTTGATCTACCCGTGTACTCACCCTAGGCAGAATATCTTTCCACCATTGTGAAGCCTCACCCTCCAGCATAAATGAAGCAAAAGCAACCTTTTGTCTATCTGACACCGGTAAAACCTCAAAATATTTCTCCAAGTGCCTAATCCATTGCTCAGCTTCCACCGGATTTGCTGATCCCTTAAAAGACTGAGGTTTAAACTTAAGAAACCTTACAAAACAATCCCCTTGCATCTCATTTGCAAATACCCCTCCCTCAGGAGCCTCTTACCTCACCACATCCGGTTCTCTTCTATCTTTTTCCTTTAATCTTTTCTGCAAATTAGCAACCCTTTCTTCAGCTGCATTCCTTCTTTCTTCAGTTTTATTCATCCTTTCTATAGCATGATTAAGAGCTTCTCTCAATTCATCATACCTACCCTCAGATACTCTCCCAGCTCTACTGGTTCTAGCTGCACTATCAGCATGTTCCCTTGAGGGAATTACAGACTCAACTTCCTCATCTACTTCAATCCTCCAAAAAATTGGGGGTCTACCACGTCCCCTCTGATTTAGATTTCTACCTCTAGCTCTCGCACGACCACGTGTCATCCTCAGACTCTACATTTAAGAATATAATTTATTTAGATCTTCCACTTTTTAAGTTCTCATGCAGTCTACAGAATCTTAAAACCTAACGCTCTGATACCAAAATTGTAACGATCCATCCCGGGTTGGCCACCCCCGAAACAATATCACCACATTTTGAGAATCTCAGCACAACACATATATGCAAACATAAAAATAATACTAACAATTTTTTTTTTTAAATCCTCAACCCTCAACAAGGGAGGTATATAAATCTGATATTAACTTATAAATAATTTACAACGTAATATGCATGAATATTTACAAATATTATTTATTTCCTTTTCTCACTAGTATGAGGATATTGACACATACGTGGCTTACAGAAATTGAATCCGTCTGACTTTTGACCCACCAAACTACTTGTCCTGTCTGCTACCTGAAATCATTGTACAATGAAGGGTGAGCTTCACAAGCTTAGTGAATTTAATTTACTAAAAGTATTCTAAATTCCATAAATAGTCCTTTATTATTTAATCATTTATTTTTCACATAACCTGATGACAACTTTTTACTATTATTACACATGTCATAAGATTCATTTTCTATCAATCTCTTCTTCTCAATCATTGGTCCACCTTAAGACCATCAATTATCACATAAATACCTCGTAATGAGGTTCACGTCATAAAGTCGATCATTTAGATGGTCTTTATCATTCTCTACTTCTTTCTTACCATAATTTTCTCTCTCTGAAAGACCAAATCATCTATAAACAATTTCATAATAACATATCACACCTCAACATTTCAATAATGCAGAAATAATTAAAACAAATGCAAATGCATGAATTATGATGGGAACATCTTCCCACCTGTCGACAGGTTATTATCTTAAACCGATTGCCTTTTCAGTTCTTTCATTCTCATTTAGACCGGCTGCCTTCCCGGTTCTTTCATTTTTTATTAGACCAATTGCCTTCCTGGTTCTTTCATTTTTTTTATTAGACCGGCTGCCTTCCCGGTTATTTTCTTTTTCATTAAATGCATATGCATATGAGCAGTGATATGAAATATACATCTGAACATAAATGTAAAAACAACATAAATTCAACACACTTAAATTGACAATCCTCATTATTCTCAAATTTATATAACAAAAATTCCACTAAATTCTTCTCATCCCAAATCACATCAATCATCCATTAAATCTTGCCAAGATCCACTAAATTTCATCCCAAATCCTATCAAATCATCTTGATTTTTATCAAATTATATAAAATTCCACTAAATCCCTCTTATTCCAAAATCACATCAAACCATCTATTAAAGCTTGTCAATATCCACAAAAATTCATCTCCTCAAAATTCGTATCAAAACATCAATATAACTCATCAAAAATCTCACTTAATGTTTTATTATTAAATCAACTTATTATCCCTAAAAATATTATTTCTCTCCTAATAATTTTCTAAATGTCCAAAATTCATATAAATATCGACCAAAGCTTTATCTATCACCACAGTATAAGCTAATAATTTATTTTAATATTATCGCTAAATTTTTTATTTTTTTATTTAGACTACTTAAAGTAAATTCAACTCACCACATAGCATTTAAAGCTACCCGTGGATCACCTCCTCGTCTTTCCCGTTCCTCGCAAAAACTTCCCCCGATTGTAGATCGTCAACACCTGATACCATATTTATATTAAATTTATAATTTATCCTTCAATTCGTTAGAAACCACTCACTTTGAAAATTCCCACTTTGTATTCAGGAAAATTTCATAAATACTAAAAATTCTAAAAATAAACACTATAATATTACCTTCTGTTTTTCTGATAGTTATTCTAGATTCTCTACAAAATTCTACCGTAATACCTTCAAAATTTTGCTCTTTCAAACTTTCTTTGAACTCCCAAATGTATTAAGAAAACTGATAATTTAAAATAACTAAACGTAATCTCTTTATATATATATATATATATATATATATATATATATATATATATATATATAGGAAAGCTTGGGCTGCAAAAACTTCAGCAGCCCCCTCCAAAAGTCTCCACGATTTGGAGATATACAAGGTAATTTAATTGTCTTCTTAAATTTAGCAATTGTAACTATTGCCCACTTATCTTGACTTTTGATTTTTGATTTTTACTTTTTGACTTTTTTATATTTTTTTTTGTTTTTCTTCTCTTAGACGTCCAGAGACATTCAGCCCTTTTTTTTTTTTTAATGATGTTTACGTTTCAAATTTTTTTTTTCAAAAGAATTATTTTATTCAATACTTCTAAATATGGGTATTACACCAAGAGATATAAACGGAACCTTATAAAAGCAAGAATGAAAAATGTGTAAATGGTTGAAAACAAAAAAAAAATTCTAAAAAAATTAATAAAAACAACCAAATTCAAAAGTAAAATTAATTATTTTAATTATTTTTCAATAAAAAGTGATTTCTAAAAAATTAAATGATGAAAATAAAAATGATTCACACTTGTGTTGAAGTAACAGCATGACGTCGTCAAGATTAGGATCGATGAAGAAGGGAAGTATGGTGCATGGGTTTAGGAGGCAATCATAATAGTTGGATTCACATTTTTCTTGTTCTTTTACATCCATCCTTGCCTCAAAATTTGCAAATAAAATATTACGTGTACTCCTTGTGAAATGCCCCCATGAGGAAGGAGCGCACAAATAGGTGCCAAGCGTGGACAAAACAAAGAAGCAATAACATCGTTAGGAATATTGGGGCTAAAAACACAGTCGATTTATTGCAGTGGATTGCTTGCCCAATAGCAATACAATAGTTTGATAGAATATTTTTTTATGACTTTGCGGTTTAGGAGAAAAGCTTTAAAGAAAAAGAGTGAGGCATCGATAAAGAATAAGTGCGAAAGAGGAGGTCCATGCCGACTAAGCTTAAAGCACTGGAGAGAACCATTTACTATATGGTCTTGGATCATGGAAGAAAGAATTTCAGCAACAAAGAGAAAAAGATAAAAGAAGAGGCCATCCCCTTGTCTCAAAAATCCCTGGTAGAAGAAATTCGACCATAAGGTTTACCATTGAGCATTAAAGAACAGTTGAAAAAAGATATACACTCAAAAACCAAGTTAACCAAAGCATGTCAAAGCCCATATTCATTCAAGAAGTCTCATTCAACTTGGTCATAAGTCTTGTTCATATTTAGCTTCAAAACCAACTTATAGGCCCTCCCATTCTTATTAAGTTCCAAATGATGAAAGACTTCATGTGCCACAATGATATTATACTATATCTGTCTATCCGGAATGAAGGCACATCGATGGTGATAGATGAGGCTCGACAGAAAATCCTTCAAGCAATTGACCAAATTTTTTTTAATAACTTTATTAAGTGATATTACAAAAACTAATAAGGTGATAATGGTGTTGTTTGGTACCCACTTAAAATGAGATTAAAGTAGAAAAAGTGATTTTAATCCCACTTTAAATGAATACCAAACAAGCCCAATAATGATATCATTCCGATGTAACACTTTTGGGATCAGCATTAAAGTATGCCCAAAGCATAAAGCCAAATCCCCAAACCAACTCATTACACCACCAGCCCTTTTTTTTTTTAAATTCAAAGCCCAACTCAGTCCTAAAACCTAAACCCACATTCCTTAAACTTAAACCCAAACTAAACTAAAAACCTAAAGTCACCTCACTCCACTGGATCGGGTCATTAAACCAAGATCCAATCCAAATTCCCAACCCTTTTACCCCACTATTTAAACTCTCATTTTCTCCTTAACCCCATTATTTCGCCATAGAGAAGAGAATCCCTTTCTCTCTCACGTGACCCTCTCTCTCTCATATGTCCCTTTTTTCGACCTCTCCTCATCTCCCATCATTTTCCTCTTCTCACTTCATCTCCCTCGTCGCCTTCTCTCTCTCATCTCGTCGCTTTCTTTCGTCTCCCTCTCTCGTCTTATCATTTTCTTTGACCAGATCTGGTTGCAATCTCTATAATTTTGTAGGCGTTTTGGCTACAATCTTTATGATTTCATAGGCGTTTTGGCTTTACCATTTATCTCTTTTACTCTTTTATCCTTTGATTTCGGTTATAAATACTAATGGATCGTGTGTTCATTTTTCAAGAAGTTTTGGAGGAGAAAAAGCTTTTGACTCAAGGTTTCTTCTGTTTCTCTTAGAGCTTATCTAAGAAAAAGAAGATTCTAAGACTTACGGTTTTTTAGGATTTTTTTTTCCAGTTGTCAATAGTTTATTTTTCCTTTTAATTTATGAGTTGAGTGAGGAATTTTGGTTTTTTTTCCTTATTTAGTTTCTGTTTCGGTTTGGCTTTTCTGCTTAAAGCACACAGGTATATGTTAGGCCCTTCGGAGAGAGGCCTAAAGCCAAATCCCAAGTATCAGGGATGAGGTTAGTCGTGAAGAGTTAGCAGTTGACGTGAAGATCTCGCATGCGAAGACTGGGTCATTAGCGGTAGAGAGTTTTACATTTTATGTTGCTTGATATTATTTTTCTGTTGCATGTTAATTTCCGTTAGTTATGCTTTCTGTTATTACGTGTGTTTGTGTTTCGAACTATCAGTCTTATGTTGTCTTTTATTTCGGCATTATGTACGTGGCTTTTGTTTATTTAAGCAGCCAAGAATTATCAATGAAATCATCAAGCTGTACATTCTCACCCGAAAGAGAATATTTTCCTTAGTGTTCGTAACCAATTCTTAAGCGGGACCTATCATTGATATCAGAGCCAGGTTAATGGGAACCAATAAAGAACGCCTTGAGCATTTGGAGTCCGGGCTCGGTGCAGTTGAGGAGGGATTACATCGAATAGAGCTCGGTGTGACCGACAAACTTCACCGTTTGGAGGAAACTCTCAATTGCCTCTCAAATGTTTTGCTCCCAAATCAAGAGCCCCCAAGCCATGGCAATCACAAACGAGATAACCAAGACGGAGGCCGGCAGATTGTCTCCTCCAAAACAGCAAAGCTAGAATTTACGCGGTTCTCTCAAGGGACGACCCAATGGAATGGTTCAACCGTGTGAACTAGTTCTTCGAGTACCAAGGCACTACTAAAGCCCAGAAGGTTCCCATGGCGGCATACCATCTAGAAGAGGAGGCTAACCAATGGTGGCAGTGGATTCGCAGGACATTTCAGGAAGAGGGACACGTGATTTCATGGGAGAAATTCGAAGATGAACTCTGGGCTCGCTTCAGACCATCAGAGTGCGAAGACATTAAGGGACTATCAGCGCGAGTTTGAGAAGCTCAGCAACAAGGTTTGAGGGGTTTGAGGATGGACGCAGAAGGCATTAATGGGGACATTCATGGGCGGCTTGAAGACTGAAATTGCCGATGGGATTCGGATGTTCCCTCAAGGATGCCATTAACTTGGGTTGAGTGAGGAATTTTGGTTTTTTTTCCTTATTAAGTTTCTGTTTCGGTTTGGCTTTTCTACTTGAAGCACACAGGTATAATTCTCCAGCTTTATTTCTGATTTTTTGTTAATTTTCTGGGTTTTTCAAGTAGTTTATTTTTCCCTATAATTTTTTTTTTGGGTTTCAGTTTCAGCTTTGTTTTCGATGAGTCTTTCAGTAACATAAGCTTGTTATTTGTTTGAAGTGGTAGGCTCACTTCAGTCTTAAGTATGGTTATGATTGTACGGTTTACTTTCTTTGACACTTGTTTTTTAAATGCATGCATGCTTTTCTCTACTGTCGTTGGAATTTACAACTAGAACAAATTTGACTTTTAACTATCATGCTTACCTCATTTCATTTTATTCGTTGCATGCTCACTCTTACAGACTTCGTTTACGCGAAACTGTTTGGGATTGGCTTGCCATGTTTTTTTTTCTTGTCTTTTTTCTTCTCTCTTCTTTTAATCTTCATCTGCTTTATCTTCCTTTTATTGTTTTCCTTTTGCTTAGGTCCACACCATCAATGAAAATTTCTATAGTAGTTATAATTTGCTTTCCCCATGCTTGCTCTACATGATAAGTTAAATAGTAGAGCTATTCTTTGTTTTCTCTCACACATTACACTCGATCACTAGGATCACTAGGTCTTGAATGATGAATGTTGTTCGCTTTTTGGCTTGTGACCAATTTTCACATGACATATGCTACTTTTCTTTTTTGTTAAGTATATATGTTGGAGCAATTTTGTTTGGTAGCAATTTCTCTCTCGGCTTTTTATTTTGGGGTTTAGGATGAGAATGTATCGTATGGGCTAGGCTCATCATTTGTACCTATTTTGTATGCTCTAATATAATGACAGTTCAGATTGATTATTGTTTCCTTTCATTTTGTCTATTTTGAAATCAATATTGCCAGTTGAAAGTGATAAATCATTTTTTGTAATAATTTATTCCTCTTGTTTCATTATCAAAAGGTGAAATAAGAAATTCTCCATAAATCACTCACTTTTGTCATGTCATTCTATTTCAAATATTAAATACTTTAGAAAATAAAATAAACGATCACATTCACTTTTTCACACAGAAATCACACGTGTTCTTCACTTCTACCCACATGCACACACACTTTCCTCACACATGCACACTTCGTCTTAGCGCGTGCATGCACCTTTAATTTATTTTGATAAACTAATATTTGATCATAAGTAAATGGAAAGAAATTTTTGAATAATAGTAATATTGCATAGCATATTTAGATTATATTAAAGGGTTTTCAAATTATGAAAGGATAAAATGTTATTTTGGTGCCAGTTAATGGGTGTTATGGGGGTGCATCGCTTCCCTACACATACAAGATTTCACAAATCTAATTTTAGTTCGTAAACCAAGTCGATCTTTTGATGTTACAATAGGGAAATTTAACATTAGAACATCGATTCACTTTCGGGCATTCGGTTCACTTATTAGAAAATGATCGATGGTGACTCAACACCCAACTTCAAGTTGATAATCCCCCTTAATATTTCACTAAAAGAAAATTGGTTTTTCTAAAGTAAATTTCAAAGATAAAATTATTTTAGATTTTGTTTTTTAGAACAATTTTCAAATTTCAATTTTTCGTTGAGGGCTAGGTATTGATAGCTGGTGACTCCATGGGATTTTGATAAGTTAAGCAAATAAATCGCATTTATCGTTTGATTTTTTTTTTCAATCTCTTAAATATGATCTAGATATATCCTTTCTTTTTGTGTTTTCGTTTGTTATTATTGCCTTGTATATATTTGCTTGCTGCTTTAAATTTTTCTACTACTATATGTCATTCATAGTTTTTCTTATTCCCTTGTATATATTTGTTGCTTTAAATTTTTATTGCTTTATGCGTTTAATGCTTTTCTCTGTTCCTTTATTTTCTTTTATATAATTTTGTTGCAAATGTTAAAGAATAGTTTATCAAAGGTAAACAGTTCCTCCCACGCACTCACATTTAACCCTCTTTGATATTCTCCCTCATGATATTTTCTTCGTGCTAAACCCAATCTCATCCGTTAGGATTAGTGTGAAGTAATCATCTCATGATTTCTTTAGACAACAAGGATGGTCAAACCTTAATTAAGCTCAACAATTCCTAAGTTTGTTCACTATAGGTTTGGTTCTAGAACAACAAATTAAGCCATCTTATTAGAGTATGATTGTGATAGTAGACTTACCTATTTAGATAGATTGAGCCTTAAGTTTCGAACCGTAAGTCTAAGGTAAATGTTAATAATTGAATTATGACAGGATGAAGGAACATATTCTATCATTTACCATCCATGCATTCATGCTTTGCATCTACATTGAGAAGGTTTCTAACCTTACCCCTCATAGCAATCAACCTAGGAAACTTTCTTGCAACACTGAGTGAACCCACCATTGAGTCATCACTGATTTGCACACACTCAAATAAAAGACCCTATTTACCATGTTGTGCTACATGGGGATCACCTCATGCATTCAAAGGAGAGTATATAACTCACCCTTCATAAATGGATAGACTCTAGGAATATATTAGAATGACTCGTTACTTGGTGGAGGAGCTTTAAACCCAAGGTATTCGATCTCACTTGGATATTCTTGTGCCTAACCTTGCAGGGGAATGCCAAGTTGAGATCGTTCCAAAATCTTGAAAAGTCTTGAAAATATTTACTTAGAACACTTTGTTCATCTTTTGCATGTTAGAATATTACCCTAACTTTGTTCATTCTTTTTTCCCCCTTTGACCTTGTAAATATTCAATTGTATCATTGATTGTCCTTTCCTTTCTCTTTCACATGTAGGTGATTGAAAAATAAAGTTTAATTCCTTCCAAAAGTTGTTTGATCACATCACAATTGCATCATGGCTAGCACTGATGAAAAACTTGACTCATCCGAGTCTCTCCATCTCATAAGGAAATGACTGACAAAATAGAACAAGAAAATGCTCATATAATTAGTTTACGGGAGAAGCTGACCACTACACCACCAAGTAATCAAGTACAAAATAATAAATATCTTGATCCATAGACAGATACTCATCAGCTTATTCTTCCAGACATTAATCTCTCCTAACACCAAATGTTGAGATATATAAGGAAGTTAGAGATCAAAGCAACAAACTAATAAATAATGATCGCATGTCATTCCTTGAAGTTCAGCTCAAAGTCATTTAAGGAGTGAAAGATTTGGGGATCAAGAGCTTTTTTTTATTTGTGTTTGTTCCGTGATGTTGAAATACCATCCAAATTTAAACTCCCTGACTTTGAAAAGTATGATGGAATCGGGTGTCCCAAAACCTATTTTATCATTTGATTATTTTTTCAAGCTCTTAAATATGATCTAGATATATCTTTTCCTTTGTGTTTTTGTTTGTTATTGCCTTGTAATCAGTTTACTAGAGAAATTGACCATTGCACCACCAAGTAGACAAGTCCAAAATGATAAATGTCTTGATCCATAAACAGATGTTCCTTAGCCTATTCTTACAAACATGAATCTCCTAACATCACATGTTGAGATATATAAGGAAGTTAAATATGAAAGCAAGCAATCTAATAATGATGATCGCATGTCATTCATTGAAGTTTAGCTCAAAGTCATTCAAGAAGTGAAAGATTTGAGGAGTTTTTTTATTTGTGTTTGTTCCTTGATATTGAAATACCATCCAAATTTAAAATCCTTGACTTTCAAAAGTATAATGAAATCCAGTGTCCCAAAACTTATTTTATCCTTTGATTATTTCTTCAAGCTCTTAAATATGATCTAAATACACCTTTTTCCTTTATGTTTTTGTTTGTTATTGCCTTGTAATCAGTTTACTAGAGAAGTTGACCATTGCACCACCAAGTAGACAAGTCCAAAATGATAAATGTCTCGATTCACAGAAAAATGTTCTTCAGCCTATTCTTCTAGGCATTAATCTCCTAACACCACATATTGAGATATATAAAGAAGTTAGAGATCAAAGCAAGCAATCTAATAATGATGATCGTATGTCATTCCTTGAAGTTCAACTCAAAATCATTCAAGGAGTGAAAGATTTGGGGATCAAGAGCTATTCTGATTTGTTTTTGTTCCCTGATGTTGAAATACCATCCAAATTTAAAGTCTCTGACTTTAAAAAGTATGATTGAATTAGGTGTCCCAAAACTTATTTTATCCTTTGATTATTTTTCAAGCTCTTAAATATGATCTAGATACATCTCTTCCTTTGTGTTTCTGTTTGTTATTGCCTATATATATTTGCTTGTCGCTTTAAATTTTTCTATTGCATTATGCTCTTCGTTATTTTTCTCCCTTGCATATATTTGTTGCTTAAAATTTTTACTCCTTCTTTGTCACTTTTCTCAATTGCTTTATTTTATAGTATATAATTTTGTTACAAATGTTGAGGAATAGTTTGCCAAAAGTTAAGGTAAAAAGTAAACAGTTCCTCACTCACATTTAACCCCCTTTGATCTGTTCCCTCATAATATTTTATTTAGCCTTGTAAACACTTTATTTTCGACAGATTAATTTATAAGGATAACATCTTCTTGGATACCAATGAAAACACCATAGAAACAGATAATTGAGGATCGACGATGAATTACACTACAAGAAAATTGGCTTTTAGTAACTATGAAATTCGTTGCCAAAGTGTTTTAGCAACGAAAAAGTCTTTGCATCGTCGTTGCTCTTACGCTTGTTACGTAAAGTATTCTGAAACGATAAAGTAGTCTTTTCGATATCTACTTTTTTCACAATGACAAATAACTGTTGCGAATAAATTGTAGTTGTCAATAGTTAATAATAAAAAAATCAATTTAAATTGGCAACGGAAAACATCATTGCGAAAAACATTTTCGCAAAAAAGACGTAGTTTCGTTACAAAACATGTCTTCGCAACGAGTTTTTTCCGTTTCGAAATAGTTGTCGCAATGACCACGGGTCATTGTGAAACATGTTGACACAATGTATTTTTTTGTTTCAGAATAATTTTCTCAACGACTCATGATCATTGCTAAATTTGTTATCGCAAAATAGTTTTTTCATTCCTAAATATGTTTTACAACATGTATATCGCGCTATGCAATAAATGTTCAAAGCAATGTAATGCCATTACAAAACAATATTTCGCAATGAAACTTTTCCGTTGTTAAGAGTTCAACAACTAGAATTTGTTGCGAAAAGTAAGTTTGCAGCAATTTATTTTTGTTGCGAATCAGGATTTCGCAATGACTTTTTTCTTCGGTACAAAAAAAATTGGATCTAACATTTTTATTGTTTATAATTGATTCATTAAATTTTAACAATTTGTATTATTCATACATATAATCATCTAAATTTTGAACATATTACAACATACATACAAATCCAAGATACTTTTATACTCAAAAATGCTTTTAAAGCATAGATACAAATGCTTTAGCAAGTTTTTATAAAAGTCAAGAGATTTAATTAGCCAATTCAATCATGGCATGTATGCATAAAACTTCATTATTGCTAGACCAAGACTTTTTACAATTTTGCACCTTTTTCAACTTATTACATACAAAAACCACTAAACAAAAACATTGAAATATCTAGTTAAATAAAACATGGAGTAGTCATAACCAAATCTCTCCTATCATACTCAAAACCTACAATGTCAGTCCCTGCTTCGAGATTATAAGAATTTCATACCCCACCAAAAAAAAACATGTCTACCTCTTAGTTAGGTTCCAATATAACAACTCTTAACATCACTCATGCCGTATAATGGAAAAATGAAGTGCTAAAGTAAGTAATTCATACCAACAAAATAAGAGAAAGCACCAAATCAAATAGAACTAAGTTACCATAAATGGAATCTTAATGGAATGAGATTTAGTTGTGCATAATGTGTGCACGGTAGAGTACCCTGGTTATTAATTAATAGAGAAATAAAAAATTTAGATACATAATATGCATACCAACAATAGCCAAACTAGAAACATAATTTACAATATTTAAAAGCACAAGAAAGTGATAAAAGAAAAAAGAAACATATTCGGATAGAAAAAAGAGAGAAAAAATGCATAATGATTCACATTTTACCTTGAGACCTATAAGTCAAGATTCATAGATGCATATTTAGCCCCTTAAGGGCCTTCAATGAATATACCAATATGTATCACATCAAACTTACATTAATATGTTCCAACTTATGATTAAATGATTGTTTAAAATCGACCTAGCATTTGCCTATTGAATGTACCATAGACTATTTTCACTTTCATCTTCTTGAGCCAATCATACACAAAATGAAAACAGTAATTCCAAGAAAGACAAACTAACTAGGAATAATTTAGAGAAGGGAATTTAAAGGTAGCTTATCAAGTAAAATGAAGTTGAAATGATTCCATCAAATAAACTAAAAAACATATGACAAACATCATTAGCATTGCAAATTATACTGTAGTAGGTTCCAAAAAGCATAATTAAATGTCAAGAAGAATAAGTCTAGAAGCAAAGAAAACCAAAAAAAACCAATTCAGAACATAATGGTACACTACAACGCCACAGCTTCGTTCATCTTCAACAAAATACATGCTAGGAGCAATCTTTCTAAAAACGACACCACAGAATACCTACCAGAAGCAATCTAATTTGATATGAATACATTTTGAAGGTGTTACACTCATAAAACGTATATGCAGATAAACTTCAACCAAAATGAGCAATGAATCTTAAATAGTAGATTACAGCTAAAATTAGAACAAATTAATCATCATGAGTTTCCTTAACACATTGCATTAAAAAAGATTAAGAACAAAAGAAAAGAAAGTTTTTAAACATTATGAAAGAAAAGTGAGAAAAGAATATTATTTTCAATAGTAATCAACTCTATTTATAATCTTAAACCATGCCCCTCTTAAGGTACTGTTAATCAAAGATAGGCTCAACTGCTTGGAATGCTACGAGAGTCATTTACTCTATGTTCAGATCACTGCACAACTAGATCTCTAGTGCCGGAAGATTGAAAACTTGGTGGACATGTTTGTTGCTTTCCTACACCGTTCCCTTGTCGAGGATGTGAAGTCACCTCTTTCATTCCTTGACCTTCCATATTGCTCATTTCTTTACTTTTACCTCGACTTACCATACCTTATATTATAAAAATCACGAAACAAAAATTTTCAAATTCAAAAGCATAAATCAAGAAATATGAAGCATAACTACAATGAATTAACTTATAATCAAAATAGAAAAAGGCATAAGAGCATACTTTTTCATCTCTTAATCCATTAAATAATCTGATAAGCAAAAACCACAAATGTACGGGGAAAAAAAGGCACACTGAATGCCTATACATATTAGAAGCACTTCCTATGTAGTAATATACATATTGTGCCCAAAAAATAGTTCCAAAAAATAGTCACCACATTCATGGCTTAATTTTTCAATCATCATCACAAAATTAATTTTCCCATCAACATACTCTTCCTTATCTCTTATCCTTCCTATCATCTTCATCAACGTATGAGTCACAGTCACCATCTTCATTCAAATCTTCTACCATTTCGATTTCATTGTCATCGATGAAATCATCATTTGCTTCCCCCGCATTTGGAAATGCTTTAAAAAAATTTGCAATATCATCATCTATTGTTTCTATAGCGATATCAATCATTCAAGGGATCAATTTCATCAACGTCATCAAAGGAACCTAGTAAACAACACTATTATCTTGCAACTCTTGTTGATACGCTTCTCCATAATCTCCTTCACACATTTCATCAATTGTTGGCACGTTGTAAACGTCTCGAGGATGTATCTTCACAACATTTAGCTAATCTTCATGTTTCGGATCGTCCACATAAAAAACTTCCTCAAATTGTAATGCCAACACAAATGGTTCATCAGTAACTAAAGAGCGATTACTATTTGCAGTTGTGTGACCATACTCATCAATCTTGTACCCTCTACCTTCAAGTTGAACATCAAACCAACTACATTTGAAAACAATAAATCGTTTTCCTCCCTTATATTGCAACTCATAAATATCTCTCAAGATACTATAATATTCTTTGTCGGAAGAGTCATCTCCTTGCACTATTATTCCACTATTTTGACATTTTCTTATCTTCATATCGGTCAAAAGTGTGGAACCTAAACCATTAATGATGAAGCCACTGTAACGCCTTACCATGTTAAAGAGATGATGGACTAAATTTTATAATCCAACAGTGGCGGATCTTCTAAATGCCTTCGTGTCACCTATTAAAGTTGAAACACAAGGAAAAAAAATATATCTTAATTAAGTACAAGGTTGTATGAAAAGATGATTTGAGTTGTGGATATAAGGAGTACACATACACAATTATATTACCATCAGGGGAATTGAGCTTTGTGTCTCTCTTGGACGTTTCGAGGACTTCCTTTTTCTAATTCCTCCTTGTGTTCACTATGAGAACAATGCATTCATGGGAAGTTAATATCAAAGATTCTAACCAAGTTAAAAACAAAGAGAATATATTAGAATTGAGAATGGATCAAAATAGAACATACTCAATAAAGAGCAAAACTTCTTCACAATTATTGAAAACATATGTGTGGACTTGCTCAAACTCTTTTAGAGTAAGATGAGGCTGGATAGGCTTCCTTAACACTACAAGAAAAAGAGATATCACCAACGGACAAAATTCGTCGCTGATACTTTATTTCCCGTCACGAACTGTCATCGGTGATGTCCCGTTAGTGATACCCTCTTCGATGATACTACTTTTCTCCGATGTATCAAATATTCGTCGGAGAAACCAGTATCACCGACAGATAGTTCGTCGATGATACTTCTTCAAAAAAATTAATTTTGATCGTTTTTAATGAATAATTAATAATAAAAAAAACAACTTGTTACCGATGGATAGTCCGTCGATGATGCTATTTCAAAAAATTTAATTTTGGTTTTTAATAAATAAATAATAATAAAATAACTTATCACCATGAAATATTCCGTCAGTGATGCTTCTTAAAAAATTAATTTTTGCCATTTTTAATAAACAAATAATAAAAAAAATAACTTATCCCTGTCGGAATATTCCATCAGTGATAATGAATTTCGGAAAAAAATAATAATATCCTCTGAAGTCTTGCAATTGGATTTGAAATTCTCTATAAGACCAACAAAGACAATTAAGCACCACCTTTTTCTTTGGCTAATGGAAAATCAACTGCTATAACACAGAGAAATAGAGAAGCTACAACATTTAACCATTGAGCTCATTGGAAAACTGAACTAATCAAAATTCAAGACATCAAAATATAACTTTGTAGCACTAACAAGAGCGGAAGCTTTAGCAGCATCAGATTCATTGCCAGAAGAACTGCCAAAATCTGAATCTGAAAATGAAATCATACAAAAAAAAGTCAACATCAATATGCTACAAGCAAATAAATAAGAATGACTTCATGTCTTAAGTAAAAAAATTGCATGTATTCTATCACAGGTAAAATAAAAAATCAAAGCTATGAATTACCCCCAGTATCAAGGAAGACAAGAAAAAAGGGAATACGTAGGCAACCATTCATAAGTTTATGGATTCCTATAACTTTAAATAAGCTTTTTGAAATCTTCTTACAATGTTCCTTAAAAGGATAATTAAGTGAGCATGCAACAAGAAACGCGGGCAAATCGTTCACTATTTCATTTGGTTGGTGAGAAAATATAAACTAATAATAGTTAAAACATCAAAACTTATCATTTAGGCCCCAAAATTGAAGCATTCAGCTAACTAAGCCTAAAATGAATGACTGACTTAACATTAAGAACCATCCACAATAAGTCACAACAATCAGCAAAGTTATAACACAAGATATTTTAATTATATTACCAAAACAAGAAAAAAAAAACCTCTTGCATAGTGATATGCAACGCTTGCAATAATGTTTGTTTAAGAAAGCTCTAGTTACAAATAAAAGCAAACAACTTTGTATGTGCAGTATATCCCAAAAGTTAAAATAATTCATGTACAAATGTAATAGCCTTATTGAGATGAACATGACCAACACAGCCTGCATCAAAATCTTAACTTTCTGATACAATTCATTGTTTTTTTATATGTATACAAGAAACTAGACATTAGAACTTTGAATATTGCATTGAGCAAACTATTACTAAAAAATATTCCATTGTTAACAAGAAACAAATTACCAGAATCATCAAGTAAATACTAGGCATGAAAAATTGATTAGACATGGCAGGATTAAGGACTGCGTTATATGCAGGATTAGACATGGTAGTAGCCGCTAATACACCTACTGGTTTATCGAGAACAATCTTTGTGGCTTACTGCAAGCCTTCGACCCATATTTAAATTGAATTATTGAATTTCTACAAGCATTTCTGATGGTGCCATTATAACGAATAATAATATCTCGAAGTACTGCCACCATGTTTTTGAATAAGGTACCAGGTTCAGACAATCCTCTTGAGGAGCAGACTATAACCTACATAGTAGAGATTGAATGAGCCATCTCCTCATATGGATCCAATCCATTAAAAAAGCAGCTCTTAACTAATCCAAATTCTGCAGAAGGGTAATGAATTGGAATCTCGTAAAACTATAGCATATGATGACCAATCTATGAAAAGGGAAGTATACCAAAACCCTAGCATACAAAAAAAATTGGAGAAATTCCCTCCTCCTATGAATTCTCATAAAACTAGGAAAAAAATCCATCACATGACCCCCAACTATAGACTGCAGAACAACTAACAGTGACGAGAAAAACTAATCAAACCAACAACTAGTAAGCACACCAAGAAACAACATAATCTTTTAGAACAACCACATAGGCAGCAAAATGTGCTTCTTAATTCCCAAACTTCCAGTTCAGGAACATCGAGACCCGACCACAAATTAAAACAGATCACACATCATTTGCAGCAGTGACCCTCATTCCCAAACACAACTCTATAACATCAGTATGAACAAGATATCAGACATAATTAAGGACAACAGCTAGAGGAAGAGAAATACAGCACCATTGTCACTTAAAAGCAAGTAGAAATCAGGAGCAGTACAGTTAAACCCAAAATATACATGGCAAAATTGAAAAATTACTTCTATAGTTTCCATTTTGTCATACCAAACAACATGCATCTATTTTGGACATTTCTATCATGGTAAAAAATCACCAAGAGCAAGACCATATCTAGCTAAGAATCCAACACAACAGAAATTTCGAATTCAACTCAATATTTTTTTTTTTAAAAAGTTTGTTGATTTGAATCAGTAGAGCTGGAACCTGTGTACAATTGCAGTTTTAAGGGAAATTAAAAAAGAAATTCTAAAAGGATATCATCTTGCATTACCCAAAAAAATGTATTAAACCAAAACCCAAAAGTATTTACCCAAAAAAATGTATTAAACCAAAACCCAAAAGTATTGAACCACCCTTCTTTGATGGAGGCAATAGGCTTTTCAATATACTGAGGAAAAGTACATTCTATAAAAACTAGCAGTCTTGATAAAACAAAAACTTGTAACTTATTAACTCCATCCAACAAAATAAACATGGCTCCAAAATTAACCTATAAAACCAAAAAAAAAATAATCACTCTCAATCAAAACAAAACCCTAACATTCATTGCAACAATAGCAAAGCAAAATAACAATCGAACTCATGAATGTGCAATTTAGAGACGATTTATAGGAATATTTCCTTTTTTTTGGCTCCCATACAAAATGGATAATGCAATATGGTGGAAACCTTGCTGATATATTTATCACATCCATCAAAGTGCATCAGTAAAGGAAGAAGAATATAGAAAGTTCAACATAACACCCATTCAGCCATTCCCAAATGACAATTCCAAATAAGTAGACATTATTATTATATCTACGCAATTATGAAAAATCTAGTAAAGACTGAAATGAATTCTAGCTAGATATCCATATAATACTTAAGTATAAGATATTAATTGATAGACCAAAATAAGTTCTTCGCAAGTTAATGCAGCGCAGTAAAGGAGAAAAAGAAAAAAAATGGTCTCTTACAGGAACATGTGCTAGGTTGGAAAGGTGTCTGTTTCATAAACCAGTTATGAATCATAATTCAACTGAAACTAACACGAAGCTGTAATCCAACCATGTGATGTACCCGACCCAAATAAAGACATAATAAATTCAATTAGAACAGCCATAAGGTTCAACCACTCCTTCTCAGGTTCACTAGTAGTCAATGAACAGAGAAACAACACAACAATAAAGATGAAAAGAAATCATAAATCAAAATGTGCAGCAACCCAGAAAATCATGACCAAGTTAAAACTTCAAAAATTAAAACAAAAAACGCAACAGTTACTAAGTGGAGACGAATACATTGACTAAGTGTGAGAAAGCCATGCATACATATAAATGTATAAATACATAAATACAAAAATATGTACATATAAAGCGACAGAGAGAGAAGAAAGATTAAGTAGAAATGATTTCAAGGAAAAAATTACAGAAAATAAAAGAGAAATGGAGATAAAAAGGTGATTTAAAAAGGCAAGAGTGGGGATACTTACGTAGAGAGGCTAACGAAAGACCTCCGGCCATACGATTGGGAGGACGAGAAGATCATAGCCATCCAATAACTCACACTGCCGCTACAGATTGTGCTGCTGCTGTCGTTGTAATGTACATATAAAGCGACAGAGAGAGGAGAGATTAAGTAGAAACGATTTCAATGAAAAAATTACAGAAAATAAAAGAGAAATGGAGATAAAAAGGTGATTTAAAAAGGCAAGAGTGGGGATACTTACGTAAAGAGAGAGGAGAGGCTAACGAAAGACCCTTGGCCATACGATTGGGAGGACAAGAACATCATAGCCATCCGATAACTCACAGTGCCGTTACAGGTTGTGCTGCTGCTGTCGTTGTTGACTGTGCGGCTAATTGTAGAGGAGGTGGACCTAGCAACGGTGAGGTCACAGAGAGAGGGAGACAGAGAAAACCAAGAAATTTCTTAGGAGACAGAGAGATTCAGACAAGATTAAAAGCAAAACCCCAAAAAAAAGAGACCCAAAAATTGAGAAAAATCCCCAAAAAAATATCAATTTTTTTAACTAGAAGAAGAAGAATAAGACATTGAGTGAGTGAGACTGAGCGAGAGATCGAGAGTGATTTGAGTGAGAGAGATCGAGAGGGTTTTGAAGATATTGAAATAGAAATCTAGGGATCATATATTCTGAAAGGCCTAATATTGCAGTATTATAAATTTTTAATATTATTTATATTATGCGTATATATATTTACACGTCACCTTAAATCGAATAAAGAATCCGAATAAAGTGAAATCACATAAAGAGATTGATTTTATGTTAAAGAAACCATCTTGATAACAATCTTTTTATGACGATATCTGCAAGTTAGGCATTAGTAAGAATATACTAGATTTGAATATCTCTTTGGGTTACTTTTTTGTGAACAAAGTGAAAATCTATCTCAATACGCTTGGTACGAGCATGGAACACCTGATTAGTAGCAAGATAAGTGGCACTAACATTATCACAATACACTCGAACTGGATGAATTAAGAACACATATAAGTCATATAGAAGCTGACAAATCCAATAGGTCTCAGCTACAACATAGGTAAGGGATCGATATTCAGATTTAGTGCATGAATGAGACACAATGAGTTGTTTCTTTGCTTTCTATGAAATAATATTTGGTCCAAGGAAGACATCATAATCTGTGGTGGATCGACGACTGTCAGGGCAGTTGGCCCAGTCAGTATCTGCATAGCATGAAATAGAAAAGTCATTTGCAGAAGCAAGAAGTAAACCATGATTAGTAGTACCACATAAATAGTGAAAAATGCGTTTGGCAAGCTAAAAATGAGCCATGCGGGGAGCATACAAAAACTGACTAGCTAGATTAATAGTATATGCAATATCAGGTCGAATCGTGGTTAAGTACTGAAGACCTCCAACCATGCTCCTAAATTCTGAAGGATCTGCTAGTTGGTCACCCTCGTGTAGTGAATGTGTGGTCTGGGAAGGAAAGGAGTTTTAACTTATTTGGCTAAAGACATAGAAAATTTAAGTAGAAGATCGTTGGTGTATTTATTTTGAAAGAGAAATAAACCAGTGGGACGACGAATAGCTTCAATGCTAAGGAAATAATGAAGATCACCAAGATCATTCATAGAAAATTGATTAGATAAAATATGAATAAAACTAAAAAGAAGACTAGAATTATTACCGGTGAGAATAATGTCATCAACATACAGTAGTAAGATAATAAGACCATGGGATGACGTAAGAACAAATATTGAAGTGTCTGCCCGACTACAAGAAAAACCAAGAGTAATAAGGAAAGAACTGAAGCAGTGAAACCAAGCCTGATGAGCATGTTTCAGACCATAAATAGCTTTGCATAATTTACAGACATAAGTGGGACGAAGGGTATCAACAAAACCAAGAGGTTGTTTCATGTACACCACTTCATTAAGATAACCATTCTTAACATCAAGTTGTCGAATCACCCAAATAAGAAATTACTAGGGATAAAACAGTGTGTATAGTAGTAGGTTTAACAACAAGACTAAAAGTTTCATGATAGTCAATACCTGGTTGTTCATGGAATCCCTGAGCGACCAACCTCGCTTTGTAGTGCTCCACAGACCCATTAGCTCAATATTTAATTCTGTAAATCCACTTACACCCAACTAAATTTTTCATTGGATCATATGGAACCAGATCCCAAGTGTGGTTAGTTAAAAGTGCATTAAATTTGTCAGGCATAGCTGACCACCACTCGAGATCTTTATTTGCCTGAGAAAAACTAGTTCAGTTTATTGGGTAGTAGTGGAAAGAGAGAGTAATTGTTTGGGTTTTCGAATTCCAGATTTTGAACGAGTGATCATGGGGTGACGAGGGGCAGGGTGGGATAGTGGTTGAAAAATGGAGGTAGAAGGAGCGGTTGGTTCAAGAATGGTTGGTTTAGGAGAAGGAATGACAATGGGAATGGAAGAAGCTGAGGTTGGGGCTAACGAGACGGATAAAGCAGATGGTAAAGGGAGAGACATTGGTGGGGTGGGTTAAGTGACGAGAAATAAAATTAAGGGTCTAGGGGTAGAGACCGAAGGTAGAGGTAGCGAGGCAATAGGAGCCAGTGGTGGAGAATGAAGATTATGATCAAGAAGACTAGGAACATGAGTTACTAGAGAAATAGAGGGGGAGAGAGAAGATTGATGCAGTGGTTCAGCCGTAGTAAAAACAAGTGAAGGAATGGATGAGTCGTTAGGTGTAGGGAGGGGACATGTGTAGTGAGAGTCAGATAAGGAAAACATAGTTTATGGAAGACAACATGACGACTGGTATAGACACAACCAGTGGTGGGATCTAGACACTTATATCCTTTGTAATTTTGAGCATAACCTAAGAAGACACATTGTTTGGATCAAGGTGCAACCTTGTGGGGTGCAATGGCAGTTATGTTAGGATAGCAGGAACACCGAAAGACATGAAAAGATGAGTAATCAGGAATTTTAGACAACAATTTTGTATAAAGAGCTTGATTTTTCAAAACAGGAGTAGGGAGACGATTGATGATGTAAAGTGCAGTGTATGTAGCATCGACCCAAAATGAATCAAGAAGAGATGAGTTAATTAAGAGGGTGAAAGCCATTTCACTAATGTGCCTATGCTTACGTTCAACAACACCATTTTGTCGAGGAGTGTTCGGGTAAGACATGTGAAAAGTAATACTTTGGTGAGCAAAAAATTGTTTGAAAGGCGTTTGATCAAATTCTTTACCACCATCACTTTGAAAAGTTTTTATTTTTATAGAAAATTGATCTTCAACAAGAGCTTTAAAGGTACAAAAGTGTTGAAAGACTTTAGATTTTTTACGCATAGAAAAAATCCAAGAATAACGAGAAAAATAATCTACAAAAAAAACATAATATCAATAACCCAAATTTGATAAAATAAGAGATTGCCAAACATCAGAATGTATTAAAACCAAAGGTTTGTTAGTACAATGCTGAACAGAATCAAAAAGTAAATGTTTAGACTTGCCTAGATGACACTCTAAACAAAAAAAAAACAGAATATTTAGAAGTTAATGAAATATTCTTGCGAGTTTGTAAAAGGAAAAATACATGGGGACCTAAATGACCAAGTCGACGATGCCAAATATCACCAGACTTGATGAGAGACTAGTGACAGAGGAGAGAGAGTGACTGAGCTGGGTGGAAGAGGGTAGATGTCACTATTACTGGAGGATTTGAGAAGAGCTCTCCCCGTACTCTTATCCTTAATAACAACATGAGATGCATCAAAGTTAACAGAACAGTTGTTATCAAAACATAAATGTTTAACATAAAGTAAATTATGAGATAATTGTGGGACATGCATGACATTTTTAAGGTAAAGTGGTTTGGTGGAGGTGTGTAAGAAAGTAGAGCCAACATTACTAATATCAAGCAATTGTCCATTACAAACCAAAATTTTGGTTTTCCAAAATAAGGTATAAGGTTAGTAAGTATACTTGATTAAGAAGTCATGTGAGTAGAAACAGCTGTATCAGGGTACCACTGAGCGGCATTAGACTCACCAAGTGGCATGGTAGAAAAAGATTTCGGTAAATCATGAGAGACAACAGCATGATTGAACCGACGAGGACAAGTTAAGGCAAAGTGATTAGCGTGTAACAAATTTGACGTGACGTGGAGAATGCACCAAGATGTAGTCCCAATATACCTTCACGACTATAAGGGGAAATACCAACAAATCAATTAAATATAGGAGAAAAGTGAGAGGACTGACTAGTACCTGAACCATGCTAGGAGGAGGCACCACGACCAATATTACTGCCACATCCTCGGCCACGATCCCGATAACCAGAATGACCCCTGCCACGAGCACGAGAAACACTAGAGGTGGTGGTGGTGGTGGCAAAGGCTGTAGGAGGGTCAGAAAGCTAAGAAGGGACCTGAATATACTTCAGGCATTGTTCTTAGAGGAACAACTTAGTGCGCAGATTGTCAAAGGTAAGAGCAATATTGGTGTTGGTGACCGTGGTGATAAAGCTTTCATACTAAGTAGGCAGACCTGCTAAGGCATAGGATATGACGCCTTTGTTGGAGAGAGGTGAATTGATGGCAGCAAGAGCATCAACTATGGCTTTGAGATCTCGAAGATATTGTTCAATAGATTTGCCAACTTTAGTATGTTGATGAAGCTTCAGGAAAAGGTCAAACTCATTTGCATTAGACTAATCACGGTAACATTGTTCCAAGGCCAGCCAGACATCCCGAGAAGTACGAAGATCATGGATGTCTTGGAGTATGTCTGAAGTAAGGGTTGCATTAAACTAAGAGCGAAGGCATTGGTCCGTACGGAGCTAGCGTGGGAAAGCAAGGTTAAGGGTTGTGGTGCCATCACTAGAATAATAACACTATGTGGGAATAGGGAAAGTACTATCAACGTACCCGATCAGGTCGTAACTTATAAGGACTGGGAAAAATTGAGAGCGCCAAAGAATATAATTAGAATTATCGAGTTTAATATTAACCAGGTGGGTGATACTAGGAGCGGAGAACAGAGGGAGATTAGGGAAAGGTGGATGAGTTGGGGAATTAATGAAGGAGAGTGAGGAACCAAGTGAAGGACCGGCTGTATGTGTAGGCATGATTATGACAGGACCAGCTGATCGAACAAAGGAGACTGAGGAGTCATGCGCAGGACTAGGCACATGGGTGATGTTAACCGTGATGCCACTGGAAGCCACAGCAGGGTAGGGGATTTCAGTGAAGCGAGAGGTAATTGGAGCAGTGTTTTCTATGATTTTGGATTTAGAGGGAGATAAACAAGTGTTTAGGGTTTTTGGATCTTACTGTTATGATACCATGAAAATATTGAAATAGAGATTTAGGGTTTATATATTCTGACTGCTTAATATAGCAGTATTAGAAACTCATATTTATAAGGTGTTTAGAGAAGAGTGTTATAATAGGAATGTTCTAAAAGGACAAAGGTTTCCTATTTATGATAGACTAAAAATTCCTAATATTATTTACATTAAGAGTATATACATTTATAGGTTCTAAGAGTTTTTTTTTGGGTTTGCAGGAATAACTCCCGCGCCAATTTTTGGTCTATTTTAGAGTTTGGCTGCAGTGGTGAAAGTGGGGGTTTAAATACCCCTTAGGGTAAGGGGAAAAACAATTTAGGTTTGGGCACAATTTGGATTTAAGCTAGTGGGTTAGACTTGATCCAAAAAATATTGGGCTAATCTTATTTGGTTCAAAAATGAAAACCATTTTATTAAATAATATTTATATAAATTATTTTATTTTTTGAGTTTTCAAGTAGTATGATAAAATAATTTGATGCTTTTATTTGTTACTGAAATGTTCAATGTTATTTAATACACTGTCTATGTATTTTTAAAATATGTAGAAATAAAACATTTTTTTTGAATTAATACATATTTTTATTTCATAAAAAAATTATTTAGGAACAAATAACAAATATGTATATGTTATAAGCAAACATAAATTCATTTCAAGTTGGTAATCCCTCGTCAGTCACCACAAACTAGCAAATTAATTCTAAACAAATCCACAAGATTAATTGAACTAGACTTAAATCAAAGTATATACATGTGGTATCGCACTGGTGGAATTGTAAAGACTAAATATGGTAGAGTATAACAGCAAAGCTCATAATTTAAACTTGTTTAGTAGCATTATATATACTATAATAATATTATATTAATTAACTATATATATATATATTATATACTTAAAAATATTTATTTTATTATTTTTAAATATTTGGTGTCATGAAATAATTAATACCCTAAACACTCAACCCTAGCTAATTAATTAACCACAAATTCTAATTAGCCTAAACCATAAACATCAACCCTAAACCCTAAATTGTAATTAACTTAGTCCTTATTAACCAACTCTAAATTAGCTAATCCTAAACCCTACACCCTAATGCCTCGTTTGGTAAAGGTAATAGAATCAATGTTGTAATGTAACCGGGGCTGTAACGGAATCGAGGCTAGAATCTGATTACATTGTTTGATTAGCTTTTATATCATGACTGGAATGAAATCAAATTGATTATCTGAGGATAAAATGTATATAAAATTAATCATAATAATTATTAATACCATTTTATTATATATATATATATATCATATTATTTACTATCGTAATATTATTTATTTATTAATTATTAATATATATACTAATTCATAAATAATTATGTTATAGTAGTTCATTATATTATAATTATTATTTATATATATTATAAACCCTAAAACCCTAAACTGTAATGTAATTGAGCCTAACTATAATGTAACCAACACTATAATAATTTGTAATTTTATTATATAATTATCTTATATATATTAGAAGAAGGTTTTTAAAAAAATATCACCAAGGGAATTTTTTTAGGCCAAATTATCACCAAGAAAATTTTTCGACAGAAATTTATTCAAGTTGGAATGATATAATGTTCATGTGTTGGTTAATATGTTCATATCACTATAATGAAATCAAATTGACTAAAATCCGTTTAAGGATAAAATGTATATAAAATTAATCATAATAATTATTATTACCATTTTATTATATATATCCTATTATTTACTATTATTTTATTATATATATAATATTATTTACTATCTTATATTAAGTTAATTATGTTATTGTATTAATATTTATTTTATCAATATATGATTTTTATATCAATATAAATTATATAAATATCTTATATTAGTTAATTAAATTATTTTCAAATATTTAATATTATATTAATATTTATTTATTTATATTCTATTTTTATTATTAGTCATATACTACTATATTTTTATTATTAAATCATATTATTATTTACTATAACAGTATTATTTATTTATTGATCAATTATTAATATATACTAATTCGTCAATAAGATAAAAGAGATTTTAAAAAATCGGTTTTAAAAATTAAAATATATATATAATGTCTTTAAGATGCATTTATTATCACCGACAGAATATTTCATCGGTGATAGTATTTTTTATGTTTTAAAAAATAAAAGCGCAATTTAAAATATTTTTAAAATGTATTTATTATCACCGAGGGAATTTGAAATTAAAAGATGAATTTTAAAAAACTATTACCAAGGGAATATTATTATCACCAAGTGATAAAATCCGTTGGTGAAAGTAGCTATCACCGACGAAACAATTTCCATCGGTGATAATCCGTCGCTGATGCCATTTTTTTCTCGTAGTGAAAGCACGACCAAGAGGTAAAAATATCTCCAAACCAACACTTGAGGTAGGATCACTATCACTATCATCATTTCGTGCTACTCGATTAAATTTAGTCTCAATCACTCCCATGTACATTAAAGAGAATGTAAGACATTCATCTGCCAAATAATCGATGGCAAAACCTTTTGGCCTTGCTTTGTTACGTACGTATGACTTTAAAGTTCGTAAGTACCTATTCATAAAATTATGATACGTCAACTCAAGTAACTCGAATCAATAATTGCCAAAAATGATGACAAATATGATACACGAGATTTATATCTCAATCGGGTACATCCATTGATATTGGGCCGGTCTAGCAAGTTTTGCTTCCCCCACCAAGTGAACCGCCAAGTGTGCCATAACATAAAAAAATGAGAGGGGAAATATCATTTCAAGCTTACACAAAGTTTTGAGAATTTGAGTCTCAAGTAGATTTAAATCATCTATTTTCAAGCTTTTGGAACACAATTCTCAAAAGAAAACTCTCAATTCAATTAGTATCCCAATACATTTTTAGGTAAGATACCATAAATTGCAAGTAAAATAAGTTTAAAAAAGATATGATAACTGATAAGAGTCATAAAATGCATCTAAACAATACTTAATTGTTAACATTTTGGTCGTAATCGCACTTTTATATGTTGATAACTCTAAAGTGATATTCATAAATCATTGACTTAATTTGATGCATTTTTAGGTGCTTTGAGTACAAAAGAGATAATAAAGCGATCCATGTTTAAAGCACCAAAAGATCTTGGGTGTCGGTGCTCGTTTTTGTCCAAGGTTTAGACGTGTCCAAACATGATCAAAGATGGTTAAAGTCTAAACCAAGGCTGGATTAATAAATTAAATTAAGTTGAAAGACTGCACACAAGTGTGTGCATCACTTTGGAGCAAGTTAAGGGTAGGCACACTAGTGTGTGCACTTCTGCATACAAGCTGAAGGAGTTCACTAAATTGCCAGAATTTCCCGTACAGATCAATCATTTTTGCAGATTAAACTATATTGATATAGGAAGAACCAGGAGATGAACCATATATGTTTAGAAAGATCCGGAAGTCTATTTTCTGGAGAATTTTACGGTTCGTAAAAAGGAGTTTTCTAGAGAAAGTTATAGCAGTTTTAGTGGAAATAGTACAGGCCAGCACAGCAGGCCCAGGCGCACAGCACGGCCCACTCGCCTCTTGACCGGATTAGGGCGAGCAAATGACATTCTCCAAGACCAAAACACCCCCCTCATGCTCTATAAATATATCTTTACGGAGTGTGCAGCTGGGCATTAAAGAGAGAAAGCAAGGAAGAGAGAAAAAAGAGAGGATCCAAGGGATCCGAATCCAGCGTTCTTCCATTTTCTTTCCAAGTTTTCTTTGGCTGCAAATCAAGGTGAGAACATCCATATTGTTCATCCACCTTGAATTTCGTGGCCAAATCAAGGGGAGAGCATCCTTATTGTTCTTCCACCTTGATTTCCATGGCCAACTAGTCTTCATACAAGGGAAAAGGATGAATCCTTAGGGATTTATTGTTCCTTATTTCCTATTCTTGATTCGGTTGTATGGATTTATTGTTGAATATTTTTTGTAAATTATTCATTGATTAAGTAAGAAGGATTTGAGTTCATGTGATAGATGTACTTTTTATTCTTCTTCTTTTAGATTCTCTTAATTCGGTGATTGCATCCTTCTCCTCCTTTGAGGTTGTTTGGATGTGATTGATTCCGGTAGATTTATTTTATTGATTGTCCATTACTGCAATATTTTCTTTTAAGACATATTGTCGTTTCTTGATAATTTTTAAGATCAGTCATGTGTGCTTGAACCAAAATCAATGAGTAATTTGTAGCAATTATATTAGAGTTATAAATGTGCTTGATTGAATATATTCCGATTGCTTGTTTGGGATGAGAAACTTGCAGTCGAGATAAAATCAATTGAATCAAGAGTGGAAATAGGAAACAAACCTAAGGAGGATTCCCGGAACCTTGTTATTTCTTATTTATATTTCCTTTATATTTACGCAATTTTTCTTACATTATTTCACCATCAAAACCCAAAAATCTTTCGTGTAACTTTTATCGTTCGTTTTAAGGTTCACACATTTTCCTTTGTACTTAACTTGTTTCCCTGTGGAATCGACACCCCAAAGCCGTACTACAATAACCGTGTTATACTTTGGGCGTAATCAAATTTTGGCACCGTTGCCGGGGAAACACTTTTAAGTACAAGGAAACTTGTCAACTTTGAGTGTAACGGTAAAATAAAAATAAAAATTCGTAAATATCTTTCTTTTCAGCAGTTTGTAAATACGGTCATATCATTCCTTTACTTCTGTTTTATTTATTTGTTTATTATTCTGTTTTATTATTCTGTTTTATTTACTTGTTTATTATTCTGTTTTATTTATCTGTTTATTATTTTGTTTTATTTACTTGTTTATTATTCTGTTTTATTTATTTATTTATTTGTTTACTTATTTATTATTTTGTTTTTTATTTAATTTTCCCGCTAAATTAATTGGTGCATGTTTAAACCGAGAGATTTACGAGGCAGATTCATTAGAGGACCCGAATTAGAGTTACCCTCTCCTTCCACCTCCATTGGTGAAACCTCGCCTAGATCAAACAATAGTGCACCCCCATCAGAAAATTTAGAGAATTTTGTTAACATGGCCGATAATCATAATGAAAATGTTGCCAGGACACTTCAGGATTACCTCCACCCTACACGCATAGCCACACTATCATGCATCATGTTTCCAGCCAATACTCGCCAGCTAAATTTTAAACCAGAGATGATTCAATTACTCCCTACTTTTCATGGCTTGGATAACGAAAACCCATATGTGCACATTAAAGAGTTTGAGGAAGTAGTCGCAACTCTTCATAGTCACGATGAACCCGATGACATTGTTAGGCTTAAGTTCTTTCCTTTCGCTTTGAAGGATAGAGCTAAGAGTTGGCTATACTCATTAAGACCACAATCTATTGGGTCGTGGACTGAGATGACTCGAATTTTCTTCAACAAATACTTTCCCCAACATAAGACCAATGCTTTGAAAAGGCAAATCTCCACCTTTGCACAAAAGGACAGTGAGACTCTGTATCTGTCTTGAGAGAGATTTAAAGAGTTATTGAGTATGTGCCATCACCATAGGTATGAGAATTGGCGTTTAGTGAGCTATTTCTATGAGGGTCTTACCTATAGAGAACGCCAATTTGTAGAGATGATGTATAATGGTGGGTTCTTGGAGAAAGATCCTGACGAGGCCATAGAGTACCTCAATGAGCTTACTGAAAAAGTTCACACTTGGACTGGACCTAGTGCTACTGAAAGCACAAATAGGTCACGACCTATAGAGCACCCAAATGGTGGTGAAATTCACCATCTTAGGGGAGAGGATAACCTTAAGGCCAAGGTCGAGATACTCACTAGGGAACTAGAGGTATTAAAGACTAAGAGCTTAAAGCCAACACACGTGGTTAATCATATAAAATCTTTTTAACCATATTTTGTGTGTGGCGGGGTAGACCATCTCGCCCAAGAGTGCCCCACATTTATTGATATAAGAGGGATGTATAAGGAACAATGTAATGCCCTAGGCATGTAGATGAAGCCTTCTACACCCTTCTCTAATACCTATAATCCGGGATGGCGAAATCACCCCAATTTCAGCTGGAAGTCTGAAAACCAGTAACTTGCACAACCCCCTGCACCATATTCTGAACCATATCATGCACCTGTATCTTCTAGGAGTTCTTTAGAAGACACTTTACATGCTTTTATTGAAGCACATGGGAAGACAAATCAAAGGCTTGAATCTTTAATTGTGCAGGTTGTTGAAGAACATAAAGAGATAAAGAGCCAAGTGTCCAAGCTGACGAGCTACTTGAGTATGACTGAGCGAGGTAAGTTCCCTTCTCAAGCTCAGTCCACATCCTATGGTCAGCACCAAACGCAACAAAAGAAAGAGGATGTGAATGCCATTGAGACACTTAGTGGTAAGTCATTACACATCCCAACACCGAACAAATCAGTGGATGTGGACGACAACCGCCAAGTATATACCCTCACCCATAGCTTCACGGGAGCACATATTGAGCCAAAATCTGCAGATGTTACTGATGACATCTTTAAGGTCTCTCCAAAGCACACAAGCAGCAAATTTAACAGTAAAGCAATTGCTGGTGTAGTCAACTCATGTTTGTCTAGGAGGGAATAAGAGTGTCTGGCTGAAGACGTAAAACTTAGCGCTCATGGGAGGCACCCCATAGCATATCCTTTTATTTTTATTGTTATTGTTTTTCATAATTCTTTTTCTTGTTTATTATTAGTATTTTGTTGTTTTCCAGTTTTACTTTTGTATTTTTTTTTCAGGGACAATTATACGAAGCAGTTCAAATGGTGGTGCACAATTTTCAGCTTCTGTGCACTTTTGGCTACAAAGGGAGTTTCCTTTTCTTTTGCTTTCACATTGAGGACAATGCCTACTTTAAGTTGGGGGTAGAGGAAACATATTCCTGTTTTTCATGTTTTTCATTGAACTGCTTGGTGTCATTTTACTTTTTTGTTTGTTTTTAGCATGCTTTGTGTTAGCCTTGAAGTTAATTCACATGTCAATGATATGAGTTTAATCGAGATAGCATATAGCATTTAGAAGAAGTTAAATCTTACTTCGCTTTTGAGAATAAATTAAGTGTCAATTTTTCTTTGGTTTGAGACTCTGGTTTGTGGTAAGATTGTATGATTAGTCTAAAGCATTTGGAGAAGTTTTATGCGCAGTTGTTTGTGAATACTTTTGCGGTCTCTACAAGCTCTAGAACTTATTTGATAATCACTTGAGGCGAAAATCATAGAATGCACACTACTTAGGATATGATGTAGGCCATTTTTGGACCGTTTGAGTCTTTTTAAACTTACCCTTGTTATATTTATTGCTAGTCACCTATTTGAGCCTTTTTCTTGTAAAGAAAAATTAAGCCTTGTTTCTTTCGATAAACCATTTACTTACCTTTATGAGCCTAAAAATATTTTATCGTTACCTCTCTTTTAAAAGAACTTAGTTATACATATGTTGTGAGAAGCACTTAAAAGGAGTAAGGGTGGAAATATGAGAAAATATTACTACCATAACCCAAGTACATTAAAAGAGATAAGTTGGGGGTTGTTGAAAAGAAAAGAAAAGAATGAAAGAGGAGGTGAATGGTCTTATGCCAAAATAAAAAAGAAAAAAATAAATTATGGCAAAGAAAGAAGAAAAGAAAAAAAAAATGGTGATTTATTGCAGAAATGCTCGAAAAATGGTTGAAAGAGTTGGGTGTTGAAGTAAGGTTATCTTGTGCTTAAAGTGATTGTGTTTAAATTAAGAGAATTAGTTCTTTTATTTATTTAAACTTTCTCGTTCTTTCTTGACCTTTACCCTAGCCTAACGTTGCAAGCTTATTAAAGACCTATTGATCCGATGAAGTGTGGTTTTTCTACATAGTGGAGAGTGATTTGAAAAGTGAGCATATGGAGCTTGATTTGTGATTGATGTCACGCAAATTAATATGTTTTTAGAGGCCAAGACTTGTATTCATGCGATGCTGTGCATAAAATCATCCGGGTGTTCGGACTAATGTATTGTGGTAAGATGGATGGTAAGAGTCGATAACGATTTTAAGGTTGACATTTGGATTATTCTTGGACCTGAGTGATATTTAATGATTCTATGTACTGTATGTTATGCATGATTTTTGAGATAGATTTTTGAATCGCTCTTGGTTAATGCCAGCATTGTTGTATTTTGCTTGGATTTCTAAATAAAAAATTCATTTCATGCCTTTCGCTTGAATTGCTAGGGACTAACAATAAGCTAGTTGGGGGTTGTGATGAGAGTCATAAAATGCATCTAAACAATAATTAATTGTTAACATTTTAAGGTTGATCTCGGTCGTAATCGCACTTTTACATGTTGATAACTCTAAAGTGATATTCATAAATCATTGACGATGCATTTTCAAGTGCTTTGAGTACAAAAGAGATAATAAAGCGATCCATGTTTAAAGCACCAAAAGATCTTGGGTGTCGGTGCTTGTTTTTGTCCAAGGTTTAGACGTGTCCAAACATGATTCAGAGATGGTTAAAGTCTAAACCAAGGCTGAATTAATAAAGTAAATTAAGTTGAAAGACTACACACAAGTGTGTGCATCACTTTGGAGCAAGTTAAGGGTAGGCACACTAGTGTGTGCACTTCTGCATACAAGCTGAAGGAGTTTCACTAAATTGCCAGAATTTCCCATACAGATCAATCATCTTTGCAGATTAAACTATATTGATATAGGAAGAACCAGGAGATGAGCCATATATGCTTAGAAAGATCCGGAAGTCTATTTTTTAGAGAATTTTACGGTTCGTAAAAAAGATTTTTCTAGAGAAAGTTATAGCAGTTTTAGTGGAAATAGTTCAGGCCAGAACAGCAGGCCCATGCGCACAGCACGGCCCACTCGCCTCTTGACCGGATTAGGGTGAGCAAATGACATTCTCCAAGACCAAAACACCCCCCTCATGCTCTATAAATATATCTTTATGGAGTGTGCAGCTGGGCATTGAAGAGAGAAAGCAAGGAAGAGAGAAAAAAGAGAGGATCCAAGGGATCCAAATCCAACATTCTTCCATTTTCTTTCCAAGTTTTCTTTGGCTGCAAATCAAGGGGAGAACATCCATATTGTTCATCCACCTTGAACTTCATGGCCAAATCAAGGGGAGAGCATCCTTATTGTTCTTCCACCTTGATTTTCATGGCCAACTAGTCTTCATACAAGGGAAAAAGATGAATCCTTAGGGATTTATTGTTCCTTATTTCCTATTCTTGATTCGGTTGTATGGATTTATTGTTGAATATTGTTTGTAAATTATTCATTGATTAAGTAAGAAGGATTTGAGTTCATGTGATAGATGTACTTTTTATTCTTCTTCTTTTAGATTCTCTTAATTCGGTGATTGTATCCTTCTCCTTCTTTGAGGTTGTTTGGATGTGATTGATTCTGGTAGATTTATTTTATTGATTGTCCATTACTGCGATATTGTCTTTTAAGATATATTGTCATTTCTTGATAATCTTTAAGATCGGTCATGTGTGCTTGAACCAAAATCAATGAGTAATTTGTAGCAATTATATTAGAGTTATAAATGTGCTTGATTGAATATATTCCGATTGCTTGTTTGGGATGTGAAACTTGCAATCGAGATAAAATCAATTGAATCAATAGTGGAAATAGGGAACGAACCTAAGGAGGATTCTCGAAACCTTGTTATTTCTTATTTATATTTCCTTTATATTGACGCAATTTTTCTTACATTATTTCACCATCAAAACCCAAAAATCTTTCGTGTAACTTTTATCGTTCGTTTTAAGGTTCACACATTTTTCTTTGTACTTAATTTGTTTCCCTGTGGAATCGACACTCCAAAGCCGTACTATAATAACCGTGTTATACTTTGGGCGTAATCAATAACCATGACTCTTCATGCCATAGAACTTCCGCTTCTTTTCATTCACACACCTATATTTTTGATAAATACTCATCATGAGACTTCAAATTCTTTAACAACTTAAACAATGAAGATTTTTCATCCGGTTACAAAGTGTAGCATGTTACAGGCACTTGCTCTTTACTGTTATCCGAAAAGAGATGAAGCTCTAGTCTTATGTACATGGAAGCCAAATCTTTTTTACTCTTCTTAGTGTCTTTTGTCTTTCCTTTTATGCCCATCACTATTCCTAAGACATTGTCACATATTTTTCTCAATGTGCATGACATCCAAGTTATGACACAATTTCAATGTTTTCCACTAAGGCAATTCAAAGAAGATACATTTTTCGTCCAATTGTACAATGTATTTGAGGCATTATACTTTCTCTTATTACTAGGTAACTTCCCAAAATCAGCTTGCCTAAATTCACTACAATGCCTTAAGACATCATAACCTAGTAAATGAAGAGGTGCAGATTTGTCTTTTTTTTTAACCATCAAACAAGACCATATTATTTATTTATTTATGATTTAATAGCAAAAAACGATGATGTTCTATGTAACAAACCTTTCTTCCATACTTAAGTGAAAGTGAACACCCAGATAAGTTAGTATACGTAAGAAAATCACTAATAGTGCACAAAATAGTTGCATGCAACATAAAATTTTGTTTAAAGTGAGCATCGTAGGTATGAACACCCACTTCCTACAACTCTTTCAGCTCATCGATTAATGGTTGCAAGTAAACATCGATATCCATTACAGGACAATTAGTTTCAGGAATAAGTAAAGACAACATAAAATAAGGTTACTTCATACACATCCATGGAGGCAAATTATGTAACAAGTATAACTGGCCAAATGCTATGCTGCAAGCTCATGTTTTCGAAAGGTTGAAACCCATCACTTGCCAAACCAAGTCTAACACTACGAGGATTCTTTGAAAATGAGACATGTTTCTCATCAAATAATTTCCAAGCAATAAAATCAACATGATGCATAATCACCAGACTGAAAACCCATACCCTTAGATTCATAAACATCTTGTACCATATTGAATGTGTCACCATAAATAACAGTATCTTCATTGACATAATCCGTAACTTTATCTCTACTATTATCATCAATCAATGATTCACCATGAAAATGCTATGTTTTGTAAAACTTATTAATGCTATTTCTAAACAAGTCATCATACCTTACTTAACTTCTTTTCTTAGATACTACATTTATATACTTGTTACAAGAGCATCTAATAGTATCTTCCACACTCAAAACACCAAAAGCAAAGTCAAGAAAACTATCAACACCCTAGTTATATTCTAAATTTGCTCGATTTGATGTCTACATCCATTGCTTATTCAACAACATTTCTTACATTTAACATAATAAAACAATTGTTTCATGTAATAAGATCACTAAAAACTTGGTAAAAGATAGTTTCTTTTAAATTTCATATGGCCAGACACTAAAAAAGACCTAGACTCATACAAATGGAAGCCTAAAAAGGCTTAAAACTCATAAATGGAGGATTCAATACGCTTAGGACACATAAACAGAGGCCTGCGCATGGCTGCAGTGCGCAAATAAAGGCCTAAGCAAACTCATGAGTGACATGGAATTAACCAAATAGCTCACTTAAAACCACACCAAAAAGATGAGGATTTCATGACCATCTTCTTATTAAGCTACAAAATAGTAAAAGGTGTAACTATCTTTTAATTAAAAAGGTCATTAAGGCCCGAAAATAAGATGAACAAGAGTGCTAAGGTGGACATGAGACCCCACAAAAAAGAGTTGAAATTAAGAAGTTCTAGATAATAAAAAAGGATAAAAGATGGGACCAAGGCACTGAATCACATTATATGCAAGACGGGATTACATTATTGAATTACAAGAAAGAGGAAAAAAACTCGGACACTATAACCCCCACCCCACTCTCGCTTAAGAAAAAAAGAAAGAAGATAGGATAAAAAAGGAAACAACACATTCTAGTTTAGACAAACAGCTGCAAGAAAAAGTGTCTAAGTAAACAAACATCATGGCATGTATTAGCATGATGATAGGACCATAGATAATCGACATGGCTAACAAGCAAATAGGCAATGGAGTGAATAATTAACATAGTCAATAATCAACATATTAGACAAATAATAAGTAATGTAACAAGCAATTAATGTAACGGGTAAAATGTGTAGTAGATTAACAATGCAATAAACAAACAACGTAGCAATTTAACAAACAACCAATGACTAGTAACACACCAAAAAAAAAATGCAACCCAAATAATGAAAATGGGACAAGTTCTAGTTTAATGTATACAGATAGACCAAACAATAGTAAATAAATACAACAATCATAACATTGATTATGGAAGGAAAAAAAAAGCATATTGTGGTATCAGATGCTTGGAAATAAATAGTAAAACAATTCTTTCCATTCTATCTATGCAACCACACAAAGACAAACATAAAATTAATGTAATACTAAGTCTATTTCTTTTATATCTTTTCTTAGAGAAGTAGGTGAATATCTAGTTAGTCTGGCCAATGATTTCTTTATTTTGTCAAAAACTCAGAAGTTTTAATTCATTAATAAAAAAACCGAGAAACTAATTATAATATGGAAAATTAATCTAGCAAGGTATCATAGTTACAAAAATATAGTATTTTTCTATGGGTGTCATGGTTACAATACTCTCTTAATAGTGTCAACTACTCCCACAACTCTCCCATCCACAAAAATATAAAAAGACAAAATAAGAAAAGTCAATTAATAATTAAAGCTTTGATGGAGACAAAGCTTACTGTGATTTACAAAACCTTATTTGATTTCTCCTCAAATTGATTTTGGGGCCTTTACCATGAACAAAATAACATTACTAAAGCTAAAAGTACTATTCATTTTTTGAAGAAGTAATATTTTTTCATGATTATATACCACAAAGAGGCCATTTATATTTAATCTTTTATATGCTTTTCAAAAGCTTCCTGCCTTTATTACGTGTCCAAACCAAGAAAAACAATGTCAATAACACAAGTATAATATTTAAAAGCTAATCCTTAAAAAAAAAAGCTTCTAAAAGCGAACACCAACAAAACAATTTACAAAACCAACTTTGGAAAAACTCCATCTAAAAACCCAAATCAATTAAAGTCTTTTTACTTGAATTAGCTAGTTTTAGAACTATCAGGTCCCATATCATTTTTAAGTTGTATTTCCCATATATGTAATAGCACACTCAAATTTTAATCTAGGTTATCCAGAAAGAAAAAGAAAAAATAGCAAGTCAAACTATTGAAATCAATAAAGAGAGATTCAGACAATGTGCATAATCTATGACATTTGTGAAACAAAGATTAACCTTCCTACAATATGTTAACCTTAATCAATGGAGTATATTACATTTCTTTTCTACCTAGCAAAAGTAATTAACCATTTTTGGATGACTGAAAAACAAATTAACCTACCTACATATATAACCTCTTCTATTACTTACTCTTATTTTGAACTATTTAATACTATCTAGTATCATCCATGCTAAAAAAATAGAGAATACTATCATTAGTTTATGATCCTATGCAGCAAAACATTGCCAATTTAAAGAGTAAATTATAGAAATTCAAAAACTTGCTTAACCATTACCACTTTTGGCTAACAAAAACTACTTCATCTCAAGATTAAGTTGTGATAAATGGAAGTATGCATTGTCAACATTCAATTTAAGAGGTTGAAATGAATAATATTTCTGCTCTTTTTACATTAAGATTATCAACAATTAATGTCAAACATGTAATATCAACATTCAAACCTAGATTTAGTTGAAGTTTCTATAACAGAACAAGACATGTGATATAATAAAAAAAAGTCATTAACTTTATAACATATAAAAAGAATCTGCCAAAAAAGCCTTTTTATATGGAAATTCAATAAAATAAGAATGAAATTTACAACCAAAAAAAAAAAAAAGAGGACTTCAGATTTGAAATAAGGAGCTTGAAATTGTGGGAAACACCATTAATGTATGTTAGGCAATACTCAAATTAATATGTAATTGTTCCCAAATTCACATGCACACAACATATTTATACACTGTACATATATAAAATGAAATAAAAATGGCTTATGACTTATAAATTTTAAGGTATTGCTACATTTAGTCTTTTAATATTATGTAAGGATGGTGATGGGTCAAATAATTTGAAAAAGCTAGAGAGTGACATGAGACACAGGGTAGGCCAAGGAAAAGCAATATGCCTAGAGTTTCTTTGGAGTGAATAACATTCGTGCAATTTATAGTGTCACTGGTAAAGCAAACCTATCGTATGTTGTACACAAACTTAAATCATAGCCAACAAATTGAAAATGAAATGAAAACAAGTTCTTATAGGGACAATCAACGAGGCTTTTGGAGTGGAAACTGAGGGTTGAAGTCAAATATACTTCTAACAGCAAAGAAGAACTCCCACCAGATTTGGCTAGGAGCGTCAAAGGAGAAGATTGTTGATTGATGATTGCATGATGAAGAATCCATCATAGTGAAGGAATCGACACCGATAATAAGGAAAATGTTTGGTCAGAGGTGTTTTTGTGATAGAGAAATGGGTAATCTTTAAGAAAGAACATCAATACTATAAGAGAGAAAGAGTTATAGAAATAGAGAGGGTGGGCATCTATAAGAGAGGTAGTAATGCAAATTATGGATTCTTATTGTCCTTTATATTTCTTTAAGTCAAAACGATGTCGTTTGGTTGTTTGGAAATATCTCTCAAAGTTATAACATTTTATTTTGGTGAAAAAAATAGCACGCACTAAAAATATTCGGAAAAAAATTAACGAACCCAAAAGTTTGTAATAAAAAAATGTAATTCAACTATTGCAACGGTGGCATGTAGTTGTCATAGGATTTTAAGTGTTATGAGTTTTAAATTACTCGCAAGCGCACGAGTCATTTGCAATATAGTGTGTGCAAGTGCGAGGTCGAATCCACATGGAATTGCATCGTGAAAATAGATTTTTATCTAAACTAAACTTATTTTAACCTAGTTCCGAATTTCGAACTGTGTCGTGCAAAGAATATAAACTAAACTAAATTGATTTAAAACAAATGATAGAAGCACTAAGGTTTCTGAATCCACCCCACCAAATTAAAGCATATATTTTCATGATTTTTGTTCCTACAACCGACAAGTAATTACATCCTATGTATGTTCTATATAAAAGTAATTTATCAAATAATTCCATGAATCCATCGATATACAAATCACAACGAATACACTAATCAAATCAAATCATTCAATGTATCCGTTTAATTTACAAATCACAGTGGACATCCGATTTAATTTGAATGATTCGATGTATCCGTCGGATGAAACATATCGAATATCCAGTTTGAACAGTTTATAAACAAAACAATCAATCATAAGAATTTACTCAAACAATCGAACTGAAATAGAACATCAATACAAAAATGTCAGAATCGTACAAACATATATGAAAATATAATGCTAATCAATGGCGAGGCTTCATCTTCAACCTTAGATGAAGGTTTTAGCCTCTCATGATTATGAAAATAAATTTCATAATTAAAGTGCTAAACATTAAACTTTAAAACACAAAAGAAATAAATTAAAGCTGAAAATACATTAAGAGAGAAATTACACTTGCAGCTTCTCTCTTTGTTTTTTTCTTCTTTTTGTTTTTGCTTTGCGGTGCTCTCCCCCTTGATAGCAAAGCCTTCGAGATCCATACACCCCTGAAGATGAAGTGAAATGAGACTTTTATAGGGAAACTCTACGAATGTAATGTGTTTCCAACCGATGTGAGATGTGGGATGTGGGATTTAAGCTTTCACATTTTGCTCTTTAAGCCAAATAATTCTATAATGCCTTAAAAACCTAGAAAAACACAGTAAACACAGAAATGAGATAAAATATGATGAAATAACACAAACTAAGAGTTTAACAAATATAAATTAAGGGGCTTAAATATGAATATTTAGGCATTTATCATTAAGCTATCACAATAGCATTTTATAGTTGTGAATTCATAAATTTATAATAAAAAACAAAAAATAGACTTATTGATTTTTTCTTATTGGCAACGAGGTTTCACAACGACTTTTTGAAGTTGTTGCGATATATTTGATATTTTGCAACGAAAAATATTGTTGTTGCTAATTCACATTGTTAAAAATCAATTTTCTTCTAGTGATTATGGTAGTTTGATTTTGGACATCGATGATGAGAATGCTTGATGAATGATGTTAAAAGTGAAAGCTAATATCGTAGATGTTGTTTATGTCAAAATAAGATTTAGGTATAGAAAATCAAGTCAATCTGGTAAGTCTAAGTATCGAGTACCACTTTAGAGTGGTACATAGCCCTATGGGTGCCACTCTAGAGTGGCTCTCAACCCTGAGCACCATTCTGGAATTGCTTTCAGGTTGGACACTATTATAGAATGACTCTCAGACCTAAGTACCAGCCTAGAATGGCTCTTAGCTCCAGATGCCAGCCTAAAATAACTCTCAGCACCCAAATACCAGCCTAGAGTGGTTCTCAGCCCTCAAAGTGTCTAAGTCTATCCCCTATACGAGTTCGAGTCCATATCAACCTTTAAAACCTTATTGTGATCAAATTAGAGTGTTCTAATTGATCTAAACTAAGGTTTCATAACCCTATTACACTTCTAACACATAAAATATATAAGTACATTCATATTTTCAAATTTTAAGGGGACTTTTGGGAGAATTAAAGTTATCTTCTTCTTCTTCTTTTTCATTCTCTATAAAACTCAAACACTTGAGTTCTAGCTTTATTTCGTCCATTAATCCGTGCAAAGGTGAGTTTATTCAAGTTATTCGTGTCATAATATCATCATCATCGATAATGGAAACATTAATTGATCCATCGAATCAACATTCTTCTTAAGACAAGCCAAGGGGAACCCATAAAAGCTATTTTGGGAAGAGTAAGCACTTGAATCCGATTAGAGACATTACAAAGCTGTGAGGAAGGGTAGAAATCATCACAAAGCACTTCTAACATCAGTAGTAAGTTCGAAAAGGTGATATTTCCTCTCTTGATTAGCTTTCTCTTCATTATTGCATGTTTAGAAAAGTTAATGTTTTACTTTGATTTCGTGTTTAAAACATGTTTCTTGTTATGATTTACTGTTAAAAATAGGTTATATAAGTGTTATATAAATTAACCCATTAATTTATGTGCTTAAAAAGGTGATCGAATTGGATTTGGGATGAAAAAAGTGTAAAACAAAGTTTTTTTTTTAACGTCATACCCAAGCTCCACTCTAGAATGGCACCCGACCCAAGAGCCACTCTAGAGTGGCGCCTAGCTCTGGGACTTTTTGGTTTCAATTTGTTTCTTAATTTCTGAATTAATATGTTCTCCAATGCTTCTTAGATTTGTATGATGATTCATATGGCTTGAATAAACATGTTTAAACATTAAAAGTACACAAAAACAAGACCAAATGGATCAATCAAAATAAATTAACTTTATGTCTATTTTCTCTTATATGCATGAATTGATGAGTTTGAGTGAAAGTATACATTTCAAACCAATCAAAAAACATGATATGAGTACATAATTGATTCATTTAATCATATCATTCTTCTTTGATCTTTATTCTTTGATCATAAAAAAATAGAAAAAACCATTTTCTTTTTGAATATATTTCTAAGAGACAAAATCATTATTTAACATAAGTTTATTAATTGAAATTTTTTGCTTGGTTATAACATAGAGTTAAAGTCTTCTTCTTGCATTTATGATAGTTGAAACAGATGCAATAGAAATAAGATATTGAGACTTTCAAACATTTTTTATTGATTCGCACTTGATTCGCACTTCTTGTGCTTGGCTGACATGAGATGCCAAATTTTTGTGAGTTGTTTATAAACAATATTTACTTTGGATGATGTGCAATTTATCAACTAATTAAACGAAAATCCAACTTTTAATGTACTATTTTTTTTTTTGGCAAAAATCAAGGGCAGGAAAAGCTGCACCAAAAAGGATCTGCAAACTCGGCTAATCACCATTCAACCATTGAAAAGCTTTGAAAGAAAGAGATGATGCATTTAAGATAAGCAGCCTATACCAGGAGAACTTACATAACTTGTCCAAGAAGGTGAAGCTTGGTGACAGTTAGACCCTGCAGCTTTTAAGCCATGAAGATCACTTTTTTTAGGGAGGCAGGCAAGCAAGTTGCTAACTGTTGAACTGTTTCTTTCATCTTCCCTTAAGATCTATTTTGATTTTTCTTGATAATTTCGGTTAATTTGCTCGGATACGATTCTGACGTGAAACAATTATAGAAGAGCTTTGCTTATTGGCCATATGTTAATGCTTCAAAATAATGAGGAATTTTTGGTTAGATTGAACACGTTCGAAACTTTATTGATAATTTAAAAAAATAAATATTGATAATGTTATTTTTTATGTTGCACATTTATTTGGCATTATTAATAATTTTTTTTTAAAATTATTAATAAAATTTCGAATAAATTTAAAATCAATATTTTAAATTCGATCTAATCAATTTTTTTTGCAAATTATAAGTGTGCGTCTCTTTTTACGTTCCAACTCCGAATCTAATATTGTTCAATACAATACTATCTATACATCTATACAATATAAAATTAAACTGACATAGACTTCATGCATATTAATTTTTTTAATCAATTATAAAAAAAATTATATATAATTATAATTTAATTACTTGTATGATTATATAGAAAATAAGAGAGAGAAAGTGATTGTAAATACATCCGTGCTTTTTGTTGTTATTTATTTTTTAACTTATAATTGAAATCAAATTACAATATCTTTCAAAAAAAAAAAAGAAATCAAATTACAATGATAATTTTTAAACCTATAATGATAGACCCTTTAAAGCAAATGCATAACAAAATAATTACTATTGTTATAATCATATGCAACTTTTTTTTTCTCTTCTTTTCTATATAATCATTTATCAAACCAAGTTATAATCATATTAAATTTTATTTATAATTGAATTAATATTTTCTTATGCATAGCACGAGATTTATGTTAATTTATAATTAATTTATTCTTACACACTCTATGTAAGAGTTTAAAATTTACACTACCTTTTTTTTGGTGATGTTTAAGGAAAATTTTGGATTGAAAAAATTTAAATAATCCAAACATCACCTATTTCTTTTCTTTTGCAAAACTAAAGGTAAATCTGTGTACAGATTCTATATTAGACGATTGGTCTGTGACAAGATTTCGCTAACAGCTCCATTGCACTGCCAAGCGCTCAACAAATATCCCACTGCTTTTTATTAAGGGCCCTTGTGCAAGCATAAGATTCATGAGGACAAAAATACCCCTTATTCCGTTCAAGTACACAGCGGCATCCCTGTCCCATCATTTACGTTGCTATCTTTTTGTGACCTAATTCGCCGAAGGGAAAGTCGGAAGTGTAAAACACAAATATAACTCGAAGCACGTTTTCCCTTTCTTCGCATATTCTTTCTTTCCGTTTTTGGGTCAAACTTGTGATTTTCTATCGCTTTTTCGCTATTACTCTCGCTAATTTTCTTTTGGTTTGGGAGATCTCGAGCTCCAGTGATTGGCAATGGGAGTACCAGCGTTCTATAGGTGGTTAGCGGAAAAGTATCCGTTGGTGGTGGTAGATGTGATCGAGGAAGAACCAGTCGTCATCGATGAGGTCACGATTCCTGTGGATACTAGTAAACCTAACCCTAACAAAATGGAATTCGACAATTTATATCTCGACATGAACGGGATTATCCACCCTTGTTTCCACCCCGAAGATAGGGTACGTTTTGGCATCTAATTTCGCCAATTTTTTGTTTCTGGATTTAATATTTTGACCTAGGAGCTGTGGTTGTAGATAATATTTTTTTTTTCTGTTATTTTTTAAAAAGTTTGAGATGGTTGAATTTAATGAGCAGTTGGTATTGATATATTCAGGTAGGTATTGTGGGCGTTAAGAGTAACGTATGCATTTTTCATTGTTGCTTTGAGTATCACATGAATTCTAAATTAATTGCATGTCAGGGAGCTCAGTTACTGATGAAATCTCGTTTCTCATTGGAATATATGTTTAGAACAAAATATTACCAGCCATGCTTGTGCTGCAACATTTATTGAGTTGCCCAACTCAATGATTATGTTCCGTTGGATTAATTATCCACTTGTTCTATGCTTCTGTAGATTTATATCTGGTCTGAGATATTATGGACTACTGTTTTGGCTCTATTAAGAACAACTGAAGTGTTATTGCATTCTGTAGTTTATAGCAAAATTAAGGTTCTTAGTGGTGATTTATCAATGTCAAGAATCCACGTCTTTTTATAAAAAGAAGAGTCAATGTCTTTCTTGAGGGTCTGAGCTTCTTTCTTCGTTTGATCCATAGTTCATACGGGCCCACTAATCGTCATTCCATTGTCAAAGTATGACATGCAGCTTATTCTTTTATTTTTATATACCCCTCCATTCTACTTGCTAGATGCTATGTATGATTTGAGAATGGAACCAGGCTAGTTAGTAGAAGTCATTAGCTGTAGAAAGTAGCTTTTGGCTAAGCCTCTATAGGTGCTAGACATGAGGAAGAATGCTTTTATTTGCTTCTTTGGTAGTTTTGTTCCTTTTCATCCCCCCTAATACGCATTACTGTAATAGTAAAAATTATTCTACCCGCAAGGACAGTGGGGTTGATGGGATGCATGAAGTGTGTAGAAATTCCAAAGAGTGTTACAAGATTGGAGTTCTCATATTGGATTTGATGTTATCTACCTACACTTGAATTAGTCAAGTATAGTTTTATATGAGAAAAGTTACATGGTGCTTGAAAGCATCTTAAACCTCTTCAGAAACTCATTTTAGCCATATCAAAAAAATAAAGGAAAAAAGTCATTTCAGCCATCTATTGCTATGCAGCTTCTGCTTGCCAGCAACATTGTTATTCATGCTACATGTGGAATTCTGAGGGTAGTTTTGGTGGCACAGACCAAGAATAATTGATTCTTGATATATGCACATGCTTGTGTGCTCATGTGTGTGTATTTGTGTCTGTGTGCATGAGAGAGTATTATCTGTACAGTATAGTCTATATCATTTCAATTTCTTGTAGTTATGGTCCCAATGTTGCACTGGACAATGGCCTTATTTCCACTACCCCTTTCTCCTTTTAATGGCTATGCTTTGACAATGCATTTTTTGCCCATGCAGCCTTCTCCAGCTACTTTTGATGAGGTATTTCAGTGCATGTTTGACTACATAGATAGACTTTTTGTGATGGTACGACCTCGAAAGCTGCTATACATGGCTATTGGTGAGTAATAGTTTGAGTGATTCTTTTATATCGTACTTATAAAAAAAGATTCTTTCTTATCCTGAAGCAAATGCTGATGAATATGCATTGTACATAATACTGATTATTTTTTGAACCAACTGGTAGATGGTGTTGCTCCAAGGGCTAAAATGAATCAACAGCGGTCTAGGCGGTTCAGAGCAGCTAAAGATGCATCAGATGCGGTATGTGCTTTTCTGAATGCTAGATGGGTTCTTCATGTGTATACACATGGAGGTACTTAGTTTTTTAGCTAAGCCAACATGTTAATCTATGCTTAATTTAGTAGAATTCTTCACCGAAAGAAACTGGTAGTGCAAGTAATGATGGATCTTTCATTTGCCTTCTCATTCCCTAGTGTTTATAAGTTCATGGAAGTAACAGGATCCTTGAGGAATTTGGTATAGATAGGTAAGCATGGGAGATACTTACAACAGCAACAAAATATTAATTTAGGCATGAATCATAACCTGTGAAAGGAGGCATATGATTCTAATAAGAAATCTATGGTTAAATTGATTAGATGAGCGGTTCTATTTTTTTTTATTAATTCTGTTTCTCTCTTCAATTGCTCTTTTATTAGGTGGGCCCTGAATACTAAAGTTAATTTTGGACGAATTCATGGTTACAGAAAGATCAATCTTAGTCAGCGACCTAGTTGCTTAGGTTTTGGATAAAGAAAATTTACCTAGTTGATGTTTGGGGATAGACCTTATGACTGTTAGGAGGTATCATAAGGCTCGCATTCATTATTCTTGCATATATTCTATATTTTTGTTCCTCGCCCTAGTTTAAAGAAAGGAAAGTGAACGAATGGTGATTATGATTTTTTCACATGTTCTTTTGTAGGCAGCTGAAGAAGAGCGGTTGCGAGAGGAGTTTGAGAGGGAGGGGAGAAAGCTTCCTCCTAAACAGGGCTCACAGGTGGTTGATTCTAATGTTATCACACCTGGAACGGAATTCATGTCTGTTTTGTCAGTTGCGCTGCAATACTATGTTCATCTTAGACTGAATTATGATCCTGGATGGAAAAGGGTTAAGGTAATAATAGTTCCTTGATTGATTTTCTCTTAATGATTTTTGGTTTCTTTTGCAATTACAATTGTGCAGAATGATTTGTTGTGTATTACAGTGATGAATAAGTTTAGGCTTTGCTTATTCTTTTATTCTTTTGAAGGTTATCCTTTCTGATGCAAACGTTCCTGGTGAAGGAGAGCACAAAATTATGTCATATATTCGTCTTCAAAGGAATCTTCCTGGTTATGATCCCAACACACGCCATTGCCTGTATGGTTTGGTATATTTCTTCCTTCATTATGGAGTTTCATCTCTGATGGAGATGCTGACTATCTACAACTTTCTGAATATGTTCTTTGTTTATTTTCTATGCCTTAATGGATTAATGTACTGGACTAACAAGGTCTGTTGTGTCAATTGGTGCTAAATGACAGGATGCTGATCTAATTATGCTGGGATTGGCCACCCATGAAGTTCATTTTTCAATCCTTAGAGAGGTTTGTGCTTTCTATTTTCTGAAGTTTGCTACTCTTGGAATCAAGTTCAATAAAGATTAAACTTTTTATTGGTTTTACACATTTTTCTTATTTTTGAAAAAAAAAAGTGAGACGAAGGGGTTTGTCAGCAAATGAGTGAAGTCCTGTACTCATTTAGAAAAAGGAACTTCTCTTTGGGTTGCCTATTATGCTCATAAAGAAGAAGGAACGTAGAGTATTAGTCTTGTTTGCTTTGCTCTCTTCCCGGCCAACAAATGATAGGTCTGCTCTCTTCAAATGTTATGTTGCAGATTGTATTCACTCCTGGACAACAAGACAAATGCTTCATGTGTGGACAGATGGGTCATTTAGCAGCAAATTGTGAAGGAAAGGCAAAGAGGAAGGCAGGAGAATTTGATGAAAAAGGTGATGAGAGTGTTGTGCCTAAAAAGCCATACCAAGTAAGTTTAGAGTGAAACATCATAGAAGTTGCATAAATATCTTTGAATAATGCGATTTTTGAAGTTGCATAAATATCCTTAAATAGTGTGATATATAATTCTCAAATCTGTGCTTCTTTCGTTGGCAGTTTCTCAACATCTGGACTCTTAGAGAGTATCTGGAATACGAGATGAGGATTCCTAACCCTCCGTTTGAGATTGATTTAGAACGCATTGTGGATGATTTTATCTTCATGTGTTTCTTTGTTGGCAATGATTTCTTACCACATATGCCCACATTGGAGATTCGTGAGGTTCGTGCATTTCAAAAAATGATCATATTTCCTATGCTACTATTTAACAATGGTGAATGAAATTAATCAAATGAAAATTAAGTCTTCCCCTCTACTAAAATTTTTATATACTTCGGCATTACTTTTTTTCTTTATTGATAAATACTTTGGCATCAATTGTTAAGATCATTTGTAATCTGGATGGAATGGAACTTCAAATTTTCAGTTGTCTATGTTTCTGTCCACGGTAGAGAATATTTTAAATGCTGTAAAAAGATTATTAATATGTTGATGTCTTGTTGACGTTAAATAATGTTGGTATTTCAACGTCATCCTGGATATATTTCTAAGCATGAGAACATGTATTTTGATTTTCTGAGATTTTAATGCAGCCTTGGAACGTTCCTTAATCCTAAACATCTGATATTTTGATATGTAGTGCCACTATGTGGGTGATTATACTAGACAATGTGTGTGCACTTATCAATTTTCATTTGGCTATGTTTCCGAGAGGATACTGTAAACACTATCAAAAAAATTTAGTGACTTTATTGACATCTTGTTGAGTGTCGACATTAAATAATGTTGGTATTCAATGCCATCCAGGATATATTTCTAAGCATGATAGCACGTACTTTGATTTTCTGAGATTTTAATGCAGAATTGGAATGTACCTGCACTGATCAGGAATGATATTGCATCTCCATTTTCTTTTAGGCCCAGTTAGATCATAATTTAGGTAAATATAATTTGTTATCTATTCTCCTTTTGTTATTTTTCCAGGGTGCTATCAACTTGCTGATAGCAGTATACAAGAAGGAATTCAGGTCATTGGGAGGATATTTGACTGATGGAAGCAAGGTATTTATGGTTTTGTTGTTGAGCTCCTATTAGTGGATGCGCTGACCAAACTGCTTTTCATTTTGGCCTTCTTTGGGAGGTTATTCTGACATTTTTTGTGACACTTTCATTTTCAGCCAGATTTGATGAGAGTTGAGCAGTTCATTCAGGCTGTTGGGTCCTATGAAGATAAAATATTCCAGAAAAGAGCACGAGTGCATCAGGTTTATTTTCTTTCTAGATTAACATGCACCTTAAATGTTCACTTGACATAAAAGGGTTAGATGAAATAGAAGAATAATTTTATTTATTGTGCGCGCACACTCAAAATATCCCTAATTTTTGGTGGCCTGTAGAATTTTCTTCCTCTAGTTTTTCCTCCTTATTTACATGTTTGGGTTTTCAGTTATTCCATGCCTAGGCATTCTTTCTCTATTTATGATTGTGCAAACTTTTGATGATTGTCACACCGTGAGTTGTAAAAGAAGCAACATGAATGGTGATGTTCATGCCAAGTTTTGGCCAAGATAATAAAATGACCTATAAATGCACAACTGGAAGGTTGTCAAATTAAGAAAAATAGCTAAAGCGTAACAGTTATTCATTAAACTTACTGAGACAGTTCTTTGTTCTCATTGTCACTTAGTTTGATTAGATTACACTACCCCTTGAATTATTTCTTAAAGATTGTAAAAAGAAATAAGGACATTTATTTTGTTCAAAAACAGGAAGAAGCCCTCAAATTTTTTGGATGGATTTTTTTTGTAGTAAAGTTTTTGATATACGTTGGTGTAGGGCCCTCTGTGATTTCTAGAGACAAGATGTGTGAAGCATGACCATCTTCTTGTTCTTCATTTTGCAATCTTCCTGGCTTTGAAAATCTGTTGTTGGCCAAAAATTTCATTGTGCATGTGTATGATCATTTAGTTTGGGAAACTATATTTCACACTATGATGGTTGTTGTGTTCTGTTATACAGCGGCAGGCAGAAAGGATTAAGCGTGATAAAGCTCAAGCAAGAAGAGTAGAGAATGCAGAACCTCAAGTTCAGCCTGAGTCTATTGTTCCAGTTGGTCGATTTCATGGTTCTCGTCTTGCTTCAGGTCCTTCACCTTCACCATATCAGAAAATAGGGGCTTCTGATGTTAATGGACCCCCTGGTCGGCCCCCGAAAGTTCGCCGTTTATCTTCAGGGGCCTGTATTGGTGCTGCTATTGTTGAAGCAGAGAACAGTCTTGACACAGAAGTATGTTTTCCTGCTTCAGCAGAGGCACTTTAATGTAAATCTGACTCCGTCAGCCATTCTTTAGGACTCATATTCTATGGGCTAACTTTTGATTTGTATGAGCCTTTTCTGGCTAGGAGTTAAGAGTGCTTCCCCTTTTAGCATTTTTTGTTACTATTTTCACTAATATATGTTATGAGTTAACTTTGCTGGATTGTTGTTTGCTATAATTCTGATTCTCATTTGGTTGCCTTTTTTTTTCCTTCTCACTCCTTTCAACCCAACTGATTTAAGGTACATGAGAACAAAGAAGAATTGAAAGCAAAGCTTAAGGAGTTACTTCGTGAGAAATCTGATGCTTTTAACGCGCAAAATCCTGAAGAGGACAAGGTCTGTATTTTGTTGCATACTGATGAGTTATTTGCAGTTGCAAAATGATGATTTATTAATTGAATTTTCTTTTCCTAAATTTTGAGCAGAAGAAAAACCAACTTGGAATTACTTATGTATATAATTAAACATGCTATTATCTTTGTTCTTGCTTTCAAGAAGAAAGCATTGATATCTGAAACCTATTTAAGTAGATATCTACATCTGGGATTTTAGGGTAACTTTTCGTGGTGCCCTTTTTATAATCTCAAAATTATTCTTTCTCAAGCCACAAGCTTAGATTGTATTGCCTTTGATGCTTTATCATCAGGTTAAACTAGGAGAACCAGGTTGGAAAGAGAGGTACTATGACGAGAAGTTTTCTGCGAAGACTCCTGAGGAAATGGAAACAATACGTAAAGATATTGTGAGTTAAATCAACCCTTCTGAGATGATCAATGCTTTTTATTTTTGAATCATTGCAATATTATCTGATATATGGGGCTACTGTTGAGTAGGTTTTGAAGTACACAGAAGGCCTATGTTGGGTCATGCGTTATTACTATGAAGGGGTTTGTTCTTGGCAGTGGTAACTTCCTTTCCTGTTTTCTTCTTTTGAGAGTTAACTGATCCTTGTTGCTGCTGGTTTTTTCCTTGTGAGTTTATGATACGCGCAAGGATTGAGGGCAGAGTTAGGAGCAATTTGAAGACACATTTATGGTGTCAATATTGGGATAAATAGTATACTTGCAGAGTTTCCTTATCAATGTGCTGTGGGATTCCAATGTTAGTTAACAGCTCACTGTGTTACTGTGGGATTTCCATGTTACAGGTTTTATCCTTACCATTATGCACCCTTCGCTTCTGATCTCAAGGATCTTGGTCAGCTAAATATTAGCTTTGAACTGGGTTCACCTTTTAAGCCTTTCAATCAACTGTTGGGGGTTTTTCCAGCTGCAAGGTACACTAGCTAAATTAACCTTCCAAATTACTGCATATTTATCAAGTTACTAACTATATTCCATTCTCAGTTCCCATGCGCTTCCGGAGCATTATAGGAAATTGATGAGTGATCCAAATTCACCTATAATTGATTTTTACCCTACTGGTATGTGTTTTTGCTAAAGAAGGCGGCGTGATTTATTACTTGCTGAATTCATGCTTATGAGATGTGATTTTTGAATATTCTTTTGTGTAGATTTTGAAGTGGACATGAATGGAAAACGTTATTCTTGGCAGGTATGTTTATCTCTTGTTGTTCATTGATTTAGCATAATAGACGTGATAACTTGCGGGAAACTGATGTTTTTGACATAATTACTATTTTGTTGTTTTGAAGGGTATTGCAAAATTGCCTTTCATTGATGAACGTCGCCTTCTAGCAGAGGTTGCAAATGTAGAATACACTCTGACGGTATGATACTTTAATCAAGTTGTCAAGCAATGCTTATTCTTCTTCTTCCCTTTGTCTTCCATCCTTCACATTACCTTGCTATTTCAAATTAGATTTTACTCTATTTTAATTTTTTTGTTTTGTAGGAGGAAGAAGTGCGTAGAAACAGTGTGATGTTTGACATGCTCTTTGTGGTGACATCTCACCCGCTCTCTGAACACATCTTTTCTCTTGACCATCGTTGTAAACAATTGATTGACAGACAACGGCCCGAGTTTAAGGAAAAAATTAAACCTGAGTTGAGGTTTGTGTTGCAATGTTTGAATGTGACTAGTGCAAATCATTTGGTCTTTTATAGTGGGGTTGCCTTTGTGAGTTGCTGATTTTCAATTGTTTTCTGCTTTCTGCATCAATTTTTATTTGGTATATCTTCAGAACATAGTTGTCATAATAGATGCGAATCATAAGATTCTAGTCGATTTAGTAGCTGAATGATGCGCATTGCGTAGAAGTATCAAAATCTTCAAGAACATATGATTCGTCGATTCCGGGGCGTGAATGGTATAATCACACCGAATCGACAATTCACTGATCGATTCTAAACCAAGAAAAACCAAAATATTCGGGTCGGGTCTATCATATCCAAGAACACAAGAAGCCCTATTTCTTCACTTTTTATTGGATATATAAAACCTGGGGAAGTCGATAGGTTTTCTATCGACTTCTGTAGAAAACCCGTTATTACAGAATCAAAATTTCACTTTCTTCTCATTGACCTCTCTCGTTCGAGCTGTGCGGACCGTGTAGTTGTAAAGCCAGCGACTTCTCTCTGCTATCTCTGCTCTGGTTGTTTGACAGGAAATAGTCTCTCTCTCTCTTCTCTTCTAAGTAATGAATGCTCTGTTTTTTGTCTGGTTTCTACTCTGCTCTGTTTTAATACACATGGCTCTGTTACTGTTGGGTTTATACTCTGATGTGTTTTAAAACAGTTTTTCATTGTAAAACAAAGCTTATTATTGGTGCTTCAGAAAAAAAAAGACGTTTATCATTGGTGTGGTGAGTGTGTGGCTGAGAGCCATAGACCAACACATGGTTCCCACTTCCCCCCACTTTCCCTCTTTGTTTTATATTTCATTTTTTATGTTGATGGTTGATTAAAAAATTGACATTTTATTATATTGTGCATTGTTGAAATTTATTGATAAAAAATTATGAAGAAAAAAAGGCAAAGAAGAGTATTGATCCCACACGAAAGTATATTTTGGTATACTCAATATTAGAATGATTTATTTTTCAATTGAACAGAATCTTATGATTCGATACACTATTCATAAAAATAGGATTTTGATTCACAATTGATTCTCTATTTGACAACTATGCTTCTAAACATGTCTTGGTTGCCTCTACTTTCAAAGAAATGTTTTTCTTTATCAAGTTTGAACTATAGTTGTTAAAATCCTGGTCTGGTTTGTAGAAACCTATTACTTTTAATTTCATTGTTTGGAGTCTGATATACTTCTAATTGAATGGGTTATCATGACTTAAGCTAAAAGAACATGTGGTTTGCGCTAGACATTCATTTAATGACACTCCAATCAACGTAACTTTGGCAAGATTGTTGAGAAATAAGAATATCTGGGCTTTCATGAATTTTAAAGGTCCCTTTCTCGTTTTTTCTTGTGCCTCCCCTCCTTGTCCTTTTCTTGCCGGGCCTCTATGTTTTGTTCTTTATTTTTATGTTTCTCAATTTTTAGTATGTATCTCATAAAATCTTGTGATTTTCAATTTGACTTCATGGTTGAGAACTTAATACATCCAGTTGGAAAAAGTTTCTCGGAATTTGTGCTAGGGTTTTGGACTAAATCCTGACTTGTCCAGCGATTTTGGGGCGTAAGAGATGTGTGACGGTATCCTCTGGTTGCATAGCCCACCATTTGGACTATGAGGAGGGAAAATAATAAATAAACTAAAGTAAACTTACAGTGATCTTCTACTACTGGATTTTTACAACCATGATCTCAACTAAATTCCATGCATTTCATACTATGTGCATGTATTTCATAAGATCTTGTGATTTCTATATTAGCTAGTAGTTGGATAGTGAATATCTTTCCATATCCCAGTTTGAATTCATTGATCGACAACCTTGAAACTTTGTAATGAATTATATTGTTTATTTTTAGCCAAATACCATTGAATTATGTTGTTATGTTGAAGATAGGAGTTCATTGACTTAGTGTTATTATTATTATTGCTAACGTGGATGTAAGGTCAGTTTCAACTATTTTCTGATTTATTTAGGGCTACGTGCAGTGATGGGATGAACGGATATATTTCTCCTTGTGCTGGGGATACTCACCCTCCAATATTCAGGTCCCCAGTTGAGGGCATGGAAGATATTTTGGCCAATGAAGTCATGTAAGGCTTCAAGCATTGAATATATTTTGTTTCCATATTAATTGATTGTGTGGCATGGATTGGTTTTAGCATATATATTATTTTCTTTTTGCTTCTTGTTTTCAGATGCGCTATATACAGACTTCCAGATGTGCATAAACACATCACACGTCCACCTGCCGGGGTGATATTCCCTCCAAAGGTAGTTATAGACTAGTTTTTCCTTTCTTCTGGGCTAGGAGAGATTTATGTAATGGCTGGTTATTAATTTATCCTCCATTTGTATTGCCTGCTGCCTGTAATTCCATGTAAATATCATGTATCATTACCATCTGAACTTTTTCTGTGGTTGGCATGTCTTGGCCTCTTTTCGCTTCAGATATGTTGCTTTGTTGTGTATATAGTTCATGTTTTTATTCGAAACATTTCAATACTGTAGTTTTTCTCCCCTATTGTATTATCTAATGATAGGCTAATATTGTAGCTGCACACTAAGCCCCAGTTTTGTTTGTATGGAATATGCTTAATCTTATAAAAATGATGCTTGGGAGGATTGAGAGAATGGGATGTTAGTGTTTTTATTGGTAAAGTATGTTGTCTCATACCCAACCAAAAGGAATAGGATTAGCATCTTAAATTTGGCGATCTTATTCCTTTTCGTTGGGCATGAGACAACATACTTTACCAATAAAAACACCATCTCATTTCCTCAATCCCTCTCAAGCTTCATTTTTAAAGCATTAATCCTATTTCATTCCCATTCCATTTCTTTATGCAGACAAAAGTAGCTCTAAATTTCTTGACATCCTTGGGGCTTTCGTATCACTTGGTGCATGTGATCTTTTGTCATCTAGAAAGCTTGCTGCTGTGCGATCAGTTATCGTTTTGCTTATTTTAATCACTATCCAACCAAAAGCATCCTAGTTTTGTTAATTAGTATGTATTCACATTTGCACCATGTTCGCTGCATGAGAATTTACTTTACAAGTAGGCATACTTTGTCATTTTGAAATAAAAAATGGCTTCGGGTGGCTCTATAATTTGAAGCCATATTCTATATTTTGATGTTTAATTCTTGTCTTGCAGATGGTGCAATTGGGGGATTTGAAACCTGCACCTGTTTTGTGGCATGAAGATTCTGGGAAGAAACCATGGCAAAATGAAAGGTTGCTATTATTGATCCTCAATTTCTTTGAAATGCTTACATATCATTGAACACTTATACACTCCACTCTGTGGAATATTACTTTCCCTCATGCTGATTGCATCTGTTTGATGGCGTGGTAGAATGTCTCTATATATGTTTTAAGATGTGCTGATTTGACTTTCCTTCAGGCACAACCCCCCTGGAACCAGTGGTGGCCGGCAGCTTGGGGAGGCATCACAACGATTTGTCATGAATAGCTTACAGTTGAAGGTAGATCGTAATGGGTTTGGCAGTCGTATGCCTGCCCCGCCATCAGCTTACAACATGGCTCCTTATGTCCCACCACCCTCTTCGTACTCGAGTTATGGGTTCCATAATCAGGGACATCAGAGAATGGTGCCACCTGGAGCAGAATATTCTAATGTTGGTGCCCCTATTACCTCAAATCCCAATATGCATACTCCATATGTCCATGGGTATGGTCGTCCCCATAGTTCATCAGGTTCCCGCTCTCCTTATGCTGGATCTCATCCTCAATATCAAAGAAATAACCATCCAGCTACAAATAACAGTGGTGAATACGCAAGGCATGCAAACTACCTGCTGGCACCCCATCAGAACGGTGGCCCAAGGCACGTGCACAGGCCTACAGCGCAAATGTCTAGTGATGCTGTTGCTTACCCTTCTCATCACGGTGGTTATGGTGGCTACCAGAGCTACCAATCACCTAGATCTGGTAGTTACCAGCAATTTGGTGGTAGGTTGCCCCCACAGGCCAACCAGAACTTTCCCCGAGGCCATGGCCACCATGAACAGAGAACGGTCAATAAGAGCAATCCAAGGGGATATGAGCATCAGCATAGTGACAATCGACAACAAAGAGGGAGCCAACACCAAAGTGGTAACCAAGGAGGCAACAAATATTCTGTCTTAAACCAGAAAAGAAAATAGTCACCGTCACCTGGGATTGGCTGATGACAGATGTCCTTTTTGTTAGCTTATATTGTTGTACTATAGTGAGTTGGCTAAAAGTTGTTTTTTCATTTGTTTTCTGGCCGAGTAAAGCCTAGGTTTCAATATTTCTATATATTTTTTTTTGGTTTTCTGGTGAATTATCTACATCTAATTTAGTTTGTGTTGTATTAATTATTATAATGTTAGTGGCAAAATCTCTATACAATAATAAACTGTGAGGAGAGATGCAACTCCCATTTTATGAGGAGGGTCTCTTCACAGGTTGGGGCCGGTTTTTTTGGAGCAGTTTGTCGATGCAAATACTTAGAAGGTTTAGAATTCTTCTCAGGCAGTAAAGAAGTTTAGCTGAATGAATGTTATTGTTTCGATAAAGGCTTGTTGATGATAGATTGGTATTGATTTTGTTGTGTTAGGACCCTTTTGAGGGTTCTAGTTGATTATTTTTGCTTCAGGGTTCTCATTGAACTTTTGATGTATAATTTGCGAAAGTAGAAAATTGAAGTCGGAGAGATATAACGAACTGGCGGCAACCTTCAGAAAATAAGAAAGAGAAAGGAAATGGTTGGAGCCACTAGCGTTTGATGACTTTATTCTTGTCATTTTTGAAAATATTTGCGTAATTATACAGTTGTGAGATTCTAGTTGAGTAACTTCTTTTGGTAGGGACGACTAGATCAGCTCTCAATGTATGAATTAAAGCAATAACTCTGTCCAAGAACTATCCCAGTTTGATTTGCTAACATGTTCAGAACGAATCAATAATTAGAAGACCCAAGAATTACTTGGTTTTTTCTGATAATGCTTTATGCAAAATTATATTTAAAGTCCAAAAGCTGTTTTTTTTTTGTCAGTGTAAAAGTTCAATTGTCAAAATGATATCTTTAATGTTTATAACCATAACATAGAACTTAATCAAAAGTTATTTCCGAAAGCATTTCTAAAGCTTGGTTACACAGGCTTGAGAAGTTATCATTTATCCAACCAGTGAAGAAAAGAAAAAGTAGAAGACGGTTGTGCCATTGGACTTTGTTATATTCTATTGGTTTCCTTTCTATATAATCGTTAGGATATTTAATAGGAAACATTTAGTTCAAGGCTAGCTGGGTTTTTTTTTTTGTCATTATGGCCCAGGACAGCTCACCTTAAGCTAAGGTTTTTTATTTTGGGCCTCAGATATTACATGTCTATTATCCAATTGGTTTTTGGAAGTGTAGAATCTGCGGGCTTTAGTTGAGAAATAGGATGCACGTGTGCATTGCGTTCACAACTTGGGATTTGTCGGATGTAGAGCTGATCAAGGTCAGGCTCAAGTTGGATTCAGACCGAACTTACATTAAATTTTAGGCTCGTCAAATATGATTCAGCCCGACTCAAAAATTCAGATTTTAACTTTTGTCCAAACTAGACCTTAATAAGTTAGATCATACCCATACATTAATGTTAGTTAATGAAAAATACAATATTATACATGATAATAATAAAATTATTATGTTTTTTTTTTCATAATATGAAATGTTACAGTATTGAAATCTTACCATTAACTAACATCGCAAATTGCATAAAATATATATTAGTATAAAAGTATAAAATTATACTTTTAATGATAAAAATAAAAGTATCGATGTTAAAAACAAAAATTATACTCCATCAATTTCATTTTAGATGCTAATCCTTTGAAAAAGCTTAAAAGTAAAAAAAAAAAATCATTAATTACAAACAAATCATTTAATATGATTATTAAAATATCAATTTTACTAAACAAAAGCATATTAATTACATGTAAATCACATGTAGTTGAAATAATAATAAATAATATTATTGAAAGATTGATAATAAAAACTTTTAACTTTTGATTGGAGACAATTATTTTAGAATATCTCAAAATGAAAATAAAATCATATAAACTGAGATGAAGTTTTATGGTATTTTATCAAATAAGATAAATTACATTTTTTATTTTGGTAAAGACACCTTAGATGACATCAATGTAAAATTATCAAATATGGACTTGTGGCGACCTTTAAATTTTTTTAACAAAAAACTTGCAAGACTATTCTTCAAGTAAAGCTCCTTTGTTTTTTTTATATATATATATATATATATATATATATATATATATATATATATATATATATATATATTAAAGCAATGGAGTGAGAACTCGTCCTCGCGGCCACGATCACCTAAATTATCTTATCTACAAAAAAGTAAATGATGTCAGGATTCGGTTTTTATGGGACCAATGCAATTAAATTTAGAGTTATAGAATCTCCAGTTTATAGAAGGGAAAAACGCACAAGGACTTTTTAAACTATTAACATAGCATTTAGATCCTTCAACCATTAATTGGGTGTTCAGGGGTCTTTAAACTATTGATTAGTTACAACTAATTCTTTTAACTCTTATTTTCGTTACAATTAACAGAGAAAGTTAATTTTAACGCCTTAAACAGATCATGTTAACTTTCATTGTTCGTCAAATTTCTTACACTCAACCAGCAAAAACAAAGTGTGAAGAACCTCGAAACCCATGAAAAATCACACCAAACCAAGAACTTTCGTAACAAGAATCATTAATTAGAATCATTAATTAGAAAAACCAGCTCTACTTAAATGCCTACAAGAAAAACATAGAAATCAACATGAATTCTGTTTATAATCTGGTGGGGAACCGTAAGTGATGCTTGTTTATCAAAATAAGTGAGAGAGAGAAAAAGGCTTTAAAACGTGATCATGTCACTTTGCTTAAGGTTTAATTCATCCATCACAGTGCAAAAGGTTATCGGCGAATTTCTTTCAAGATATAATGAAGCTTTGATGTAATTCTGCACTTTACACTTGTGAAGAATAACCAACAACAGCTTCAAAGAGTTTATGGATATATAACACTTATATATGGAATTTGGAAGATTTTTGGACACAAGTAAATTAGTATTTGAAATGAGAAGGAGAATAAGAGAGAGAAACCAGAAAATCTGATTGTAATCTGTATCTTTTAATTATGACAGTTAAACACACTTATATAGTGTTGAAATGAGTGTGTCTTTCTATTAGAGACACATTGTTTCAGTTTAAAACTGAATTAAACTGAATACCAAGTGTTCCTTCACAAAAAACAATTTTTTTCACATTCAACTGACATAAAACGTTCTGAAAATTCAAAATTTTCGAACATCCAGTCGACTGGACCATGTTTTTAGTCGACTTAAAAAGTTACAGAGAGATCAAGGAATTTTCTTTTTTTTCCATTCAGTTGACTGATTGCTTTATACAGTCGATTGTATACACCATCTAAACGACTGTATGAAACTTACAGTTGATTGTATCAACTCTCAAAAACCAAAATTCGTTTTCATTTTCGTTTTCTCTTTTTCTTTGATTTTCTAAAATATCCCAAACTTAAAAACCAAGTTTATTTTGAAAATCATCAACAATCCCCCACCATTTTCAAAATAATTGAACTCGATAAAATCTTGAAAACTGATTTTTATCATCCATTGATGTTTATGCATAAATGAAGATGTCTTTAGGACTTTAATCTTCACTTAGTGAAAACACATCAAAGTTAAACAGAATATGTGGTAGTATAATACTTTGAACCACAAGTCCTATTTGTTTAACCGGACATGTCTCACACACGAGACTTCTCCTCTTAGAATTTGTCAAAAATTGTTGCCGACACTTTTGAAGGCCTTGTGTCATGTATCTTATATCATGAGTGCTCTAGAGTCAAACCTTTGAACTCAACATAAGTGGCCACACTTCACACTCACTATGCAAGCTTATCAAGTATGTTCTATAATTTAGCATACCAAAGAAAAATATTTTATAAGCTTATTAATAACTCACAGTTCACCCATACTTTATCATTATGGTCCCAAGCATCGTAACTCTTGGGATGGAAATATAAATCTAGATGCTTGCAATCACTACTAATGATGTAATTTGTCTCATTGAACTCAAGACTTAGAGTTAGTAAGAGTTGAGTCGAGGTTCTATCATTGGTGATTCTATCGTATAGCCTTGAGACCCATCCCTTGTGATGTTTTAACCACTTGCTCTCTTGCAAGTCCCTTGGTTAAAGGATCCATCAAGTTTTCTATGGACCTTACAAATTTAATTGTAATTACTCCATCAGTAATTAATTTCCTTACATAGCTATGCCTCAATCCCTTATGCCTAAACTTTCCATTCTAGACATTGCTATAGCCCTTGTTAGTGTTGCCTCACTGTCACATCGAACTGAAATTGGAGCTATGAGTTTAGGCCACACAAGAATTTCTAATAATAAATTCCTTAACCACTCAACATCTTTACCCCTTACTACCAATGCCACAAATTCAGTAGCCATGGTAGAATCAGTGATACAGGTTTGTTTTTTGGAAGCCCAAGATATGGCACCCCCACCAAGAGTGAATAACCAACCACTTGTGGATGAGTGATCTTCCTCTTGGTTTGTTACCCAACTAGCATCAATGTATCCTTCTAAAATTGTTGGATACCCTTTGTAACTTATGCCAAAATTCATGGTATTTTTTAAATATCTAAAGACCCTATGTACAACCTCTCAATGATCATTGATAGGACAACTATTAAATCTACTTAGTTTACCTACAAAAAAAGAAATATTAGGTCTTTTACAAGTCATGGTATACACTAAACAAAAAATTGCTCTAGCATACTCTAGTTGTGCAATTGTTCTATCATTATTCATAGATAATTTGATACTATTATCAAATGGTGTACTTACATGTGTGCTTTCTAAGTGACAAAATTTCTTTATAATTTTCTAAATGTAATGAGATTGTGTTAAAGTTAGGCTATCATTATCTTTTATGATTTTGATACCTAAAATAACATCAACCACACCTATATCTTTCATATCAAAATTATCTGACAAAAATTTCTTGGTATTTTGAACTTGTTCTAAGTCAGTACCAAATATCAACATGTCATCTTCGTGCAGACATATAATAACACCTTTACCATTAATGAACCTACTGTAAACACAATTATCAGATTCATTAATTCTGAAACCATTTGATAGTATTACTTGATCAAATTTCTCATGCCATTGTTTTGGGGCTTGTTTAAGTCCATATAAAGACTTAACTAACTTGCGTACTTTATGCTCTTGTCCCTTAACTACAAAACCTTCAGGTTGACTTATATAAATTTCTTCCTCTAATTCACCATTTAAGAATGTTGTTTTAACATCTATTTGATGAATTTCAAACTTATATAAGGAAGCTAATTCAATAAGCATTCTAATTGTGGATATCCTTGCAACTAGTGTATAAGTGTCAAAATAATCAACGCCTTCTTTTTGTGTAAATCCATTAGCCACTAACCTTTCCTTGAATTTATTAACTGTACCATCCACCCTTAATTTTCTTTTGAAAATCCACTTGCATCCAATAGGTTTGGAACTCGGTGGAAGGTCCACCAATTTCCAGGTTTTGTTCCCAATTCTGGAGTCCATTTTATCATTTATGGCCTCCTTCCAAAATGCAATATCTTGAGACTTTATAACCTCTTCATAAGTTGGTGGATTAGAGTCAATATTCAATACAACTGGAATAGAATTAATTATTGAGATCCTAGTTCCTTCTATCAAATTTATGTAAAAATCGAGTCCATGCATCTTAGGAGTCTTAACTCTTTTGCTCCTTCTAAGTTCCACTTCATTTTCAAGTACTTCATTCATTGAACTTTGTTCTTGTTCATTACTGTTTGTAACAGTCTGAGGAAGTGTCTTGAACCTATTTTCATCGAAAATAGCATCACTAGATTCAAAGATGAAATTTATTAAATAATAATTATTTGGCTCCACCACCATGAATCTATAAGCTTTACTATGAAGTATGTATCCGAGGAAAATACATTTTATTCCTCTTTCACCTAAGTTCTTTCTTTTTGGTTCAAGAACTCTAACTATAGCTCTACAACCCCACACTTTAAGGTAGTCTAGATTAGGTTTCCTATTCTTCCATAACTCATAAGGTGTTACTTTGTTTCTTTTTGTAGGGACTCTATTTAAAATGTAACAAGCTGTTAAAAGTGCTTCTCCCCAAAACCCATGTCCTAGATCAGAGTTAGAAAGTATGGCATTAATCATCTCTTTTATAGTTATATTTGTCCTATATGCTACATTTTGCTATTGTGTATAAGGGACAATGATCTCATGAATTATTCCACTCAAAATAAGTAGGATCATAGTACTCATCTCCCCTATCAGTTCTAAGACATTTAATCCTATTGTCACACTGAAGTTCTACTTCATTCTTAAAAACAAAAAAAACTATGCATAGCTTCATCTTTAGAATGTAACAAATAAACATAAAAATATCTTGTACAATCATCTATACAAGTTAAAAAAAATTTCTTTCTTCCTAAAGAAGGGGTAGGATGCATATCACCTAAATCACTATGAATTAAATCGAGAATTTGAATTTCTTTGAACAGTTGAAAACAGTTTTTTAGTGATTTTAGTAAGCATACATGTTCTACAATTTTCAACGATTATATCAAATTTTTGGAATTAAATCTAACTTTATCATATCATTTAATCGTTTACCATTTACATGTCCTAAATGATTATGCCAAAGTAAAGTAGAACAATCAACAATATAAGCAAAAATCGTACTCGTATTATTAATATTGAGTTTAAACATCCCCTCATACATAATTCTTTTCCCAACAAAAATACCTCTCTTAGAGAGAATAAACTTATCAACCTCAAATACAAGCTTAAACTCATTTTTGTTCAAGAGGCTACCAAAAACTAAATTCTTCCTAATTTCAGGTATATGGTACACAACAATGAGGGTGAGGGTCTTTCCAGAAGTGAACTCTAGTTTCACTTTTCCTTTTCCTATCATTGGTATAGTGGCTGAATTTCCCATGTACAGGAAAGTACCATCAGCCACTATTTCATAGTTCTTAAAGAACTTATTTTCCTTGCACACATATCTCATTGCACTAGAATCAATCCACCAAGCTTCATTGTCTTCAAGGACATTTGCTTCAGAAATCACAGCCATGAATTCTTGTGGTTTTTTTTCCTTTTTTCTTCAGCAATCAACAATCTATCTTGAAATGCCTTTGTTTCCCATAATTGAAGTAGGAACCCTAAGTTTTCTTATTCTTAGAAAACTTTGCTAGTTGTTTCTTTCTCTTATGAGATTCTTGAGAGTACCTCTTCGAAGTTTCCTCTTCCTCTACTGTATTGATCCTGAAGAAGGCTTCTTCCTTGCCCTCTTTTCACAAGTCCTCCTTAATATGGAGATGGTTGCTTAACTCCTCAAGAATCAAGTCTTTCTTTTGGTGTTTCAGATGATTCCTGAAATTTTTCCATAAAGGAGGCAGTTTGTCTATAATGGTTGTGACCATTATGGTCTCATCCATTTTAAGATTATGTTGAGTAAATTGATCTATTTTATCTCACAATATTGATCCATAACACTATGAGTATCAATCATTTTAAAATTATTAAACTTGTAATAATATAATGTTTACTTGTTGTGTCCTCCTTCATGTACCTTGCCTGCAGTGTGTCCCATAACTCTTTTGCCATCTTGACATTGTGGTAGGCATAAAAAAGGTTGTTGGACATGGCATTCAAGATATGACCTCTGCAAATGTCATCATCTTGATCCAATTTCTGTCAATCTTTTGTCTAAAAAATTGGTTCATCTTTTACAGGTTCGGTCCTAGGAGAATTAGTGACAAAATAAAACTAAAGTGATGTCAGCAGGAAGAACATCTTATTATGCTAGTGATAAAAAATTTCTCCATCGAATCGTTCCAAATTGTTGAAATCCAACGCTATATCTCTCAACGAACTCAAGGAAGTCATTTTGATAAACAAGAAACTTAAACCTTAAGATTAATAGAAATCTAGTGGGGAAAGATAATTGTAAGTGAGGGTTATTTATGAAAATAAGTGAGAGAGAGAGAGAGAGAGAGAGAGAGAGAGAGAGAGAGAGAGAGAGAGAGAGAGAGAGAGAGAGAAAGGCTTCAAGGCATGACTAGGTCACTTTCCTTAAAGTTTAATTCACCTCTCACACTGCAAGAGGTTACCGGAGAATTTCCTCCAAGATACAATGAAGCTTTGATGTTATTCTGCACTTTGCACTAGTGAAAAATAAACCCACAACAGCTTCTAAGAGTTTATGGATGTATAACACTTATGTCTGGAAATTTGCAAGATTTCTCGACACAAGAAAATCAGTATTTGAAGGAAGAAGAAGAGGAAAAGAGAAATTCCAGAAAACTGAATGTAATCTATATAATTTAATTATGATAGTTATACACACTTATATAGTGTTGAAATGAGTGTATCTTTCTATTAAAGACACCAAGTTTCAGTTTAAAACTAAATTAAACTGAATACCAAGTGTTCATTTAGAAATGACACTTCTTTTCACATTAAACTAACATAAAATGTTTTAAAAATTCGAAATTTTTGAACATCCAGTCAACGGGACCATGTTTGTAGTCAACTTAACAAGTTACAGATAGTTCAAAGAATTTTCTTCTTTCTATTCAGTTGACGAAATACTATATATAGTCAACTGTATCGACTCTCAGAAGCTAAAATTGTTGATGATTTTCAAAATAAACTTGGTTTTTAAGTTTGAGATATTTTAACAAATCAAATGAAAGGAGAAAAGGAAAAGGAAAACGATTTTTGGCTTTTAAAAGTTGATACAGTCAACTGTAAGTTTCATACAATTGACTGGATAAAGTATACAGTCGACTGTATAAAGCATTTAGTCGACTGAATGGAAGGAAGAAAATTCCTTAAACTCTCTGTAACTTTTTAAGTCGATTGGATGTTCAAAAATTTCGAATTTTCAGAACATTTTATGTTAGTTGAATGTGAAAAGAAGTGTCTTTTATGAAGGAACACTTGGTATTCAGTTTAATTTAGTTTTAAACTGAAACAATATGTCTCTAATAGAAAGACACACTCATTTCAACACTATATAAGTGTGTTTAACTGTCATAATTAAAAGATACAGATTACAATCAATTTTTTTTGGTTTTTCTCTCTTATTCTTCTTCTTCTTCTTCTCTTTTCAAATATTGATTTACTTGTGTCCAAAAATCTTGAAAATTTCCAGAAATAAGTGCTATACATCCATAAACTCTTAGAAGCTGTTGTGGATTATTCTTCACAAGTGCAAAGTGCAGAATAATATCAGAACTTCATTTTATCTTGGAGGAAATTCGCCAGTAATCTCTTGCACTGTGAGAGCCGAATTAAACCTTAAGGAAAGTGACATGGTCACGCCTTGAAGCCTTTCTCTCTCTCACTTATTTTGATAAACAACCCTCACTTACAGTTATTTTTCCACACCAGATTTTTATCAATCTTAAGGTTTAATTTTCTTGTTTATCAAAATGAATTCCTTGAGTTCATTGAAAGATATGGCGTTGGACTTCAACAAGTTGGAGCAATTTGACGGAGGGAATTTTTATCTCTGGCAGAAGAAGATGTTTTTCCTCGTGACATCACTTCAGGTTTCATATATCATTAATTCTTCAAGGACTGAACCAATAAAAGATGAACCAATTTCTCAAACAAAAAAAAGACTGAAATTAGATCAGGATGATGGCATTTTCAAAGGTCATATCTTGAATGCCATGTCTAATAACCTTTTTGATGCCTACCATAATGTCAAGATGGTAAAAGAGTTGTGGGACACACTGTATGCACGGTACATGAAGGAGCACTCAGCAAGTAAGCGTTATATTATTACAAAGTTTAATAATGTTAAAATGGTTGATACTCGTAGTGTTATGGATCAGTATAGTGAGATTAAAACTATATTAGATCAATTTACTCAGCATAATCTGAAAATGGATGAAACCATAATGGTCACAACCATTATAAACAAACTGCCTCCTTTATGGAAGAATTTCAGGAATCTTCTGAAGCACCAAACGGAAGACCTAACTCTTGAAGAGTTAGACAACCATCTCTATATTGAGGAGGACTTGCGAAAAGAAGGCAAGGAAGAAGCCTTCTCCAAGATCAATACGGTAGAGGAAGGTGAGATTTCAAAGAAGCACTCTCTAGAATCTCACAAGAGAAGGAAACAACCAGCAAAGTTTTCTAAGAATAAGAAAGCTAAAGGTTCCTATTTATATTGTGGGAAACTAGGGCATTTCAAGAGAGACTACCAATTGCTGAAGAAGAAGGGAAAAACTGTAACGATCCATCCCGGGTTGGTCACCCCCGAAACGGTGTCGTCACGTTTTGAAATCCCAACACGACACATATATGCAACAATATAAAAACAGATCAACTGAAATTAAAAATTTCATCTAATTCTCAACTCTTTTTCAGAGGAGATACATCATCATTCTCATATCAGAAACAATATATATATATAAATAAATGCATGAAAATATTTTATTACAAATTTTATTTCTTCTTTTTTACAATGTCTGAGGACTTAACCACGAGACTTACTTAAGGTAATTATTCTGATATCAGCTCTAAACTCTATTTGCCCTACCCGTTGCTTGAAAATTTTCAACAATAAGGAGTGAGCTTCACAAGCTCAGTGAATTAAATTTACTAGAAGTACTCGATTAGCAGTCATATCTTATAATTCAGTCGTTTCTAATTCACCAATATTAATCATATGTTTCTTCACATATAATAATTCAATCTATCAAATAATATTCCAATATTTATTCATCTATTATCTCATATAATTCAATAATAACATTCTATTATCACTACTCATATCATAATTCCAACCATTTATCAATCTCTTCTTAAATTAATCATCAAACATATCAATTTTTCTTCTCATATATTTAATCATCTTGAGATTATCAATTCAACATCATTATTTACCTCATTATGAGGTTCACATCATATAATTAATAAATCAAATAAATTTTATCATATCATATCATATCATACTTTCATATTTCTTTCTCATCATATCTGTCTCTTTATGAGACTCATTTGTTTATCAATAATTTCACAATCAAGACTGATACTTTAGCATATCAATCAATAATAATAAAATAACCAAATAAATAAATGCATGTGTTTAAATCATCTTTCTTTCTTTCTTTCTTTATTTTTCATCATATCATCTCATTATTTCGTATTATCATATGGGAACGTCTTCCTACATGTCAACATGTTTCAACCAGACCAGCTGCCTTCTTGGTCTTCTTAGCCAGACCAGCTGCCTTCATGGTCTTTTCTTTTATGCATATGAGCAATAATATGCAAGCAAGCATACATCCAAGCATTTAATTCAACTATCTAGCTCTTTCTCAAAGTTATTATTTTTATCATATTTATTAAATTGTCTCCTCATATATTATATAAATTTTTCAATCATATTTTCAAAATTTTCATATAACTTCTTAGCATATTTTTCATTAATCCATCCTTTTTTTGAAATATAAATTCTTATATAATTAATATTCAACATACTATTAAATTCCTAATAAATAAATAAATCAATTATCAGACCTATCGAAAAAAACATAATTAGATCATTATAATTCAACCATTTATTCAAATATCATAAATTCATATTTTTATTGGTCTTGATTACTAAAAGTAAATCTAACTCACTACGTAGCACTTAAAGCTACCTGTGGATCACCTCTTTGCCTTTCTTGCTCCTTTCAACAATTTCTCTAGATTATTGATCAGCAACAACTGACATAATATTTATATTAAAATTTCTAATTTATTCTTGAATTCTTTCGTAATTCATACCTTTAGATTTCTACATCTAATTTCGGGTATTTTCATGTATGCATAATTTTAAAAATAAAATTGACATTATTACCTTTTTTTTTTCTTAAAGCTTCTCTCGAATTTCTTTAAAATTCTCTTGTAAACTTCTTCGAAATTTCAATTTTTCAACCCTTCTAGTCCCCAGGTGTTTAAAAAAAAAGAGAGAAATTTGAGAGAGAAAATATAATTTTAAGAAATAAATTTGTTGTAAACTAAGTTTTAACAAAATTTAAACAAAAAACTAAATTTTATATCAAAACCATTAACACCTGCCACCATTTCTCATATTTGTTTTTTTAGTTTTCTCACATATAATTGTTGCATGTTGGGTGGACAACACCTAGACGTCCAGTTGTTTGTCCCCCCTCCCCCCCCCCCCCCCCCCCGCCCCTTTTTTTTTCTTTTTCTTCTTTGTAACAAAAAAAAAAAAAAACTACACCTGGACGCAAATGTCCAGGTGTCTTTCTTTTTGTGACCACAAGTCCAAGTGTCCTTTTTTTTATTAATAGTAAATCTTTCATGTATATATTATTTTATTCCATGTGATATCTATCAAATTACTTCTTTACCTTTACTTTAAGAACACAAGTATTACTATTCTACCCACCTTATAAAAATTTCGTCCGCGAAATTTTCTTACCTAACTCATGAAAAAGATGGGGGTACTCTTTCCTCATTCTTGCCTCATGCTCCCAAGTAATTTCTTCAACATCTTTGTTCTACCATAATACTTGAATCAAAGGAATAACTTTATTATGCAAGACTTGTTCCTTTATGTCTAGAATTTTGACTGGTACTTGTATAAAGGTCAAATCTTCCTGAAGTTCTACAGCCTGACTCGGAATAATATGGGATTCATCAGGTAAACACTTTTTCAAAAGTGGCACATGAAACACATTGTGTAATTGTTTTAACTCTGGAGGCAAATCCAATTCGTATGCTACTAGTCCAACTCTTTCAATTACCTTATATGGCCCCACAAATCTCGAACTTAACCTTCATTTCTTTTTAAATCTCAATACACCCTTCCACGGAGATATCTTCAAAAACACTCAGTCACCAACTTGAAACTCAAGAGCTCATTTTCTATTATCAGAATATCCTTTCTGTCTTTTTTTTGTGATGCTCTAAGGTTATTTCCAACCAGTTTGATCCTTTCAGAAGTCAAATCTATCATTTACAGACCAAATACTTTTATTTCTACAACTTCTTCCCAACATACTGGAGTTCTGCATCTTCTACCATATAAAGCCTCAAATGGTGTCATCCCAATACTAGTTTGATATTGATTATTATATGTAAACTCGATCAAAGGTAAATAAGCATCCCAGCTCACTAAAAAACTCAATACACTTGCCCTCATCATATCTTCTAGTATTATGATGATTCCCTCTGTCTGCCCATCAATTTGAAGATGAAAAATTGTACTAAACTGCAATTGTGTACCCATAGCTTTTTGAAAACCCCTCCAAAATCTAGAAGTGAATCTAGAATCTCTATCTAATACAATGCTTAAAGGTACTCCATGTAATCTCACTATTTCTGCTACATATAATTGAGCCAACTTTTCAGGACTCTAGGTAGTTTTAATAGGAAGGAAATGCGAAGACTTTGAAAGTCTATTCACTATAACCCAGACAACATCATGAACTCTCTGGATAAGGGGAAAACTAGAAGCAAAATCCATGCTCACATTCTTCCATGGCCATTCAGATACTGGAAGAGGTTACAATAAACCTGACGGATGTCTATTCTCATATTTCACTTGTTGACAAATCAAACATTTAGAAATATGCTCAACCACATCCTTTATCATCCCTGACCACCAATAATTCTGTCATAACCCCCCGTACATCTTATTATTACTCGGGTGCATAGAATATACAGAATCATGAGCCTCTCTTAGTATCTCCTTTCTTATTTTAACATCATTGGAAACACAAACTCTATGTCACAATACTACCATACCATCTTCTTTAATTCTAAACTTAGTTGGCTTCCCACTCAATACTTCATGTTTGATCTTTTCTATCCTTTTATCTCTACTATGCATTTGTAACAAGCGATCAATAATAGAAGATTATACCACCATATTTGCCATCAATATTCCTCTATCACTAATACTTAATTACATTCTCATTTCTCTCAGTTCTCTCATCAAGCTAATATTATGACTCCAAATAGCAGCTAATCTCCTTATAAACTTTCTACTCAATGCATCAACTACCACATTAGTCTTCCATAGATAATAATGAATTGTACAGTCATAGTCATTAATCAATTACATCCACCTCCTCTGCCTCAAATTCAACTCTCTCTGGGTAGGTAAATGTGTTAGACTTTTATGATCAATAAAAATTTCACAAGTGGCTCTATACGGATAATATCTCCAAATCTTTAAAGCAAAAACTATGACAGTCAATTCTAAATCATGGGTTGGGTAATTTCTCTCATTGTTCTTCAATTTCTTAGAAACATAAGCTATAACTCTCCCATGTTGCATCAACACACATCCCAACCCTTGATGTTATGCATCACTATATACCACAAATCCATCATCACCAGAAGGAAGCACTAATACTGAAGCAGTCATCAATTTCTTTTTCAACAGCGGGAAACTCCTCTCACATTCTTCTGACCACATAAACTTCACTTCTTTCCTGGTTAATTTGGTCAATGGTCCAGCAATAATATAAAATTTATAAATAAACCTTCTATCATAACTAGCCAACCCCAAAAAGCTTCTAATTTCAGTCACACTAATGGGTGAAAAGCCCAATTCAACACTGCCTCCACTTTCTGCGGGTCAACTGCTATACCATCTCCTAACACAACATGCCCCAATAAAGATATTTCACTCAACCAAAACTCAAACTTAGAGAACTTTCCATACAATTTCTCTCTCCTCAGAATTTCCAACACTCTTTCTAAATGTTGCCCATACTCCTCTTCATTCTTGTAATATACCAGAATATCATCAATAAATACAATCACAAATCTATCCAAGAATGGTTTAAAAACCCGATTCATTAGATCCATAAATGCTGCAAGAGCATTAGTCAACCCAAATGGCATCATAAAGAACTCGTGATGGCCATAACGTGTTCTAAAAGCAATCTTAGGTGCGTCCCCCTCCTTTATCCTCAACTGATGATAACTCGATCTCAGGTCCATCTTAGAAAACACCCTAGCCCCTTATAACTGCTCGAATAAATCATCTATCATGGATAAAGGATATTTATTCTTAACGGTGATCTTATTCAACTATCTAAAATCAATACAAAACTTCATTGTTCCATCCTTCTTCTTTACAAACAACACAGGGGCTCCCCAAGGCGATATACTAGGTCGAATAAATTGTTTATCTAGCAACTCCTGAAGCTGAACTTTTAATTCTCTCAACTCAGCTGGTACCGTTCTATAAGGTGCTATAGATATGGGTGCTGATCCCGGAATCACGTCAATAGAAAACTCAATCTCCCTGTTAGGAGGCAACCCAGACAACTCCTCAGAGAACACATCAGAAAAATCTTTCACTACTAAGATTTCTTCTAACTTCCTAATCTCCTTTCTAAATCCACCACATATGCCAAATACCCCTCACAACCTTCTTTAACCACTTACTAGCAACCATAGCAGAAATAAGACAGTTTGCAATTATCTTACGTTCTCCCTGAAAATTAAACTCCTCTTGTCCTGGTATCATGAACACCACATTCTTCCTAAAACAATATACTAAAGCATTATATGCAGATAACCAATTCATCAATAAAATTAAATCAAAATATGTTATATCTAAAGGCAATAAATCAACTTCAAATTCACTATTAGCCATAATAATCACACAACCCCAATAAATTGTTATGATAATAACCCTATCCCCAATAAGAACCTCAACAATAACAGCATTCATCAAAGGACTAACACAAGCATCAATAAATTTCATATAAACACTGGATGCAAAAGAATAGGTTGCACCAGGATCAATCAATAATCTAGCAGGTCTATCAAGAATAGATACTATACCCATAACCACATCAGGAGTGGCCTGTGCATACTGTTGGGTCAACACATAGACTTTGTTGTCTTTAGGCTATAACTAACCACCGCGTCTTCTATCAACTACTAGTCCTCTACCTCTACCCCGCATACTCTGTGATTCACCACCCCTCTCCACCTATTTTCTCCCAACACCTCCAGCACTTATCTCGACAGATTTTTCCACTGGATAATCTACATTAATATGTCATTCCTCACCACATACAAAGCACATCAGAGTAGGAAAATTCCAAGATAGATGCCCTGTTTGATTACATCTATAGCAAATCTTTGTCTCTTGATAATACATCAAATTATTACTTCCCATTGGTGGCATACTTACTCCTCTACCACAACTTCCAGTTCCTATAGACTGTCTCTCAAATCTAAGGGTCCCACCAATATTACTCTGAGCTACAGAAACAACAGATCCTGCTTGCCTCTGACTTTTTATTATAGTTCCCTGTGACAAGAAACGCTCCATTTCGGGTGGTCTCCCACCCTGCACACTCATACTACTACCAACTTTGGGTCCCTCAAATCTAGACCTCTTCAGCCAATCCCTCCTACCTCTAAGCTCTATCACATCTTTCTCAATCTGTAATACTTTATCCACCATTATAGCATAATTCCAAATACCTATATAAGAGTGTTTAGTTTGAATTTCATAGTGTAACCTGTCTAAAAATCTCTTACATTTTCCCTCCTCTGTATTCACTAACTCAGGTAAAAACCTCGACTAGACTATAAATCATTATTATACTCGGCCATAGATAAAGTATTCTTCCTTAAATGAACAAAATTTCTCTCTTCTTGTGCTCGAAAGGTATCTAGAAAATACTTCGCAAAGAACACATATTTAAACTTACGTCAAGTTAAGGGTTGATCTACATGTGCACTAAATCTAGGCAGAAAGTCCTCCCACCATTGAGAAACCTCACCTTCCAGCTTAAATGAAGCAAAAACAACCTTATGCCTATTTGTCACTGGTAAGACTTCAAAATAATTCTTAACATGTTTAATCCACTACTCAGCTTCAATAGGATTTACAGATCCTCTAAAAGACTGGGGTTTAAACTTAATAAATCTCACAAAACAATCCCCTTACATTTCATGTGCAAACACATCCTCTCCATCATAAGCCTCTTGTCTCACCACATTAGGTTATATTCTACCTCTTTTCCTCTAAACTCCTCTATAAATTATCAGCAATTTCTTTTGCTGCATTCATTCTCTCTTTATAGCACGATTAAGAACTTCTCTAAACTCATCCTTCATAATATAAGATTCTCTCCCACCCCTACTAGTACCAGCTGCACTAGCAACCTGTTCCCTTACATGAACCACAGACTCGACCTCCCCCTCCGTTTCAAATCTTCTAGATATTGAGGGTCTACCATGTCCTCTCTTATTCAGAACTATACCTCTAGCTCTAGCACGTCCACGTTTCATCCTCACACTCTACATTAACATGTAGTTTATTTAAATCTTCCACTTCTTTAAATTCTTATGCAGTCTACAGAATCATAAAACTTAATACTCTTATACAAAAATTGTAACGACCCATCCCAGGTTGGCCACCCTGAGACGTTGTCGTCACGTTTTGAAATCCCAGTATGACACATATATGCAACAATATATAAATACTTTAACTGAAATTAAAAATTTCATCCAATCCTCAACTCATTTTCAGATGAGATACATCATCGTTCTCATATCAGAAACAATATATATATATATATATATATATATATATATATATATATATATATATAAAGAAATGCATGAAAATATTTTATTACAAATTTTATTTCTTTTTTCTTACATTGTCTGAGGACTTGACCATGGGACTTACTTAAGGTAATTACTCTGATATTAGCTCTAAACTCTATATGCCCTGCCCGCTGCCTGAAAATTTTCAACAATAAGGAGTGAGCTTCACAAGCTCGGTGAATTAAATTTACTAGAAGTACTCGATTATATACTTCTAGTCACATCTTATAATTCAATCGTTTCTAATTCACCAATATTAATCATCTGTTTCTTACATATAATAATTCAATCTTTCAATTCATCTTCCAATATTCATTCATATATTATCTCATATAATTCAATAATAACATTCTATTATCACTACTCATATCATAATTCCAACGATTTATCAATCTCTTCTTAAATTAATCATCAAACATATCAATTTTTCTTCTCATATATGTAATCATCGTGAGATTATCAATTCAACATCATTATTTATCTCGTTATAAGGTTCACATCATATGATCAATCAATCAAATAATTTTGATCATATCATACTCTCATATTTCTTTCTCATCATATCTGTCTCTCTGTGAGACTGATTTGTCTATCAATAATTTCATAATCAAGACTGATACTTTAGCATCTCAATCAATAATAATAAAATAACCAAATAAATAAATGCATGTGTTTAAATCATCATTCTTTCTTTCTTTATTTTTCATCATATCATCTCATTATTTCATATTATCATCTGGGAACGTCTTCCCACATGTCGACAAGTTTCAATCAGACCAACTACCTTCTTGGTATTCTCAACCAGACCAACTACCTTCTTGGTCTTCTCGGTCAGACAAACTTCCTTCCTGGTCTTTTCTTTTATGCATATGAGCAATAATAAGCAAGCAAGCATACATCCAAGAATTCAATTCAACTATCTAGCTCTTTCTCAAAATTATTATTTTTATCATATTTATTAAATTGTCTCCGCATATATTATATAATTTTTTCAATCATATTTTCATAAATTTCATATAACTTCTCAGCATATTTTTCATTAATCCATCTTTTAAAAAAATATAAATTCTTATATAATTAATATTCAACATACTATTAAATTCCTAATCAATAAATAAATCAATTATCATACCTATCTGAAAATACATCATTAAATTATTATAATTCAACCATTTATTCAAATATCATAAATTCATATTTTTATTGGTTTCGATTACTAAAAGTAAATCTAACTCTCTACGTAGCACTTAAAGCTATCCGTAGATCACCTCCTTGCCTTTCTTGCTCATTTCAGTAATTTCTTGATATTGCTGATCACCAACACCTGATATAATATTTATATTAAAATTTCTAATTTATTCTTCAATTCTTCCATAATTCATAACTTTAAATTTATACATCAAATTCTGGGTATTTTCATGTATGCGTAATTTCAAAAATAAATTTCACATTATTACCCTTTTTTTCTTCTTAAAGCTTCCCTTGAATTTCTTTAAAATTCTCCCGTAAACTTATTCAAAATTTAAATCTTTCAACCTTTCTTTCAGTCCCCATGTGTGTAAAGAAAGAGAGTAATTTGAGAGAGATAATATAATTTTGAGAAAGAAATTTGTTAGTAAACTAAGTTTTAAAAAAATTTAAACAAAAAACTAAATTTTATATCAAAACCATTAACACCTGCCACCATTTCTCATGCTTGTTTTCTTAGTTTTCTCACACGCAATTGTTGCATGTTAGGTGGACAACACCTGGATGTCCAGTTGTTTGTCCCCTACTCCTTTTTTTTTCTTCTTCTTCTTTGTAACAAAAAAACTACACGTCTAGATGTCCTTTTTTTTATCAATAGTAAATCTTTCATGTATATATTATTTTATTCCATGTAATATCTATCAAATTACTTCTTTACCCTTACTTTAGGAACATTGATATTACAAAAACACCATAAGAATTCGTGGCTATGATTTCTAAAAAAAATATCATTGGGGACAATGAAGCTTGGTGGATTGATTCTAGTGCAACGAGACATGTGTGTAAGGAAAAGAAGTTCTTTAAGTACTATGAAACAATGGCTAATGGTACTTTACTGTACATGGGAAATTCAACCACTGTACCAATGATAGGAAAAGGAAAAGTGCAACTAGATTTCACTTCTGGAAATACTCTCACCCTCACTGATGTGTACCATATACCTGAAATTAGGAAGAATTTAGTTTTTGGTAGCTTCTTGAACAAAAATGGGTTTAAGCTTGTATTTGAGGCTGATAGGTTTGTTCTCTCTAAGGGAGGTATTTTTGTTGGGAAGAGATATATGTATGAGTGGATGTTTAAACTCAATATTAATAATACGAGTATGATTTCCGCTTATATTGTTGACTGTTCTGCTTTACTTTGGCATAATCATTTGGGACATGTAAATGCTAAACGCTTAAATGATATGATAAAGTTAGATTTAATTCCGAAATTTGATATAACCATGAAAAATTATAGAACATGTATACTTACTCAAATCACTAGAAAATCATTTTCAACTGTTCAAAGAAATTAAAAAATTCTCGATTTATTTCATAGTGATTTACGTGATATGCATACTACCCCTTCTTTAGGAGGAAATAAATATTTTGTAACTTTTATAGATAATTCTACAATATATTGTTATGTTTATTTGTTGTATTCTAAAGATGAAGCTTTGCATAGTTTTCTGTTTTTTAAGAATATAGTAGAACTTTAGTGTGACAATAGGATTAAGTGTCTTAGAACTGATAGGGGAGGTGAATACAATGATCTTACTTATTTTGAGACTCATGGAATAATTCATGCGATCACTGCCCTTTATACACAATAACAAAATGGTGTAGTAGATAGGAAAAATAGAACTATAAAAGATATGGTTGATGCCATGTTTTCCAACTCTGGTCTAAGACATTGGTTTTGGGGAGAAACACTTTCAAAAACTTTTCACATTTTAAATAGAATCCCTATAAAAAGAAAAAAGAAACACCTTCGGAGTTATGGAAGAATAGGAAGCCTAATCTATACTACCTTAAGGTCTGGGGTTGTAGAGCTATAGTTAGAGTTCCTGAACCAAAAAGGAAGAACTTAGGTGAAAGAGGAATAGAATGTATTTTCCTCGGATACGCACTTCATAGTAAAGCTTATAGATTCATGGTGGTGGAGCCAAATAATTATTATTCAATAAATTCCATCATTGAATCTAGGGATGCTATTTTCAATGAAAATAGGTTCGAGACACTTCCTAAAACTGTTTTTGATAGTAATGAACAAGAACAAAGTTCAAGGAAGGAAGTTGATGAAAATAAAGTGGAACTTAGAAGGAGCAAAATAGTTAAGACTCTTAAGATGTGTGGACCTAATTTTTACATGTATTTGGTTGAAGGAACTAGGAATTCAATAAGTAATTCTATTCCAATTGTCTTGAATATTGACTCTGATCAACAAACTTATGAAGAAGCTATAAAGTCTCAAGATGTTGCATTTTGGAAGGAGGCCATAAATGATGAAATGGACTCTATAATGGGGAACAAAACCTGGAAATTGGTGGACCTTCCATCCTATCTCGAAACCCATTGAATGCAAGTAGATTTTCAAAAGAAAATTAAGGGTGGATGGTACAATTGATAAATTTAAGAAAAGATTAGTGGCTAAGGGATTTGCACAAAAAGAAGGTGTTGATTATTTTGACATCTATGCACCAGTTGCAAGGATATCCACAATTAGAATGCTTATTGCGTTATCTTCCATATGCAAGCTTGAAATTCATAAAATGAATGTTAAAATGACATTCTTGAATGGTGAATTAGAGGAAAAAGTGTATATGAGTCAACCTGAAGGTTTTGTAGTTAAGGGACAAGAGCATAAAGTATGCAAGTTAGTTAAGTCTTTATATGAACTTAAACAAGCCCCAAAACAATGGCATGAGAAATTTGATCAAGTAATACTATCAAATGGTTTCAGAATTAATGAATCTGATAAGTGTGTATACAGTAGGTTCATTAATGGTAAATGTGTTATCATATGTCTGTATGTAGATGACATGTTGATATTTGGTATTGACTTAGAACAAGTTCATAATACCAAGAAATTTCTGTCAGGTAATTTTGATATGAAAGGTATGGGTGTGGCTGATGTTATTTTAAGTATCAAAATCATAAGAGATAATGATAGCCTAACTTTAACACAATCTCATTACATTGAGAAAATTATAAAGAAATTTGGTCACTTAGAAAACACACATGTAAGTACATCATTTGATAATAGTATCAAATTATCTAAGAATAATGGTATAGCAATTGCACAACTAGAGCCAGAGCAGTTGGTTGTTTAGTGTATGCCATGACTTGTAGAAGACCTGATATTTCTTTTGCTGCAGGGAAACTAATTTGATTTACTAGTTGTCCTAGCAATGATCATTGGAAGATTGTACATAGGAGTAGTACTCGTGTTCATAAAATAAGGATAAATAAATAATTTTACATATATTCTATTGAATTAAATAATCCATTGATGAAAGATTTAGTATTGAGTCGAAATATTATTTGAAAGATAATATTGAAAATTTTATTAAAAAGAGTTAGAAATTTTTGAAGAAGAAAGTACTTAATTTTTTTAAATTTGAAATTGAAATGAAAGAATTTTGAAGAAAAATATTGACTGAAGTTTAAGAAAATAATTGGGAGAAGATGTAAATTTTTATATTTCTCTATAATTTTTATAAAATATTTGGAAGGAAGAAAAGATGAAAAATTGATTTAAAGGATAAATGGCAAAACTGTAATTATATAATGGCAAAACAGTAAATATTTAATGGCAAAACAATAAATTTTAAATGATAACAAAATTGTAAATAACCAATGGAAAATATGTAAATTGTATTTAAAAAAAATCGTAGACTTCACATGAAGCGGTGAAGCCGCGAAGCGACGAAATAAAAAAAAAATCTGAATGGTCTCTAAGTGAAGGAAAAAAAATATGAACGGTTTAGCTGTTAAAAAAAAAAGAAAAAAATCTGAACAGTGAACTGGTGGAGAAGGCAAAAAAAATCTTATAAGTCTCTGCATTTCAGAGACTTTGTTTTTTTCTACCAAATCCTGTTTGGTTTCTTTATTTTTTTCAGTTCAAATTTCTTAGCAAAAAGTTATAAAGAAAATTTCTCAAATATTAGAGATAGTAAAGTTATTCAATTACAATAGCAAGATTTCATCATATTAGAGGAAAATTTTCAAGAAGACTCATAACTAAATAATTATATTGTTTAAATTAAGTTATTAAATAGTAAGATTTATGAAAGTTTATGTTTAGGTGTTGGTGATCAACAATCTTAAGAAATTGCTTAAAGGAGCAGGAAATGCAAAGAGGTGATCCACGGGTAGCTTTAAGTGCTACGTGATAAGTAAGATTTACTTTTAGTAATTGAGACCAATAAAAATATGAATTTATGATATTTGAATAAATTGTTGAATTATAATGATTTAATGATGTATTTTCTATTATGTATGATAATTGATTGATTTATTGATTAAAGATTAAATAGTATGTTGAATATTAATTATATACGAATTTATATTTTAAAAATGATAGATTAATGAAAAATATGTTGAGAAGTTATATGAAATTTCTAAAAACATGATTGAAAAATTGATATAATATATGATGAGATAATTTAATAAATTTGATAAAAATTATAATTTTAAGAAAGAACTAGATAGTTGAATTGAATGTTTTGATGTATGCTTGCTTGCATGTTGTTGCTCATATGCATAAAAGGAAGACCAGGAAGGCAGCTGGTCTGGTTAAGAAGACCAAGAAAGCAGCTGGTCTGGCTAATAAGACCAAGAAGACAATTGGTATAGCTGAGAAGACCAGGAAGGTACCTGGTCTGGCTGAAACATGTTGACATGTGGGAAAACGTTCCCAGATGATAATATGAAATGATCTAATGAGAAAGAAATAAATATAATTTAGATTCATGCATTATATTTGTTTCAAATATTTATTATTAATGCTTGAGATTCTAAAGAATTAGTTTTGATTATTAAATGAATGATAGAGAGATGAGTTTCATAATGAAACAATTTTGAGGATAGATAAATAGAAAGGATTACATAATAAAGAATTATATTATCGATTGTTTGTAAGATATGAACGTTATGATGATATTAAATTGATAAAATATTAGATATATGTATTAAAAAAGGATAGTACGATAATTTATTTATTAAGAGAAATTGATAAATGATTGAATTAGAATGTGATAAGAGATAGATGATTAATTATACTGATTTAACAATGAATGAATGTAACTATAAGTATATAAATCAAGTACTTCTAGTAAATTTAATTCACTAAGCTTGTGAAGCTCACTCTTCATTGTTAAATAATTTCAGGTAGTGGGCAAGACAGATAGATGTGTGAGCTGAGATTCAAACTAAGTTATTATCCTTAAGTCTCGTTGTCCATATCCTCGGACTAATGGAAGAATTTTGTGTGTGTAGATATTCATGCATAATATATTGTATATATTGTTTCAGTTGAAATATTAATAATGTAACTCCCCTGTTGAGGGTTGAGGATTGATGTGTGTGTGTGTGTGTGTCTATATATATATATATATTCAGTCGATGTATGTTTTTATATTGTTGCATATATGTGTCGTGCTGAGATTTCAAAACGTGACGACACTGTCTTGGTGGTGACCAACCCGGGATGAGTCATTACAATTTTGGTATCAGAGTATTAGGTTTTATGATTGCGTAGACTGCATAAAATTTAAAGAAGTGGAAGATTTAAATATACTACATTTTAATGCAGAGTCTGTGGATGACACGTGGACGTGCTAGAGCTAGAGGTAGAGTACTGAACCAGAGAGGACATGGTATACCCTAATATTTATAAGAGGTGAAGTAGAGGGGGAGGTCAAGTCTATGGTTCATGCAAGGGAACAAGTTGCTAGTACAACTAGTACAAGTAGCTAGTACAACTAGTACAAGTAGAGGTAGGATAAAATCTGATATTAGGAGGGATAAGTTGAGAGAAGTTCTTGATCGTGCTATAGAGAGAATGAATGCAGCAGAAGAAAAGGCTGATGATTTACAGAGGAGACTAGAAGAAAGGGGTAGAACAAAACCTAATGTGGTGAGATAAAAGGCTTATGAGGGAAAGGGTGTGTTTGCACATGAGATGCAAAGGGATTGTTTTGTGAGATTTATTAAATTTAAACCCCAGTCTTTTAGAGGATCTGTAAATCCTATTAAAGCTGAGCAATGGATTAAACATGTTAAGAAATATTTTGAAGTCTTACTAGTGAAAGATAGGTAAAAGGTTGCTTTTGCTTCATTTAAGTTAGAAGGTGAGGCTTCTCAATGGTATGAGGATATTCTGCCTAGATTGAGTACACATGTAGATCAACCCTTAACTTGCCGTAAGTTTAAGAATTTATTCTTTGCAAAGTATTTTCCATATACATTTCAAGCACAACAAGAGAGAGATTTTATTTATTTAAGGAATAATACTTTATTTATAGTTGAGTATGATAGTAGATTTATAGCCCTGTCGAGGTTTTTACCTGAGTTAGTGAATACGGATGAGAGGAAATGTAAGAGATTTTTAGACGAGTTACACTATGAAATTTGAACTAAACTCTTTTATATGGGTATTGGGAATTATGCTATAATGGTGGAAAAAGCATTATAGATTGAGAATGATGTGATGAAGTTTAGAGGTATGAGGGATTGGCTGAAGAGGCCTAGATTTGAGGGACCCAGAGGTGGTAGCAATATAAGTGTGCAGGGTGGGAGACCACCCAAAAGGAGGCGTTCCTTGTCACACAGAATTGTAATACAGAGTCAGAGGCAAACATGATTTGTTGCTTTTGTAGCTTAGAGTAATATTGGTGGGACCCCTAGATTTGAGAGACATGCTATAAGAACTGAAAATTATAGCAGAATAGTAATTATGCCACCAAGGGAAAGTGGTAATCTGATGTATAATCAAGAGACAAGAGTTTGCTATAGATGTAATCAAACAAGGCTTCTATCTCAGAATTGTCCTACTCTGATGTGCTTTGCATGTGGTGATGGAGGACATATTAGTGTAGATTGCCCAGTGGGAAAATCTGTTGAGATAAGTGCTGGAGGTGTTAGGAGAAAACAGGTGGAGAAAGGTGGTGGATCAAGGAGTATGCGGGGCAAAGGTATAGGATCAGTAGCTGAGAGAGGACGTGGTGGTCAGTTATAGCCCAGAGATAGTAGAGTCTATGCATTGACCTAATAGGATGTACATGCCACTCCTGATATTATTATGGGTATGGTATCTATTCTTAATAGACCTACTAATTAATTGATCTTTATGCAACCCATTCTTTTACATACACTATTTATATGAAATCTATTGATGCTTGTATTAGTCCTTTGATGCATGTTGTTATTGTTGAGGTTCTTACTGTGATAGGGTTATTATTAAGACAACTTATCGGAGTTGTGTGATTAATATGGATGATAGAGAATTTGAAGTTGATTTGTTACCTTTAGATATGATAGATTTTGATTTAATTATAGGGTTGAATTGGTTATCTGCATATCATGCTTGGGTAAATTGTTTTAGGAAGAATTTGGTGTTCAGGATACTAGGACAAAAAGAGCTTAATTTTCAGAGAGAACATAAGATACTTGCCAACTGTCTTATTTCTGCCATGACTGCTAATAGATGGTTGAAGAAGGGTTATGAGGGGTATTTGGCTGATTCTAGAAAAGGGATTAGGAAGTTAGAAGAAATCTTAGTAGTGAAAGATGTTTTTGATGTGTTCCCTAAGGAGTTTTCTAGTTTGCCTCCCAACAAGGAGATCGAGTTTTCTATTGAGATGATTCCAGAATCAACATCCATATCTATAGCACCTTATAGAATGACACCAACTTAGTTAAGAGAATTAAAAGTTTAGCTTTAGGAGTTGTTAGATAAACAATTTATTTGACCTAGTATGTCACCTTGGGGAGCCCCTATGTTGTTTGTGAAGAAGAATGATGGAACGATGAAGTTGTATATTGATTATAGATAATCAAATAAGATCACCATCAAGAATAAATATCCTTTGCCCAAGATAGATGATTTATTTGAGTAGTTACAGGGGGTTAGGGTGTTTTCTAAGATAGACCTGAGATCGGGTTATCATTAGTTGAAGATAAAGGAGGGGGACGTGCCTAAGACTGCTTTTAGGACACGTTATGGCCATCATGAGTTTCTTGTGATACCATTTAGATTGACTAATGCTCCTGTAGCATTTATTGATCTAATGAATCGGTTGTTTAAACCATTCTTGGATAGATTTGTGATTGTATTTATTGATGATATTCTGGTATATTCCAAGAATGAATGGGAGTATGTGCAACATTTAGAGATAGAGTTGGAAATTCTGAGGAGAGAGAAATTGTTTGCAAAGTTCTCTAAGTGTGAGTTTTGGTTGAATGAAATATCTTTCTTGGGGCATGTTGTGTCAGGAGATGGTATAGTAGTTGACCCACAGAAAGTGGAGGCAGTGTTGAATTGGGAAAGACCAACTTGTGTGACTGAAATTAGAAGCTTTTTGGGGTTGGCTGGTTATTATAGGAGGTTTATCTAGAATTTTTCTATTATTGGTGGTCCATTGACTAGATTAACTAGGAAGGAAGTGAAGTTTATGTGGTCAGAAAAATGTGAGAAGAGTTTCTAGCTGTTGAAAGAGAAAGAAAGAAAAATGCTTGATGATAATATGAAATGATTTGATGAGAAAGAAAGAAAGAAAATTTAAATTCATGCATTATATTTGTTTCAAATGTTTATTATTAATGCTTGAGATGCTAGAGAATCAGTTTTGATTACTAAATGATTGATAAATAGATGGGTCTCATAATGAGACAGTTTTGATGATAGATAAATAGAAAGGATTACATAATAAAGAATTATATTATTGATTGTTCGTATGATCCGAACTTTATGATAATATTAAATTGATAAAATATATGAGATATATGTATTAAAATAGAATAGCTTAATAATTTATTTATTAAGAGAAATTAATAAATGATTGAATTAGAATGTGAGAAGAAATATATGATTAATTATGTTGATTTAACAATGAATGAATATAATTAGAAGTATACAAATCGAGTACTTCTAGTAAATTTAATTCACCGAGCTTGTGAAGCTCATTCCTCATTGTTAAATAATTTCAGGTAGCAGGCAGAACAGATAGATTTGTGAGCTGAGATTCAGACTGAGTTATTATCTGTAAGTCTTGTGGTCCATATCATCAGACTAATGGAAGAAAAAAAATTGTAGATATTCATGCATAATATGTTGTATATATTATTTCAGTTGGGATATTAATAATGTAACTCCCCTGTTGAGAGTTGAGGGTTGAAGATTGAGGATTGATGTATATATATATTTTCAGTCGATGTATGTTTTTATATTGTTGCATATATGTGTCGTGCTGGGATTTCAAAACGTGACGACACTGTCTCGGGGGTGGCCAACCTGGGATGGGTTGTTACAATATGATCTTTAGATATTTAAAAAAGACCATGAATTTTGGCATAAGTTACAAAGAGTATCCAACAATTTTAGAATGATACACTGATGCTAGTTAGATAACAAACCAAGAGGAAGATCACTCATCCATAAGTGGTTGGTTATTCATTCTTGGTGGGGGTGCCGTATCTTGGGCTTCCAAAAAACAAACCTGTATCACTAATTCTACCATGACATATGAATTTATGGCATTGGCAGCAGAGGGTAAAAAGGCTGACTGGTTAAGGAATTTATTATTAGAAATTCATGTGTGGCCTACCCATGGCTCCAATTTCATTTCGATGTGATAGTGAGGCAACACTAGCAAGGGCCTATAGCAATGTATAGAATGGAAAGTCTAGACATATCGGATTGAGATATAGGTAAGGCAATTAATGGAGTAATTACGATTGAATTCGTAAGGTCCATAGGAAATTTGGCTGATCCTTTAACGAAGGGACTTGCAAAAGAGAAAGTGGTTAAAACATCACAAGGGATGGGTCTCAAGCCCATACGATATGATCACCAATGATGGAACCTTGACTCAACTTTTACTAAATCTAAGTATTGAGTTCAATGAGACAAAGTACATTATTAGTAGTGATTGCAAGCATCTAGATTTATATTACCATCCCAAGAGTTATGATGTTTGGAACCGTAATGATAAAGTTAAGTGAACTGTGAGTTCTTAATAAGCTTATAAAAGATTTTCTTTGGTATGCTAAATTATGCAACATACTTGATAAGCTTACCTAGTGAGTGTGAAGTGTGGCCGCTTCTGCTGAGTTTAAGGGCTTGACTCTAGAGGACTCATAATATAAAATACATGACATAAGGCCTTCAAAAGTATCAGCAATAATTTCTAGCAAATTCTAAGAGGAGAAGTCTCGTGTGTGAGACATGTCCAGTTAAATAAATAGGATTTGTGGTTCAAAGTATTTTACTACCACATATTCTGTTTAACTTTGATGTGTTTTCACTAAGTGAAGATTCAAGTCCTAAAGATATCTTCATTTATGCATAAACTTCAATGGATAATAAAAATCAGTTTTCAAGATTTTATTGAGTCAAATTATTTTGAAAATGGTGGGGGATTGTTGATGATTTTCAAAATAAACTTGGTTTTTAAGTTTGGGATATTTTAGAAAATCAAATGAAAGGAGAAAAGGAAAACGAAAATGAATTTTGGCTTTTGAGAGTTAATATAGTCGACTATAAGTTTCATACAGTAGACCGTATAAAGCATTCAGTCGACCGAATAGAAGGAATAAAATTCCTTGAACTCTTTGTAACTTTTCAAGTCGACTGAAAACATGGTCCAATTGACTGGATGTTCGAAAATTTTGAATTTTCAGAACGTTTTATGTTAGTTGAATGTTAAAAGAAGTGTCATTTATGAAGGAACACTTGGTATTCAGTTTAATTCAGTTTTAAACTGAAACAAGGTGTCTCTAATAGAAAGACACACTCATTTCAACACTATATAAGTGTGTTTAACTATCATAATTAAAAAATACAAATTACAATCAGATTTTCTGGTTTTTCTCTCTTTTTCTCCTTCTCTTTCTCCTTTCAAATACTGATTTACCTGTGTCTAGAAATCTTGCAAATTTTCAAACATAAGTGTTGTACATCCATAAACTCTTAGAAGCTGCTATAGGTTATTCTTCACAAGTGCAAAGTGCAGAATAACATCAGAGCTTCATTGTATCTTGTAGGAAATTCACCATACTATGAGGGGCGAATTAAACATTAAGGAAAGTGATTTAGTCACGCCTTGAAGCCTTTCTCTCTCACATATTTTGATAAACAACCCTCGCTTTTCGTTTTCGCATTTCCTTTGATTTTCTAAAATATCTCAAACTTAAAAATCAAGTTTATTTTGAAAATCATCAACAAATTCAAAACCTCTTTAGAAGAAAAGCATAATTAATTAACAAAAAAAATTAGTCAATTAAACAAATTAACTTTGATTAACTCTGATGACCTACACTGTTGTTTCACATTGAGATGATCTGTATTCAAGCCACTCAATTACAAGATAGCACATTTTTCCTTCCCCTACCCCTTTACTCCAATGACTACAATTGTCCTGGAATAAAGAGTTGATATATTTCAATATTCATGGTGAACTAATGTTCTGCATATATATATATATAGCTGTTGTTCCCAATATGGCAATCAATTGGTACAAAAATGGCTCAGGTTGTTCAAATTCTTATTTGGGTTTGTTTATCAATTGCAAATAAGAAAAAGCAAAGTGAAAGTTATTTGAGTAGTTGAAATGACAAAAAAAAAAATTAATGAAAAATTCTTATTGAATTGTAAAAGAAAAAAAGGGGTGGAAGAAAAAATAATCAAATAAAGAGTTTGAGAGTGAACAACTAGATGAAGAAAAAAAATAAATCTTTGAGAAGAAAACGATGTAGAAGAAAAAGGAAGTAGCAAAGAATGAAAGAAAATTATAAAAGGGCATTTAGGACACTTTACTTAACCGTCATTGCTTATTTTGGACGGAAATAAGGGTGGCAGAATCAATAGTGTGAGGACTTCGGGTGCCAAATTAATAGGCAAGGGATGTAAGTGCTATGCTCTAATAGTTTAAAGAGTACTGGTGTAATTGTCCCTTTAAACAACCTAATTTTGAACTAGCAAAATAAAATAAAAAATTTGGTTGGTTTTATATATATATATATATATATATATATATATATATATATATATATATATATATAACAGCCAATGTCATCTCTGACGCATGAAAGTCAAAAGTATGAAGTAGTTCCCTACGAACAAATATCTACACAAATTATTCATTTTAACTGAAAATTTTATAATTCACTAAATTCTAATAATAGCTAGTAAATAAATAAACAAAATATATAAAATTTGCGTGATTCGAAGATAAAATTTTTATGTTTAGTAAGAGAAAAGTTTAAATATAAATTTTACTTTCAATTCAAGAATCAATTGCATTTTTTACTATAATTTTTGTTTAGAAGCAATTTGAACCCTTAAAATTTGATGTAATGAATATCTTTTCGATCAATTTTTTAGTAAAATTAAAAATGTGAGAGACATGTGACTCATTTAAACCTTAAAACCCATTAATTGAAGATCATATGTCAACCATGTATTGGATTTAAAAAAAATTAAAAATTATGTTAAAAATGAAATTACACATGTGAAAGGCATATGTTTAATTTAGGCAACAAAACACACTAGTTGATGGACACACGTCTACCATTCATTAGATGAAAAAAAGTTAAAAAATAAAAATAAAATCACAATTAAAATGGAACAAAATGAAACAGAAAGCTGCTAAACCTCTTACTTTTCCTTTCTAGCAAAGTGTGAAAGAGATTGTAATTGCATATGAGAGGAAAATTGGGAATCAGATTTCAGATTTGAAATTTAAGTGTATTATTCAGTCCTCCTTTAGTTTTCATTTGATTTTTTTTTCTTTTTGAGATTAGGTTTTATTAATTGCTGCTAAAATTTTTTTCTCATGTTGTAGGGTACGAAATAGGTTTTGTATATTGGGGCAATCATATTTTGGGTATTGAAGTTAAAATTGAGTTCCATTTTTTTAATTGTTTTTGGTAAATCTATCTACCAGCTTCTTTGTTTGTTTTGTTTTGTTTTGTTTTGTTTTTAAGTAAATAGGACTTGTATTAACCAACAGCATCTAAAAAAAATGAGCAATGAGAAATTGGGGAGTCACAACCCAACTCAGAGAGTTTGTTACAAATAAAGTATGCCACGCGAGTTAGTGAGCAACACCATTAGCTAATCTAGGAATATAATGAAAAGAACAAACTTGAAAAGAAGAAGCTAAAATACGTAAATCATGTATAAGCCCCGCCCATATGGACATAGAACACCCTGGGCCTTCCATCGCTTACACCAACCTTAAACAATCCGTTTCTAACTCGACCTTTGAACATCCATTGTGACCGGCAAACTGGAGACTCTCCCTAGCAACCATTAGTTTTGAAAGGAAAGGATATCTAATCTGAGGAAAGTTAATAGACATAGCAGTAACAAAAGTAGCAGAATCGTCTCCCAAGATCACTCCACCACCAGCAGCCTTATCCCATTTAAATAGTGCCCCATCTGTATTTGGCTTGAGGAAGGAACTACCTAGTGGCGACCACCGAGCCTCTGCGCTGGACTCTGGCCTCCCAACGGCACCTCTGTTGTCGTGCACCGACCTGTACTCCATCATGAAGTTTACCACTTCTGAAGCTGCATCAGCAGCAATCATACCAGGCTTTCCAGCATTGATGGTGTTACGATTAGTCCAGATAAACCAGGCCGTGACAAACCATAAATCCAACTTCTCTTTCTCCCAAACATCGACCATTGTATACAACAATTCTTTTACCCCCAAAGCAACACAATTATTCAAAATAATACTGGTATCCATAACTAAATCCCATGCCTCGCTTACAGTAGGACACCAAAAAATTGCATGGTTAACGTCTTCCACCTCTGTACCACATAAGCCACATATCTTCGGGATATTTACTCATCTCCTTACTAAATTAGCTTTGAAAGGAATCATCCAATGGAAATGTCCCCATGCAAATATTTTTATTTTATTCGGGATAGAGAATGACCAAATGCACTTCCAAACTTTATCCCTACTCGGACCAGGACCACCACCCCTTGACGTAGAAGCCGCTAACTGGTTCTCCTTCCTACACTCGGTTACAAAGGCAACCTGGTAACCACTCTTCACAGAATAATGCCTAGAGGAAGTGTAATGCCAAATGCAAAGATCATTATAATGGTGCCAACTTAAAGGAATAGAAGCAATTAGAGGAAGGAACCGATTTGTCAAAGCAACTTGATCCCAAGAGAAGGTTGTAGGATTAATAAGCTCTACTACTTTTTCCTCTGGATCAAAGAAAACATTAGGAGATACTACCTTGAAATACCACGGGATCGGAATCAATGGTGTTAATGTATATATATATATACAATGTATATATTAGTCCCACATCGGTTAGAATGGGAAACATTCCCCTTAGGTTAGACAATCAATAGGATACCTCTCTTGTAAGCAAATCACACCATTCAATACAATTCTCTTCTCTTTGTATTGTCTCACTTCCTCTCTTAAATTCAACTTGGTATCAGAGCCAGGTTCTTAGAGGTTCTCGGTATATCAAGAGTTGAGTATGCTTTCTGATTGCCACTATTAGTGGATTCTTCACATCAGAAAGACTTCTTGTATATCCTCTTCATACATGTCTGGTCATCACTATAGTCGTAGTCTTATTCTCCATCAACGTCCTCGGTTCGAGTTTGTTAATTCTGTAAGAAGCAAGCCCCTGGTCATCTTCAGCAGCCGCTCCATCGACGTTATCTCAACCGCCGCACCATCGACGTCACTATAATCGAAGTCTTATTCTCCATCGACGTCTCCAGTTCGAGTTTGTAAATTCTGTTAGAAGCAAGCCTCTGGTCATCTTCAGCGTGATTGTTTCCAAAACCCCAACAAACATTCCCAATAATACATGTCTCGTAATACTCCTTCTAGATCTACTGCCACTATTGCTGAAAGTTCATCATCCACTGCTTCCATTGAAACGTTTTCTGCCTTTGATATAGAGGAAATTGTCAAACAAGTCCTTACTCATTCTGTTAATCTACCTTCTACTGCTATGTCAGCCACTTCAGGTAATTCATCTTGGTTCTTTGACTTTGCATGTTGTAATCACATGACTCCTGATTCCACTATTTTTTCCACCAAATGTCTTGCTAATCATACTCCAACTATTCAAACTGTTGATGGTTATTGTGAGTCAAATCCAAAAAAAAAATTGCAACATTAAACACTTCTCTTCCTGATACTTATTGTATTCCCTAACTCACTCTCAATCTCATATCTATTGGTTAGTTATGTGACTTTGGTTTAATTGTCATTTTTTCTGCTTCTGGTTATTGTGTGTAGGATCCAAAGACGAGAAAAACTCTTGGGATAGGCCGTAAGATTAGACGACTCTTTGAGCTCATTAATCTTCATATTCCATCCCGTTTCTCCTCATTAGTTCAGACAGCAGCCCCAGTTTCATCTACCCCATCTGTCAGTCTTTGGCATTCTCGTCTGGGTTATGCTTCTGTCAGTCATCTTCAATCCTTAGTGTCTAGTGGTCATTTAAAGCTTGTTAATAAAGAACAATTGGATTGTCTTCCTTGTTAAATTTCCAAACAATCAGCATTGCCATTTCACAAAAGTGATTCTTTTTCTTCTGCACTATTTGACTTGATTCACTCTGATTGTTTGGGGCCTGTCTCCCACTACTTCTATGGGAGGCTCTAGATATTTTGTCATTTTTGTTAACGATTACTCCCAGTACACCTGGATTTTTCTTATGTGTAATCAATCTGAATTACCTCAATTATATTTTGATTTTGCTACCATGGTCAAAACTCAATTTTCTTGCAATATCAAAGTGTTTCGTGCTGACAATGCTGATGAATACATAGACTGTAGCATTCTTAACTTTCTTTGCCAATATATCACTCTTCCTCATCATTCATGTCCAGGCAGCTCTCAACAAAATGGGCGTGTTGAGTGCAAACACCGAGACATTCTCAATATCGCCCGTGCTCTTCTCATATCCGCTTCGTGTCCTAAACGTTTTTGGGGTGAAACTGCTCTTACAGCTGTTTACACCAAGAACCGTGTACCTTCTCCCATCATTGGGAATCAATCACCCTTTGAGCATCTCTATGGTCACCCTCCTGACTAAAGCACTCTTAAGGTATTTGATTGTGCCTGTTTTGTTCTCGTTCAGCCTCATGAGCGCACCAAATTGGAGCCTAGATCTCGTTTATGTTGTTTTTTGGGATACGGTGTTGAACACAAAGGCTACAGATGTTGGGATTCTTACTCCAAACGTCTATGAGTGTCTCGTCATGTTGTTTTCTAGGAACACAAGATGTTCACCTCTATGTCCAAGTTTTACCTGTCGTACGACAACACCTCTCTCCTATTCACTGACCTCTCCAAGGATCTTTTTCTCGACACTCTTGAGACAGACACTTCTTCTGAGTCAACATCTCCACCAACGCATCCTGTCTCTTTATCAAATATGTCGTTACCACCTAACATGTCTACAGACACCTCCATTGAGTTATCCACCTTACCCTCTTCTAAGCAACTTATCTCTTCCGACGGATCCACTCCAACACATCCTATTTCTTTATCAGATATCTCATTACCACCTAACATGTTTACAAACACCTCAATTGAGTTATCCATCTTACCCTCTTCTGAGCAACTTGTCTCTTCCGATGGATCCACTCTAACAGCTTCTGATCTCCCTCATCGGTGAAGTAACCGAGTAAAAACTCCTTTTGTTAAGCTTCGTGACTTTGTTGTATTTTCTACTATTCTTTCTCACTATGAACCACAATCTTATTGTGAAGCTAGTTCTGATCCTCTTTGGCAAAAACCAATGAATGATGAACTACAGGCACTCGAAAACACTCACACCTAGGATTTAGTGGACCTACCAAAAGGCAAACATGTTCTGGGATGCAAGTGGGTTTACAAGATCAAAATTCACTCTGATGGGTCCATTGATCGATAAAGGCTCGCTTGGTATCTAAAGGGTTTGCCCAGGAGTATGGGATCGACTATGAGGAGACCTTTGCCATGGTTGCCTGCCTCACTTTAGTTCGCAGCTTAATTGCAGTTGCCGTCATTCATCATTGGGGATTATTTCAGATGGATGTGAAAAAAGCTTTTCTTAATGGTGAACTCATCGAAGAAGTTTATATGTGCCCTCCTCTTGGTTCTCATCATCTTTCGTATCAAGTCTATAAACTTCGTCGGGCTCTCTATGGTCTCAAGCAAGCTCATTGGGCTTGGTTTGCCAAGTTCAACACCATTGTTGGAGATTTTGGATTCACTCTCAGCTCACATGATTATGCTCTTTTCATTCGAAAAACAGACCAGGGTACTATCCTTCTTCTCCTCTTTGTGGATGACATGATCATCATTGGTGATGATATATCTAGAATTTCATATCTCAAGACTTATCTTAGCCAACATGTCGAGATGAAAGTTCCCGGGAAGCTCAGTTACTTCTTATGACTTGAGATCACTTCCAACTCCGAGGGATATTATCTTTCTCAAGCAAAGTATGCTTCTGACCTTCTTACTCGAGTGAATCTCACAAATAGTCAGACATGTACCACTCCTATTGATGAGTGCTAAATATTGCATATTTTAGCCCCTTAAGTTACATTTGTTAGCTTAGAAATTTGTTACTTTGAGTTGTTTTTCGTTGTTTTACAGGTTTACAAGCTTGGAAAGGAGTTTCACTAAATTGCCAGAATTGCTCGTACAGATCAACCATTTTTTAGGATTAAACTATATTGATTCAGGAATAACCAGGAGATTAGCCATATATGCCTAGAAATATCCGGATGTCTAGTTTCTGAGGAATTTTATGGATCAATAAAATAATTTTTCTAGAGAAAGTTATGGCAGTTTTAGTAGACAAAGGTCAGGCTGTGCATGATTTCAGCGTGACAGATCGGCCATGTTTTAGGATTAAACTATATTGACTCAGGAAGAACCAGGAGATGAGCCATATATGCTTGGAAAGATCTAGATGTCTATTTTCTGAGGAATTTTATGGATCAATAAAATGATTTTTCTAGAGAAAGTTATGACAGTTTTAGTAGACAAAGGTCAAAGAGCAAAAGCTAGAATCTGCAGTATCCCACATCGGATTGGAAACACATTGCACTTGTGATGTTTTCCTATATAAGCCTCTCTTCACTTCATCTTTAGTGTGCAATCCAAGTTCCATTTTGGTGCAATTTGGAGGACTTATACTAGCATTTTGGTGGATCTCCAAAGGCTTTGCTACCACGAGGGGAAGTGCCGCCCAACAGTGAGTGAAATTTCTCCCCATGTTTTTAATTTACTGCTTTTTTCTAGTTTAATGTTTAGTACTTTTATTATGAACTCTAGTTTCATGATTATGAGTGGCTAAAATCTTCAACTAAGGTTGAAAATGAAACCTTGCTGTTGTTTGGCATAATAGTTTCAGATTTATTTATATAATTCTGATTTTTTTATATAGTATAAATGTTCTGTCAATTATTTGAGTAAAATATTATGATTGATTGCATTTAAATTGTTCTGTTGGATATTCCGTGTGTTTCATCTGATGGATATATCAAATTGTTTTTGATTAAATTGGATTTCCTTTGTGATTTGTTAAAAGTGGATACATTGGACGCTTTTGGTTTAATTGAGATATTTGTTGTTTTTTGTTTTAAGTTGGATTCATGGAATGTTTTGATAGGCTATTTTTAGAACATGAAGATATATGCTTAACTTTGGTGGGGTGGATTCAGAAACTTTAGTGTCTTTATTATTAGTTTTAAATCAATTTAGTTTAGTTTTTATTTGTTTTGCAACATATAATTCACAACTCGGAACTAGGTTAAGATAAGTTTAGTTTAGATAAAATTACATTTTCACACCGCAATTCCATGTGGATTCGACCTCGCACTTGCACAACACTATATTGCAAACGACTCGTGCGCTAGCAAATAATTTAAAACTCACAACAAGTTTTTGGCGCCGTTACCGGGGAATTGTTTTGTTTGTGAAATTTTTGTCTAAATTAATTTTATTTTTCTACTAGTTTAGTTAGCATTTTTGTTTTATTTTATTTTTTTTAATTTTAATTTTAATTTTATTTTAGTTTATTTGCATTTGCTCAAAAATAAAATAAAATATAAAAATATAAAAAATGTGGATGAATCTAGCGTCTGTTTCACAGTCTTTAGAGGACACTCTCAAGGATTTCATGAAGATGACCTACCAGTCCATCAATACAACCAATACATTCAATGTTGATAGTTTTCCATCTATGCTAGTCCTATGCATTTAGCACAGAATTGTCCATCTACGTCGGCTTTTATCGAGTATCCCATGGAACAAATGAACGCTTTCAATGACTATTGGTGGCAATCAAATGGATCTTACTCCAAGACGTACAATCCAGGGTGGTGGAACCACCCTGATTTTTCATGGAAGCAGAACCAACTGATAAATCAGGGAGGAGCCCCTCATCATGCTCACAATCAATACCCTCCCGGATTTCTTCCACCAGTTCCAAGTTATGGTTCCTCAGCCCATTCAGCACCATCACCCGCTTACCAAGCTCCCACTAAAGCACCAGCGTCGGTTTCACAGTCATTGGAGGACGCCCTCAATGATTTCATGAAGATGATCGGCCAATCCATAAGCGAAGTTAGGAGTGCGTAAATAGTAAACATCTAAGCAATTGCTAAGATAGAGAGTCAAATGGATCAAATCGCAAGTCATTTGGGTGAAGGAGAGAAGGGAAGGTTCCCCAGTCAACCTGAGCCTAACCCGAAGGAACAGTTTGCGGTGGGAAATTCATCAACTCCTATGCACGGGCAGGAATAAGTGCAATCGATTGTCCCATTGAGGTCTGGGAGACAAGTGGACAATCAAGTGGAAAAGAACCCAGATATGCAACAAGGGCAAGAAAGTGGCAACAAGGAAAAGAGAGATGTTGAGCCATCTACAGCCACACCTATTATTAAGGATCTCCCTAGATCGTTTGTACCTAAAGCGCCTTACCTTGAGAGATTACAAGCGCCCAAGAAAGGAGGGGAGTCTGAGGACATTCTGGAGGCATGCTTTGCTTAGTTTGGAGAGGATTTGGATTTAGATAAGTTACTTGAGCAAGCGACTGCCATATTGGAGTCTGCTCCTCAGAAGAGCAGTGAGACGGAGGAGACTGTGGATGAATCCCGCAGTGAGGACCCCCTGGAGTCATGCTTTGCTCAGTTTGAAGAGGATTTGGATTTGGATAAGTTGTTTGAGCAAGCAAATGCTACTTTGGAGTATGCTCCTCAGAAGAGCAGTGAGATGGAGGAGACCACAACACTTGAACCCCTTAAGAAGGAACTTAAGCCTTTACCGGACAATCTTAAGTATAAGTTTCTAGGTCCAGCAGATTCTTTGCCTCTGACTATAGCTTCAGATTTGGTTGATGCTCAAGTGGATAAATTATTGGATGTTTTAAGAGAGCACAATGAAGCTATTGGCTGGACTATTGAGGATATCAAGGGGATCAGCCCCTCGGTAGTGATGCACAAGTTACATTTGGAGGAGAATGCCAAGCCATCGAGGGAGCCACAAAGAAGGCTTAACCCAGCTATACAAGAGGTTGTGAGGACTGAAGTGATAAAGCTGTTGGATGTAGGGATCATTTATCCAATCTTTAATAGCGAGTGGGTGAGCCCGATTCATGTCGTGCCAAAGCAGGCTAGATTGACAGTAGTGATAAATAAAGACGACGAGTTGGTTCCAACTCGTGTGCAATCAGGATGGAGAATGTGTCTAGACTACCGTAAGTGCAATGCTACCACAAGGAAGGATCATTTTCCACTCCCATTTATTGATAAGATGGTGGAGTGTTTAGCTGGGCACGATTACTAATGTTGGGTCTGGCTGAAGACGTTAAACTTACCGCTCATGGGAGGCACCCCATAGCTTATCCTTTCTGTTTATTTATTATTTTACATATTTATGATTAATGTTTGTTTCCAGTATTTTTTGTTTTCTAGTCTTTATTTTTTAGGGACAACGCGTACTTCAGTTCAAGTTTGGGGGTATGCTACGAGCCATACCCGTCCAGCTAGTTCTCCATCTCCCAGGTTAGCTCTTTCCTTATTATTCACACATTGGGGTCAATGTGTAGTTTAAGTTTGGGGGTATGGGAGACACATTACACACACTTTGTCCTAATTTGTTGTTGTTTTTCTTCAATTAAAATATATATATATATATATATATATATATATATAAGAAGGTAAATGCATGCTCATGTTATTTTGAAATTTTAGTTGATCTAAACAAATATTGTGATGTGATTTCGTTGGTGAGCTTAAAATTTTGAACACATGATTTGATGATAGAGTTTTAAAACTTTGTTACTTACTTTGGGCATTTGAGAATTCACATGTTTGAGTCAATCTAACACGAGCACATTAGCACATATTTGTGTGAGGTATGACATGCGATTTCAATGTGTATGTTTCCTTGACTTAACTGAAACTGGATGACTTGTGGGATTAACACTTGGGCATAGAAAAACATCAAAAAAAAGAAAGAAAAATAATAATCATCATCAATAAACTTTCCACTGAGTAATTGGACCTCTTGCCTCAGTAAGCGGTGAGTGTTCACGTCAAAAGGTAAGAATTTTATTCATAGTGATCATTGCGAAATTTTTCGCTGAATAACTGGACCTCTTGCCTCAGTAAGTAGTGAGTGTTCACTTCAAAAGGTGGAAATTTTGCTTGGTAGCATTAAGGATAGTTTAGTTTCGTATCTTTTTTTACTCGAGTTAATAAGTCCTTAGGGGTGTCTTTACACCTAATGCCTTAAAAACCATCTGGTTTGGGAGTCGTTGACTCAACACTTGATACATGGGTCAATTAGAAAGCTTAAGGGAACTAAACATGGCAGAGCCTTATATATAAAAATAAAAAAATAAAACTATGTCATCGCTGTTCATTCTGATGAGAAATTCTGTGAATCTTGAGATATGGATATATTGTACATTGAAATTATTTGGAAACCTCATCTGTATATGCTAATTCACTTTACACTGATTCAAGCTTGTGATATCTTAGCCTGCCTCTTGTAAGTAATTAGGTTTTAAAATTCCTATTCATTGCGAAGATGAGTTATATTTTTTAAGCTTGCTCATGAATGAATATCATGGTTTTGAGTGCTCCTTAAATTTTTGGATACCATGAGTGATAAACTTATCTTTATGTTCTTTGTTTTCCATTTAGTTTTTTTATATTTATTTTGTTTTGCTAAGGGACTAGCAAAATGTAAGTTTGGGGGTATTTGATTAGTGCCAAATATTGCATATTTTGGCCCCTTAAGTTACATTTGTTAGCTTAGAAATTTGTTACTTTGAGTTTTTTTTTTTGTTTTACAGGTTTACAAGCTTGGAAAGGAGTTTCACTAAATTGCCAGAATTGCTCGTACAGATCAACCATTTTTGAGGATTAAACTGTATTGATTCAGGAATAACCAGGAGATGAGCCATATATGCTTGGAAAGATCCGGATGTCTAGTTTCTAAGGAATTTTATGGATCAATAAAATGATTTTTCTAGAGAACGTTATGGAAGTTTTAGTAGACAAAGGTCAGGTTGTGCATGATTTCAGCGTGACAGATCAGCCATTTTTTAGGATTAAACTGCATTGATTCAGGAAGAACTAGGAGATGAGCCATATATTCTTGGAAAGATCCGGATGTCTATTTTCTAAGGAATTTTACAGATCGATAAAATGATTTTTCTAGAGAAAGTTATGGCAGTTTTAGTAGACAAAGGTCAAAGAGCAAAAGCTGGAATCTGCAGTATCCCACATCGGATTGGAAACACATTGCACTTGTGATGTTTCCCTATATAAGTCTCTCTTCACTTCATCTTTAGTGTGCAATCCAAGTGCCATTTTGGTGCAATTTGGAGGACTTCTACTAGCATTCTGGTGGATCTCCAAAGGCTTTGCTACCATGAGGGGAAGCGCCGCCCAACAGCGAGTGAAATTTCTCCCCATGTATAGTCAGTTTTTAATTTACTGCTTTTTTCTAGTTTAATGTTTAGTACTTTTATTATGAACTCTAGTTTCATGATTATGAGTAGCTAAAATCTTCAACTAAGGTTGAAGATGAAGCCTCGCCGTTGTTTGGCATAATAGTTTCAGATTTATTTATACAATTCTGATGTTTTTTTTTTTAGTATAAATGTTCTGTCAATTATTTGAGTAAAATTTTATGATTGATTGCGTTTAAATTTTTCTGCTGGATATTCCGTGTGTTTCATCTTATGGATACATCAAATTGTTTTTGATTAAATTTGATTTCTTTTGTGATTTGTTAAAAGTGGATACATTGGATGCTTTTGGTTTAATTGAGATATTTGTTGTTTTTTGTTTTATGTTGGATTCATGGAATGTTTTGATAGGCTATTTTTAGAACATGAAGATATATGCTTAACTTTGGTGGGGTGGATTCAGAAACCTTAGTGTCTTTATTATTAGTTTTAAATCAATTTAGTTTAGTTTTTATTTGTTTTGCAACATATAATTCAAAACTCGAAACTAGGTTAAGATAAGTTTAGTTTAGATAAAATTACATTTTCACAACACAATTCCATGTGGATTCGACCTCGCACTTGCACAACACTATATTGCAAACGACTCGTGCGCTTGCGAGTAATTTAAAACTCACAACACCTATTGAGCTCAACTCTAAATTCACTCCTCTGGATGGTATACCTTTAGAAGACCCCACCTTGTTTCGCTAGTTGGTTGGTAGTCTTGTTTATCTTACAGTTACTCGCCCTTCTCTTATGCTATCCATATTGTCAGTCAATTTGTCTCTACTCCTCGCACACCTCATTATGTTGCAGTTCTTCGCATTCTCAGGTACATCAAGGGGACCCTATTTAATAGTCTCAATTTCTCAGCTCACTTTTCACTTGAGCTTCGTGCCTACTTAGATTCAGATTGGGTAGGTGATCCCACTGATCGTAAATCCACCACAGGTTATTGCTTCTTTCTTGGTGATTCTCTTATTTCTTGGCAAAGCAAGAAGCAAACAGTAGTCGCTCGATCCAACACAGAAGCTGAGTATCTAGCCCTTGTTGTTACAACTCAGGAATTTCTTTAGCTTCGTTGGTTACTTGAAGACAGGAGCGTCACTCATTCTACTGCCACTATCATCAGCTGCAATAATCAAAGTATTATCCAGATTGCTCACAATGATGTATTTCATGAACGCACAAAACACAATGAGATTGATTGTCACTTTGTGCATCATCATCTCACCTGTGGGACTATTGGACTATTATCAGTTTCTTCTGCCGATCAAACTGCTGATATCTTCACTAAAACACATCCTCTTGGACGCCTTCAGGATTTAGTTTCCAAACTCAAGTTGGTCTCCATTTTACCACCTTGAGTTTGAGGGGGGCTGTTAATGTGTGTGTGTGTATATATATATATATATATATATATATATATATATATATATACACACACACACACACACAATGTATATGTTAGTCCCACATTGGTTAGAATGGGAAACATTCCCCTTAGGTTAGGCTATAAATAGGATAACTCCCTTGTAAGCAAATCACATCATTCAATACAATTCTCTTCTCTTTGTATTGTCTCACTCCTCTCTTAAATTCAACTCATGGATCCATCCATACTTTGATCTTTTCTCCATTACCCACTATCCACCTCAACCCATTAAGCAAGATTGATCGACTTTCCCAAATACTCCTCCATGTGTAGGAAGGGGAAGATCCACATGTAAAAAATCACTATTAGGAAAATACTTAGCTTTCAAGACGGCAGAACATAATGTATCTGTATGAGCGATTAACCTCCACCCCTGTTTTGCAAGAAGAGCAAGATTAAATAGATGTAAATCATGAAACAACATATCACCCTCGGAATTGGGTCGACACATTTTTCCTCAACTGATCCAATGAATTTTTCGATCATTAGATTGTTGTCCCCATAAAAATCGACTCATCATAGCTCCCAATCATCACAAAAGTTCTTTTGAAGTTTAAAACAACTCATCGTGTAAGTAAAACAACTTGAGCAATAGTTTTAATAAGAATTTCTTTGCTCGCTCGAGACAATAATTTTTCCTTCCACCCTTTAATCTTACCACAAACCCGATCTTTTAGAGTCTTGAACGTTGAGTTTTTTTATCGTCCAACCATTGTCAGCAATCTCAGATATTTCTCATAACAGCTTACCTATTGGACTTGTAAATGATATGATATACCCTTTGCACTCTCCTCCCCACAATTAGAACTAAAGCACACAACTGATTTACCAAAGTTAATAACCTGCCTGGAACTAGCCTTATATAATACCAGTACATTAGAAATTTCTTCACATTTAGCAGAGTTTTCCTGACAGAATAGGATACTTTCATCTGCAAAGAAAAAATTTGAAACTGTTAGCCCATGACGACTAGCTTTTACTCAATTGATCAACCATATGTGTTCTTTTTGCTTGATTAAAGAGGACAATACATCAACACATAATAAAAATAAATAAAGGGATAAGGGATCACCTTGTCGAAGACCTCGAGAAAGAGTGATGCTCCCTTTCGGTTCACCATTAATTAAAACTAAGTAAGACATTGTGGACACATACTGCATAATAAATCAAATCCAGTTGGAGTGAAAACCTAATCTACCTATAACAATTTCCAAAAAAATCCATTCAACCCGATCATAGGCTTTACTCATGTCTAGTTTCAGTGCCATCAGCCCCTCTTTCCCCCCTATTTTATTCTTTAGCTTATGCAACATCTCATATGCCACCAGGAAGTTATCAGTCGTCCGAGCATAATAGCACTTTGATATGGGCTGATTACTGAGGGAATGATACCTTTCAACCTATTAGCTAACACATTTGCAATAATTTTATACAAAACATTACAAAGTCTTATAGGCCGGAACTGAGAGATTAATTTTGGGTTCTGAATTTTCGGAATTAGGACAATATGGGTTAAATTTACAACAAGGTCCATCATCCCCACATTTAAAAATTGAAAAACTTTATTTGTAACATCATCCCTAACAATATCTTAACATTTTTTTATAGAACAATGCACACATACTATCATGGCCTGGAGATTTGTTTGGATGCATTTGAAATAAAGCGCCACGAACTTCTTCCCGGGTAAAATCAGATAACAAAGAAGTATTCATATTTGCAGTCACTCTACCTTTTATCTATTCAAGAGCTTATGTCTGGCGACCCGGGTTAGAAGAAGTAAAATATCTTGGAAGTACCCATAGATAATCCGCTCAAGATGTTAATCATCATCTTGCCAAACACTACATTCATCCCTCAGTTAGTGTACAAATTTTTTTTGAAAGCGATGTGACGTTCTCTTGTGAAAGAAAGATGCATTTCTATCCCCCTCCTTTAACCATTGAATCATCGACCGTTGTTTCTATACTATCTTATCTGCAGCTAACAAATCATTCATCGTACCAATAATATCCCACTCCTCCTTAAGGGACTCAAAAGAGACAAGTCGATTTCTCACCTTGGTTAACCTGTCATATAGTCCTAACAACACCCGTTTCGAATCTCCATATGTTTTATTATGCCACTCTACTAAAGAGGTCCCAATTCACTCTATCTTGACATAGACATCAATATTGGGACTCACCACCCAAGACTCGGCAATTATCTGCTTACATTCACCATGTTTCACCCACACCTCTTCAAACCGAATTAATTGATATCTTCTCCCCATCTTCATTTTACTCGGTCGATTGACATCTAGATCCACAGGGATATGGTTAGAATAGCTAGCAAAGGAATGAGACACATAGTAATTCGGTTTTATATCACACTAGTATATTGTAGTCATGAATCATTCAAGACGCACACGGATATGCACCGCCAAATCCCGATTATTTTCCAAGTAAACTAAGGACCACAATATCCCAAATCTATAAACCCATACTCGTCCACAACTTCCCTGAAATCCTGAATCTTCCCTCCCATCGTTCAGACATCCCTTCCTTCTCACTAGATACTAGGATTTCATTAAAATCACCATCACAAACCCATAGGAGATTACTCCAAATTTTTAGCTGTCGTAATAATTCTTAAGAAGACAACCTATGTGAGTTAACAGGGTTACCATAAAATCCTTTAAATCTCTAACTCCCAACATCTGTAATTGTGACATCAACATAGTAATCTAAATAAGACTCTAACATTACATTAACATCCCTCTTCCAAAATAAAGCTAAACCTCCGCTTCTACCACGGGCTCCTATAACAATATCACATTCTAAACCACACTTACATTTCATATAATCAATCTCACTAACCTATAGCTTTGTTTCTATAAGAAATACCACATTGGGAGTTTCCTACTTGATTACTTCACCAAGCGCCCTCAATGCATAGGGATTCCTAAGCCCCCGTACATTCCAGCTCATAATCCTCATCCTATCTTGTGGAGCAGTCTAGCTAGCTCTGCTTTTGAATAGTTAAGTTCAACACATACACAACAAATCGCCCTCTTTCTTTCTTTTTCCTCTCCACCCCATATCAAAATTCTCCCTCTCTGTTAACCCACTTCTTCCCCACCATTAGCTTTATGTTTTCCTTGTTTACGCCCCTATTCATGCCTTAACCCCGAACTATCCTTAGGTAACCTCTTCCATGAATTTTTTCTCCCTACCCCATCCCCCCGTATAACATCCTCTGTCAATGACATAATGGCAACTGGAGCATACACCAACATCGTTTCATTGAGTCTACCATCTTCCTTTTGAAGTTTTTCTTTCTCCATCATAACCTTAGGCCCCTGAGTCACTTCTTTATCCATTATTGTTTAGACCACCAACACCGCCTCTTGTTTATCTACTTCTTTTTGCAACTCAGATAGGAAGAACGTTGTTCTTTTCACTAAATTGACTACATGGATCTTACTTGGGACAACATGGACACCCTCCGAGGTATTTTTCCTGCATCTTTGTTTCTTTCTCTACACCATCCTCCCTTCTACCATGATTATTGCTTGCATTCATGGCTACTGTGGAGGGACTCATTGAGTCCTTGATAACCCGCACACTCTGTCGTCTTCATTCTTGAGATGCATGCAACCAGTTCCCATACTGCTTAACAACCTATTTCGTATTCGAGAAACCACTGGCAATAAAGTTACAATCCTTGTCTACATGCCCCATCCTACCACACTTATAATAGAAGTCAGGTAATCGTTCATAGGTATGGTATCCGCAGTTATTTTCTCTGTCCTAGTAGCACCACACGACTCGGCGTAAAAGCCTAGTTACATCCAATCAGACCTTAACCCTTAGAAAGTTCCCCATCCCATACATGACTCATCTACATCCACTTTCTCAACCCCTAACTTATCTCCAATCATATGTCCAACCGCCGCTAACATACAACTAGGAGGAAGATCATGGAGCCAAATCCAAAAAAAAAGTGGATGTTGAAAACTTAACTCATAAGGTTGTATTACCCCATTATAATCTTGGACAATTAAAAGTTGCTTGTCGAACAACCAAGGTCCATTGTCAACCACCCAATCTCTATTCCTTTTCATTTTGAACTGGAAAATAAACAAATTATCCCTTAAAGCCCGAGATTTCAGTCCATTAATTGTCCTCCAAACCACACTCATCATTCGCATCAGAGCTTCTCCATTGAAAGGTCTAATAGTAAGTAGATTCCCCACAAGCCCTAGCTTCCTATATCAAAGGCCCTCATTCAACTTCTTTCCCCATCAAAACAACCGTCTCAATCTTATCTTTTGTTAACCTAAAAGTTTGTAGCTTTGACAAGAGATCTGCCTCCATCCCAAGTTGTAAACAATGATTATTCCATGTACTAGCCAAACTCCCACCACCAGGAGGAAAAGACTTGCATACGCAATGGAAAGACTCTCACTAATGGTGGACACCCTAGAAGCCTAGAGAAACTCTAACCCCTGGAGAGAACAACTTAAAACACATCTTATTATTCTTAACACATGCTCTCTATCTTATCTTTTTTTTTTTTTTCTCATTTGAGCATTTGTTTTATTGTTGAATTGAGAATTTGAGAATTTTTTAACATCTTACCATTGCATTAATATTGAATTTGAACCTAAAAAATTCAAGTAATATTTAACACTAAATTTTGCAAATAACAATTTGTACATTTATGCTGAATGGTGAACTGACATCAATATGTAATCGTCATCACCATTAGAATGAAAATTTACTCGTTTAGTTCACAAATTGCATTATAATGAGAAAGTAATAATGGTATTGATATTATGCTATTAATATTTATAATTATTTTGAAATTATTTTTAGAGTATTATTATGAATAGCGTGGGAATGAAAATCCAGCTGAACTCTTTCTGATATTTAAATATTGTTAATCTTATGGTAGTGGTGGAACAACTTGCAACTTAATTTGTTGTGGATATGCTTTTGTTATTTAATTATTAATCATTATTAGGGGCTATTGATCATATAAAACGAACCTTGCATATATTTACTTAAATGCAATAATATATATATATATATATATATATATATATATATATATATATATATATATACTATTAATAAAGCCAGAACCTCTATTTGGTGTCCACCCTTCAAAATGTCTCATAAACCCTTACTTAAACATATAAATCAAATATTTAAATAAAGATATATATGTAACTCAATTGACTCTAACTCCCCACATCTTTCTCCCATGTTTTTCTCTCCTACTATCCCACTTAAACTTAACTTCTCCACTGTGCTTAACTCTCTTATCTTTAACTCATGTTGATTTTCTTTATTTCTCTTTATCTTTCCACATTTTCAATTGCTCTTTTTTTTTTTGGGTGATTCTAACTAGATTGTTCTTCTCTTGGGTTTCTTTACAGGTTCAGTTTTCTAATGGAGAATATGTGACCATTATGCTTGGCATGCTTATAAATAAAAATATAATTGTCGACATATTGTTTTATCACATATAAAATAGCATATCAACACATACGAAGCATATGTTGAGATGCTAGTGTGTGTGTGTGTGTGTATATATATATATATATATATATATATATATATATATATATATATATATAGAGAGAGAGAGAGAGAGATAGGGAGAAGTTGTTTGCTGCTTTTGAATTTTTTAAAATCAATTTTAAAAATGTTTCCATCGTTTTTGCTTTTTAACTATAGATTTAGTTTGAGAAACTATAACCAAAACTCAAAGTGTTGTCAAATGACAATCTTATTCATGAAAAAGAAAATAGCAAGAACTTGTAATGAATAATTAGACATTATTTCCAGAGGGCAATAATTATCTATTTTCCAATGATAAAAGAAATGTTAAGCCACAACAAATTAACCCTAGTGGATAAAGTTTAATTTCCTCTCAAAAAGAAAACTCCATTCAAATTAAACACACTAAATCATTGAAAATTTAGCATGACAAATCCTCCATTAATTCACACTTAATTCCCAACCCTCTCACTAAATTAAGTGGATTTTTTTCCTTTCGAAATATCAAAATTTCAAAATACAATAGGTTCCACATGGAAAACCTTTATCCAATCATACAATTCAGCCATTGACAAATTGCTTATAGTATGCTAATACTAGCTTTTAGAAAGATCTGTAGATTTAGACTAAAAAAGGTCATACAAATTCCAAAAAAGATCATATGTCATTGTCTCCTCTAACTCAATAGAATCCAAATGAATAATACATTAATCTTTCTTAATTTAGGCGTTAGGTTATATTGATGTGTAATATATGTATACTTCGTTTTAGTCAATTCAGGTTATCCTAATTGCTTAGGCAATGTTTAAGTTAATCAGTTTATCTCGCCCGTAGAGTTTAAGTCCACGTCTGTCGAATCCAAAGTACCTAAAATAAAAGTCATCCGAAGTGTTGTACTCTGAGAAGTACCATCCGATTAGATGACCTAAGATAAAAAAGGAAGAAATGAGAAGATAATATTTTGAAAAGAATGGAATAAATAATCCAGTTGAAACAATGTGCCCTTTATATATAGGGTTTGAAATTTTACCTTAATGGAAAAAAGGTAATGGGATCATCCATGATGAATTTACTACTTTACTCTTAAGTGGTGTCTTAGAGACAAGGCTTTTACAAGGGAAAGGTGCCCTTCTTTCCTTATGGTGTGAATTGACCTTGTTGCCCCTAAAGATTACCACGTGTCATTTTTCTATTGGATATTTATATTTAACCAACTTCGGGTTGTTTCTTCCTCTACGTTCCAACCTTCTTGTAGATTATGTGTTCTTTTCTAAACTACAATACATATCATACATTTTGATTGGAAATTTTTGCTTAATTTTTTATACCAAAAGTGCAATGAAAAACCATAATAACAAAAATTTTGGTTATTGAATCTATAATATATATATATATATATATATATATATATATATATATGAGATTAATTCCTCTGCGGTAAAAAAATTGTGACTACAATATACATAAATTTTGATTGTAAAGTAATCTCCACCAAATCCCAAAATTTAAAAAGTCCAAATCAATGTGCAAAAACAATAAAACATATTTGGGTATCAGTTTTCAGACATAGTTTTTGAAAACTATTTTAAAAATGAGTCTTTTTGAAAACTGGTTTTAGAAAATTCCTTTTAGGTGTTTTCAAAACTAGTTTTCAGTTTTCGTTTTTTCTCATAAATTTTCCTCTCCGTTTTATTTTTACCCAAATACAAAAGCTCTCTTTATCTCATTAATTTTTGGACTGTCAACGGATATGGTGTCGGACTACGAGTGAAAAAACGCGGAGCTATTGAGGTAGTGCTATGACAGCACTGTTGCAGTCGTTTTGTGGCAGTGCTGCAACGTTCGTGTTGTGGCGTCGCTGTTGTGGTGTTGTTGCAGTCATGTTGTATAATGACCCATCCCAGATTGGACACCCCTAGACGGTGTCATCACATTTTGAAAATCCCATCACGACACATATATATGTAACAATAAAAATTTACTAACTGCAAGTATTTACATCAATCCTCAACCCTTAACATGGGAGATACATCATTCAGATCTCAACTTAAACATTGTATACAACATAATATGCATGAATATTTACAAATGTTTTTTTTTATCATTAGTCTGAGGATGTGGACCACATGGCTTACAGATAATGAATACTTCTGAATCTTAGTTCACCAACTATCTATCATTCCTGCTACCTGAAATCATTTAACATTGAGGGATGAGCTTAACAAGCTCAGTGAATTAAATTTACTAGAAGTGTTCGATTTGTATAAATAGTCTTTTAATATTTAATTATTTATATCTCATACAACTTGATAATAGCATTCTACTATCACTACACATATCATAAGCCCCGTTCTATATCAATCTTTTCTTCTTATATATTTGTTCACCTTAAAACCATCAATTATCTTATAATTACCTCGTTATGAGATTCACAGCATATGGTCTACCATTTCGATAGTTCCTATCATATCATAATTTCATGTTTCTTTTTCACCATAACTGTATCTCTGTGAGACTCATTTATCTATAAATAAATGTATAATAATAAACAACACTTCAGCATTTCAGTAATATAATCAATATTTAAAACAAATGCAATGTATGAATTATTATTAGGGAATGTCTTCCCACATGTCGACATGTTTTTATCTTAGACTGGATGCCTTCTCGGTTCTTTTATTTCATTTAGATCGACTGCCCTCTCGGTTCTTTTATTTCCAGCATATACCGGCTGTCATGATTTTTATTTATTTCTAGCATATACCAACTGTCACGGTTTTCATTTAGACCGGCCCCCTCTAGGTTTTTTTTTATTTCATGTATATGCATATGAACAATTATATGAAATATGCATATTAACAATAATATAAAAACCGGCATGTATTCAGACATTCAATTTAGCTATCCTGCTTTTTCTCAAATTATTATTTGATCAATTTCACTAAATTCTTCTCCTCATATACCATATCAATTTATCAACCATAACTCGTCAAGAACTTCATTTATCACCTTCATTATTAAATCGACTCATTAGTCCAATAATATTACTTCTCATATAATAACTTTCCACATATCAATTATCCTTATCATATTCATCAAACAACTTTCATCAATCATCAAATCATAGGTTAATAATTTATTCAAATATTATCACTATATATTTCATATTTATCTTGATTACTTAAAGTAAATCTAACTCACCACGTAGCACTTAGAGCTACCCGTGGATCACCTCCTTAACTTTCCTGCTCCTCTCAGTAATTTTCCCCGGATGCTGATCGTCAACACCTGACATAATATTTATATTAAAAATTTTAATTTATTCTTCAATTCCTTCATAATTCACATCCTTTGAAAATTCACACATTGAATTCCGGGAAATTTCATGTATGCTAAATTCAAAAATAAGCTTCATGTTATTACCTTCTGTTTTTCTTAGAGCTTTATGTGACTCTCTATAAAATTCTTTCATAAACTCCTTCAAAATTTTACTCTTTCAATCTTTCTTTCAGTCCCCAAGTGTTTAATAGAAATAAAATAGTTTAAATTTGAGATTGAAGAAAACCAAACAGGATTTGGTAAAACTAATAAAACAATTCAATATAAATAATAAAATTTACGCGGCATTGTTGCACCACTTTACACCGTTTAACATTTGAGCTGCTTAACATGCAGCAATTGGAAATGTTGAAGCAACACCTGGAAGTCCAGGTGTTGCAAGGCCCTTTTTTTTCTTTTTCTTTTTCTTTTTCTTTTTCTTTTTCTTTACACCATTATACATCTGTTTTTTTTTAATTGTTTTATAAAAATTAAATCTTTCTCATATATATTATTTTAATTCCATGTCATATTTATTAAATTAATCCTTTACTCTTTCTTTATGAATACAAGTATTACAATTCTACCCACCTTACAAAAATTTCATCCCCGAAATTTTCTTACCTAATTCATGAAAGAGTTGGGGGTATTCTTTCCTCATTCTTGCTTCATGCTCCCAAGTGACTTCTTCAACATCTTTGTTCCACCATAATATTTGAATCAAAGGAATGAATTTACTGCGCAAGACTTGTTCCTTTATGTCTAGAATTCTGATCAATACTTGCATAAAAGTCAAATCTTCCCGAAGTTCTATCGCCTGATTTGAGTACTATGGGATTCATCGTGTAAGTACTTTCTCAAAAGTGACACAAGAAACACATTATGTAATTGTTTTAACTCTAGAGAAAAATCCAATCTATATGCTACTGGTCCAACTCTTTCAATCACCTCATATGGCCCCACAAATCTCGGGCTCAACTTTCCTTTCTTTTTAAACCTCAATATGCCCTTCCAAGAAGATATCTTAAAAAATACCCAATCACCAACTTGAAACTCAAGAGGTCATCTTCTATTATCAGCATATCTCTTCTGTCTATTCTACGCTGCTCTAAGGTTCTCTCTAACCAGTTTGATCCTCTCAGTAGTCAGATCTATCATTTTTGGACCAAATATCTTTCTCTTTCCAACTTCTTCCCAATATACTGGAATTCTACACCTCCTACCATATAAAGCTTCAAATAGTGTCATCCCAATACTAGTTTGATACTGATTATTATATGCAAACTCGATCAAAGGCAAATAAGCATCCTAGCTCACTGAGAAACTTAATACACTTGCCCTCAACATATCTTCTAGTATTATGATGATACTCTCTGTCTACCTATCAGTTTATGGATGAAAAGTTGTACTAAACTGTAATTGCATACCCATAGCTTCTTGGAAACCTTTCCAAAATCTAGAGATAAATCTAGAATCTCTATCTGATACAATACTCAAGGGTACTCCATGTAATCTTACAATCTCCGCCACATACAATTCAACCAACATTTCAGGACTCTAGGTAGTTTTAATAGGAAGGAAATGTTAAGACTTAGAAAATCTATCCACTATAACCCATATAGCATCATGACCTCTCTGGGTATGGGGAAAACCAGAGACAAAATCCATACACACATTTTCCTATGGCCATTCAGGTACTGGAAAAGGTTGTAATAAATCTGTTGGATATCTATTCTCAGACTTCACCTGTTGACAAGTCAAACATCTAAAAATATGTTCCGCTATGTCCATCTTCATCCCTGACCACCAATAATTCTGTCTCAACCCCCTATACATCTTATTATTACCTGGATGCATGGAATATACAAAATCATGAACCTCCCATAGTATCTCTTTTCTCATCTCCACATCATTGAGAACACAAACTCGATCCCCCAATACCGCCATACCATTTTCTCTAATTCTAAACTCAGTTGGCTTCCCACTCAACACTTCCCTTCTGATCTTCTCTATCCCCTCATCTCTACCCTGCATCTGTAATAAACGATTAATAATAAAATATGGTACCACCTTATTTGCCAACAACACTCCTCTATCATTGACACTCAACTGCATCCTGATTCTTCTTAATTCTATCATCAAGCTAGTATTATGACTCCCAATAGCAGCTAATCTCCCTATAGCCTTTCTACTCGATGCATTAGCTACTACATTAGTTTTTCCTGGATGATAATTAATAGTATAGTCATAATCACTAATCAACTCCATCCACCTCCTCTGCCTCAAATTTAACTCCTTCTAGGTCGGTAAATGCATCAAGCTTTTATGATCAGTAAAAATTTCACAATTTGCTCCATATAGATGATGTCTCCAAATCTTCAAAACAAAATTTATAGCAGCCAATTCTAAATCATGGGTCGGGTAATTTCTCTCATGGTTCTTCAATTGCTTAGATGCATAAGCTATAACTCTCCCATGTTGCAGCAACACACATCTTAACCCCTCATGTGACACATCACTATATACCATAAATCCTTCATCACCAGAAAGAAGTACTAATACCGGGGCAGTAGTCAATTTTTCTTTCAACAACTGGAAACTTCTCTCACATTTCTCTTATCACCTAAACTTCACGTCCTTCCCGGTCAATCTAGTCAATGGTCCAGTAATCATAGAAAAATTTGGATGAATCTCCTATAATAACCAGCCAACCCCAAAAAGTTTCTAACTTCAGTTACACTAGTGGGTCTTTCCTAATTCAACACAACTTTTACTTTCTATGGTCAACTGCTATTCCCTCTCCTGACACAACATACCCCAATAAAGATATTTCACTCAGCCAAAACTCACATTTAGAGAACTTTGCATATAATTTCTCTCTTATCAAAATTTTCAACACTATCTCTAAATGCTGCATATGCTCTTCTTCATTCTTGGAATATACCAGAATATCATCAATAAACACAATCACAAATCTATCCAAGAATGATTTAAATACCCGATTCATTAGATCTATAAATGCTGCAGGAGCATTAGTCAACCCAAATGGCATGACCAGGAACTTATGATGGCCATAACGTGTCTTAAAAGCAATCTTAGGCACGTCTCCCTCCTTTATCCTCAATTGATGATAAACCGATCTCAAGTCTATCTTAAAAAACACCCTAGCTCCCTGTAACTGCTCGAATAAATCATCTATCATGGGCAAGGGATATCTATTCTTGATGGTGATCTTATTCAACTGTCTATAATCAATACATAACCTCATTGTCCCATCTTTCTTCTTGACAAACAAAACAGGGGCTCCCCAAGGTGACATACTAGGTCAAATAAACTGTTTATCTAGCAACTCCTGAAGCTGAACTTTCAACTCTCCCAATTCAACTAGTGTCATTCTATAAGGTGCTATAGATATGGGTACTAATCTTGGAATCACCTCAATAGAAAACTCAATCTCCCTATTGAGAGGCAAACCAGACAACTCTTCATGGAATACATTAGAAAAACCTTTTACTACTAAGATTTCTTCTAACTTCTTCCTCTCCTTGCTAGAATCCACCGCATATGCCAAATACCCTTCACAACCCCTATTCAACCATTTACTGGCAGTTAAGGCAGAAATAAGACAGTTAGCAAGTATCTTATGTTCTCGCTGAAAATTAAACTCTTTCAGTCCATGAATCTTGAACACCACATTCTTCCTAAAACAATCTACCCAAGCATGATATGTAGATAACCAATTCATCCCAGAATTAAATCAAAATCTGTCATATCTAAAGCCAATAAATCAACTCCAAATTCTCTATCAGCCATATAAATCACACAACTTCGATAAATTATCCTGATAATAACCCTATCCCTAGTAGGAACCTCAACGACAATAGCATGCATCAAAGGACTAACACTAGCATCAACAGATTTCATATAAACCCTGGATGCAAAAAAATTGGTTGCACCTAGATCAATCAATAATCTAGCAAGCCTATGAAGGATCGATAGCATACCCATAACAACATCAAGAGTGGCTTGTGCATCCTGTTAAGTCAATGCATAGACTCTGCTGTCTCTGGGCTATAATTGACTATTATATCCTCTTTCAGCTACTGATCCTCGACATCTGCCCCATACACTCCCTGATCCACCACCTCTCTCCATCGGTTTTCTCCCAACACTTCCATGCCTACGTCAATAGATTTTCCCACTGGACAATCTGCAGCAACATATCCTCCCTCACCATATACAAAGCACATCTGTGTAGGGCAATTATGAGACAGATGCCCCGTCTGATTGCATCTGAAGCAAACCCTTAACTCTCGATCATTCATCAGATTACCACCTCCTTTTGGTGGCATACTTACTCTTCTACTATAACTCCTACTTCCCATAGTCTATCTCTTAAACCTAGGGGTCCCACCGGTGAGCGACGAAAGTAACAAATCCTACCTACCTCTGACTCTGTACTACAGTTCCTTGTGACAAGGAACGCCCCCTCTGGGTTGGTCTCCCACCCTGCACACTCATGCTGCCACCACCTCTAGGTCCCTCAAATCTAGACCTCTTCAGTCACTCCCTCCTACCTATAAACTCCATCAAATCCTTCATAACTTGTAATGCTTTATCCACCAGTATAGTATAATTTCTAATGCCCATATAAGAGAATTTAGTCTGAATGTCATAGTGTAATCCATCTAAAAATCTCTTACATTTCCTCTCCTCCGTATTCACTAATTTAGGTAAAAACCTTAACAGGGTTATGAATCTACTACCATATTCAGCCACTGATAGGAGCTTAAATATTCATATTTAAGCCCCTTAATTTACATTTGTTAAGTTCTTTATCTACATGTTTTAGTCTATTTTACTTCACTTTTGTGTTTTACACGTTTTTATAGGGTCTTGGAGAAAAAGAAGCATTTTTGGCACTTAAAGGAAGAAATCTGGAAATCCTGGAGTAGCTGCTGGCTAGATTGCGATCGAGCGCACTCCTCTGTGCGATCGAGTGCACTCCTTTGTGCGATCGAGCACAGCATTACGATCGAGTGCACCACATATGCGATCGAGCGCACATGTACGGGCGTGAACAGTAAACTGCAGAACCCTATTTTGGAAATAAATGAGTTTTGTATTTTAGGAAGTTTAGGAACTCATGAGCCTCTTAGGACTTCTCAAAGACCTATAAATACACTTGTAAATCACACACAAAATGCATCACCTCTTGGGGGGATCACTTCTTTTATCTCTTCTTTTATCTTTTGCTTTAACTTGGAGAAGGAGACCGTGGAGCGGAATTGATGACTCTTCTCTCGGGTTTCTTCTTTCCTTTCTCTTTTATTATGTGTAATTAAATTCTTAGTAGGGCTTGGTTGAAGCCCTAATTATGTTTACTCAATAAATTTGGTATTGGCACCTTTGTGATATTTATGTTGTGTTGCTTAACTTGATTAATACCTGCTTTTATTTAAATTCCTCATATGTATATGTCTGATCAATATGTGCATGTGGTATGGACTTGTTAGTTAGATCAATTTGGATGACTGAGTCCTGGGTCTGACATTAGTAACAAAAGATATCCACACCGGATTCTTGGGTTAATCAACATGGGAAACCGGGAGTAGATACCATGCCCTAGGTCCCGTGTGGTTGTCGATTTTCACAGATCCTATGCTCTCTTAAGAAACAACTCAGTATACACCATGTTGAATCCCTTGAAAGAGAAAAGAGTTAGAGTAGATACCATGCCTAACTCGTTGCTTAGGGAGATCAATAGCTTAAGGAGTAGATACCATGCCCTTAGGTTGACAAACATTAGGTATTCATGACATGAGTAAAGCATTGGCATACTGTTATATTGTGGTAGCATAATTAGTGGTGGATATAAAGTCCCTACGCCTTTATCCTTATTATTTTATCTTTATCAAAATCAACTCTTTTATTATTTTTATCTTTTTATTACTGCGAAACTAATTCTAAAGTTAAATTTACCAATCCCTGTGGAGATGATCTTGCATTCGCACACTATGCTACATTGTTGACCTTGTGCACTTGCAAGTAAAACGAGTATGATTATTTACCCATTTATTTAGGTATATTTTCGCACAACAGACACCGATGAATTACCCTACCTTAGATGAATAAAATCTCTCTCTTGTTGTGCCTGAAAGGTATCTGAAAATTACTTCACAAAGAACTCATCCTAAAACTTACTCCAAGTTAAAATTTGTTCTACTTGTGTGCTTACCCTGGGAAAATTATCCTCCCACCATTGAAAAGCCTCACATTCCAGCATAAATGAAGCAAAAGCAACCATCTGTCTATCTGTCACTGGAAAGACCCCAAAATATTTCTTGACATGTCTAATCCACTACTCAGCTTCTATAGGATTTACAGATCCTCTAAAAGATTGGGGTTTAAATTTAAAAAATCTTACAAAACAGTCATCTTGCATCTCATGTGCAAACACATCTTCTCCCTCATGAACCTCTTGTCACACCACATCAGGTTCTATTCTACTCCTCTTCTCTAATTTCCTATGCAAATTATCAGCCCTTTCTTCAGCTATATTCATCCTCTCTATAGCACGATCAATAGTTTCTCTCAATTAATCCCTCCTAACCTCAAATTCTCTCCTAGCTCTACTAGTACCAGCTGCACTATCAATCTGTTCCCTTGTAGGAACCACAGACTCAACCTCCCCCTCTGTTTCAGCTCTTCTAAATATTAGGGGTCTACCACATCCCCTCTGATTTAGAACTCTACCTCTAGCTCTAGCACGTCCACGTGTCATCCTCAGACTCTGCATTAAAATATAGTTTATTTAGATTTTCCACTTTTTTAAGTTCTTATGCAGTCTACAGAATCATAAAACCTAATGCTTTGATACCAAAATTGTAACAATCCATCCCGGGTTGGCCACCCCCGAGACGGTGTCATCACATTTTGAAAATCTCAACACGACACATATATGCAACAATAAAAATTTACCAACTGCAAGTATTTACATCAATCCTCAACCCTTAACATAAGAGATACATCGTTCAGATCTAAACTTAAACATTGCATACAACATAATATGCATGAATATTTACAAAGATTTTTTTTTATCATTAGTCTGAGGATGAGGACGACGTGGCTTACAGATAATGAATCCGTCTGAATCTCAGCTCACAGACTATTTGTCCTGCTTGCTACCTAAAATCATTTAACATTAAGGGATGAACTTTATAAGCTCAGTGAATTAAATTTACTAGAAGTATTCAATTTGTATAAATAGTCTTTTAATATTTAATCATTTATATCTCATATAACTTGATAATAGCATTCTACTATCATTACACATATCATAAGCCCCATTCTCTATCAATCTCTTCTTCTTATATATTTGTTCACCTTAAAACCATCAATTATCTCATAATTACCTCGTTATGAGATTCACAGCATATAGTTTACCATTTAGATAGTTCCTATCATATCATAATTCCATGTTTCTTTCTCACCATAACTGTCTCTCTGTGAGACTCGTTCATCTATAAATAAATTAACAATAATAAATAACACTTCAGCATTTCAGTAATACAATCAATATTTAAAACAGATGCAATGTATGAATTATTATTAAGGAACGTATTCCTACATGTTGATATGTTTTTATCTTAGACCGGCTGCCTTATCGGTTCTTTTATTTCATTTGAACCGGCTACCCTCCCAGTTTTTTTATTTCCAGCATATACCAGCTGTAACAGTTTTCATTTATTTCCAGCATATACCGGCTATCACAGTTTTCATTTAGACCGGCCCCCTCTAGGTTTTTTTTATTTCATGCATATGCATATGAACAATAATATAAAAACCAACATGTATTCAGACATTCAATTTAGCTATCTTACTTTTTCTCAAATTATTATTTGATTAATTTCACTAAATTCTTCTCCTCATATACCATATCAATTTATCAACCATAACTCGTCAAGAACTTCATTTATCACCTTCATTATTAAATCGACTCATTATTCCTAATATTACTTCTCATATAATAACTTTCCATATATCAATTATCCCTATCATACCCATCAAACAACTTTCATCTATTATCGAATCATAGGTTAATTATTTATTCAACTATTATCACTATATATTTCATATTTATCTTGATTACTTAAAGTAAATCTAACTCACAACGTAGCACTTAGAGCTACCTGTGGATCACTTCTTGGTTGCTGATTGTCAACACCTAACATAACATTTATGTTAAAATTTTTAATTTATTCTTCAATTCCTTCATAATTCACACCCTTTAAAAATTCCCACATTGAATTTCGGGAAATTTCATGTATGCTAAATTTCAAAAATAAACTTCATGTTATTAACTTCTATTTTTCTTAGAGCTTCCCGTGACTCTCTATAAAATTCTCCTGTAAATTCCTTCAAAATTTTACTCTTTTAATCTTTCTTTCAGTCCCCAAGTGTTTAAAGAAATATAGTAGTTTAGATTTGAGATTGAAGAAAACCAAATAGGATTTAGTAAAACTAATAAAACAATTTAATATAAATAATAAAATTTACGCGGCACCGTTGCACTACTTTACACTGTTTAACATTTGAGCTGCACATGCAGCAATTGAAAATGTTGAAGCAACACCTGGAAGTCCAGGTGTTGCAAGGCCCGTTTTTTTCTTTTTCTTTTTCTTTATACCACCACTCGTCCGTTTTTTTTTTGAATTGTTTTATAAAAATTAAATCTTTCGCATATATGTTTTATTTTAATTCCATGTCATATTTATTAAATTACTTCTTTACCATTTCTATACGAATACTGGTATTACATGTTGTGGCGGTGCTGGCACGGTCACGAACCGGTGATGAATCTACCAGGGGGAGAAGAAGAAGGAGACGAAAGATGAGGAGAACAATAAAATGAGAAAAAGAATAAGAGGAAGAAAAAATCAAAAGAAGATCCAAATTTTTTAGGAGAAGAGAAGAAAAATTAAATAAACACACATAATTATAGCTATAAAATTATCCAAACAAATTTTCATTGTTTTCTATTTTTTAAAATTGTTTTTGAGCCACAATTATTCAAACATATTTTCTTCAGAAAACTGGTACTCAAACATGCCCAGTATATTGCAGGTTTTACTTCACAATTTTTGCTGCAAAAGAGTTAATCGCATATCAATTGTGGTTATACCATGTACATTAATTGAAAATTCATTTAAATATTTGTAGACGATTTATTAAGAAGTGGTCATTGCCTCATGAATGATGGAGTAATATATTTATTAAACAAATTTAATTATCATTCTTATTTATGACTTATGTATTAATGGTTGTATCAATATATTCTTTTTGACCCCCTCAAACAAAATTGTTCATCATTTAATTCATTGTAAATGTTAAATGTTAACCTTTTTATTTTTTTAAAGTAAAAAAATGTCTTTTTAGTTATTTTATACTAATATTTTGAAAAAAATTATTTTATAATATTAAGGCTTAATTATAAAAAATACCCTCTGATTGACTACATCTTTAAAAAATACCCCGGGGTTTTTTATGTGGCTAAAAATAACCTGTGATTGACTCCATTTTCAAAAGATACCTTGAGATTTTTTTTTGTAGCAAAAAATATTATGTGGTATGTTTCTATTAGCAAAAAATACATAATGGTTGACTAAAAGAAACATATCACAAGGTATTTTCGGCTAAAAAAAACATACTACGAGATATTTTTTACTAACAGAAACATACCATGGAGCATTTTTTACCACAAAAAAACTTTGAGGTATTTTTTAAAAATGAAGTCAATCACAGGGTATTTTTTGTAATTAAGTCTAATATTAATTGACTATAAAATCTTATTCTTGTGTATATAAATCATCAAGTACTATTCTACTTGATTAGACAAAGAAATGATGATATTTTTTAGATTTTTTGTTTATTTATTAGCATATTTCTTTAGGATGAAGATTTAAACATAAGGAATTTTATTCCATAAAGGTAAAAATCAATAGTGTAATATTTCGAAATCATTATTTATTTGTTTTTGTTGTTTTTATGGTTGATTCATGATATGAAAAAGTGTTATTTTCAAAGACCATGATATGATGATTCAAGTAAATGCAAAAAAAAATTTATTTAAGTTGAATTTTTTTAAAGCTTACAAAATTTTGAATGAGTTATTTTAAATATTTAAACTTTATTAATTTTTTAGGTTACCTCTGAAATGGGTGGCACGTACCTTCTTGGAACATTACAAAAATATTTTGCAAGGAAACCCGAGGCAACGACCAACTCTGTTAGTAGTATATAAGATTATTGGAAAGTTATTGATCAATTGGACAAGAACTATTGAATTCAAAGGGTCAATAAAGAATATCTTAAAAAGAAATGGAATCAATAAATTAAGAATATTCAAAACGTTTTGAGAAAAAGAAAGGAAAAAAAAAAAGAATTGGGATTCTTTGAACACGGATGGACTATGAGAAGCGATTAATAGTCAATTACCACTATGATATGTACTACCGCACGCACCCCTTTTTTTAAAAATAAAAAGGAGGGCAAACGTCATGTTAATTCATAGAACGATGATAACACCAAATTGGGTCTACGAGAGTTATCGTAAAATTAAAAATTTTTATTAATAATTATAGATAAATTAAATAATAATTTTAATATTTATTTTTTTTAATGTAATTATTATTCAATTTTTTTAAAATTATTAATAAATTTTTTCGGTTTTATAATAAGTCTCACAAAAACAGTTTAATGAGATCAAAACTCTAATTTATATGAAATAATTTTTTGTTTGGATGAACTTAAATCCCCTAACCTATAAACATGATTTTTGATACCATTGTTGGATTCCATCAATTAAGAAATTGTAATATTAAAATCGTGAAATTGATTATCACACGATAGATTATGAAAGATTTGATAAGAAAATTTTTGTATTTATTCGGTGTGTGGAATGAATGGGATCATAGCTATTTAAAAAGGGTTAAAGGTCATCGGACACACAACTCTTCAAATAGGCGTGTCTCCTACAAAATGTTGTGTCTCTCCCAATAAGTGTTACATCTCTTGAACCTATGGAAACATGGTGTGTACACATATTGGATCCATTAGATCCGTCAAGATGATCTTCCTCATTTTCAGCATTAACGGTTTTACCAAAATTACAAGCTTACAATATGTAATTTAATTCAAATATCAAACTACGTATCAATTTTTTTAAAAGGGGTGTAATATATAAATACAATGATTTATTAAATCTAAATTAACAATTGAAGCTCATAATACTATCATGGAATTCATATAAAAACCTATTATGTTGTCATAATCCACTTACGGAAAAGATAAAAATATATGAATCGAACAAATAACTTACTTGTTGATATGAGTCAAATTTAAAATTTTGTGACCGAAAAGTTTTACTCTTGATATTTTTTTTTATTAAACCAAAATTTCATTGATAATTACATTTTATTTTTAAATTGCGTCAACTATCATTTAATCGTACCAAATAAGATCCTAACTATAGATTCAATTAACATAATTTAAAGAACAGAATTTAATTTGATAATCGGGTCAAAGTGTAAGGAACATACTATTGTTTTTCAATAAACACATTTTTTAATTAATTTTAGACACCGCATATGGCAAATACGTGACCAAAAGTGAAGCTGACATTTTCCAGAAAAAGTGGAAGGTAGTTGGATGCATTATGGTCATTATATTTTGCACGATATTCACCATTCAAAGTTACAACGTTATAAAATTGGATTTTGTTTCCTATGAAAGCAAAAAAAAGAAAAGAAAAAAAAAGGAAGAATTTTGTCCAATAAGAGCAAACAATTAATTAACCTCTGATTTTGAAAGCTGTACCGTGAAATAAATATATTAATCGTAAACATTTCAATTTAGCGGGTGCTTTAAGGCTTTACAATTTATCATGGTATATTGGGTTTGTTTTGTAATCCCGTGGATACCAAACAATCCCGTTGAGCATATCCTCGCAACCATGAATTATATACAGTGACACGAGTGATTCAATTAGAAATTAACACAAAATTAAAAATATTTATTAATAATTATAAAAAAAATTAACTAGTAATTTTAACATTTAATTTTTTTTTGAAATTAATTATTATTTAACTTTTTCGTAATTATTATTAAATTTTCTTGATTCTTTGATAACTTTCATGAAATTGATTCTATAGGATCATCACTCATAGTAACACACGTATCATGCAGATGTTCATGAAGAGCTTAACTTTTTTTTATCTAAACACACTTTTCTTCTGCATGCTCAAGGAGATTATGACTATAAAAAAATTAGTAGATCTATCTTTTCCACGTTTACAATTTACCGTCTATTCAAATTGAACAGGATGAAGTAAGAAAGGATCTGATGAAACAATATGGAAAGCAAAATTATCTTTTCAATCATAAAAAAAACAATTAAAACAAAATCATATTAAAAAAAATAATATCAGTTGAAGGAACTTACCAAAACATATATGTAAAAGAATAAAGCAAAATGTGAGCACTATAAACAAAAGAATAAAACATAATGAGATAATTGAAAATTTTTTATAATTATTGGTGTTAATCATGTAGTGGAATAAAGAGAGATATAAAAGGAAAAAGAGAGTGTGAGGGGTTAAGTTTTGAATGAGATACTAAGTTTGTGTTGGTTTGCTTTTTTACATGACCATTATGTTTTGTATGTTTATAGGTAATAAGAGAAAAGAGATAAAGAAAGTAGATAAATTTAGTTTTAATAGGATAGTGGGAGAGAAAACCATTAGTTGAAGATAAGAAAGATAAGGAGAATGGGATAGTGGGAAAAAAAAAATATGAGAGAAAGATGTGAGAAATTGGAATAAATTGAGTTACACATATAAATTTATTTAAATATTTAAATAAAAGTTTATAAGATATTTTGAGAGACGAACACTAAATGAGGTTATTGTTTTATTAATAGTATAATATAGATATAGATATTTAAGTTATATATTTAAGTAAAAGTTTATTTTTTTCCTCACATTATTTCATAAATAATAGGTGTATATGTTTATTTTTTTATCCTCCATTAAGCAAAGAGATTAAAAAAATGTATTTCCTTCTATTTTCATCTCTAGTAAAAGAAAAAAAAAAACTAAAAAGTAAAAACCTCCAAGGCCCCCTAGTTGTGGATCCTTGATCTAGAAAGGCCGAAAAGGGCCTAAAAAGTAAAAACCTTAAAGGTCCCCTAGTTGTGGACCCTTGACCTAGAAAGGCAAATCTACGTGTAAAACATTATACCTAGCCTTACCTTATTTAGAAACTACAGCCTGGGAAAGCAAGTTCGTACATTTTAATTTATCTATATATAGTATTATTTCTTTTGAGGGATAATATAGAGATTCTATCAAAAGCACGGAATTATCAATTTTGATGTATATCAAATTATTTAGTCGGGCCATCATGAGTACAGCCCAATTAAGCTTGTTAACAATAAAATATAGAACTAACAATTTTGTGGAAAGAGGTGAGTAATAAGCTTTAAGACATTGGACGTGAGCTTTATAAGGACATTGAGGTGTTTTTAAATTTTAATAAAATAATAAGTAATTAATTAAAATAATATAAAAATAAAATTTAAAATTTAAATAAATTAATTTTAATATTTTTACTGACTCTTTAAAATGTATATATTATAATTTTTATTTTATAAATATAAATATATATTATATAATTTTTATATTATTATAAATTGTAACTTGTAAGTGATTAAATAGTTTGAAGTAAATATTATTAAAACAGATAACATGTAATAAATATTTATAAAGTGTAATAATATCGCAATAAGAACAAGTAGCTAAACTGTTGAGACTTGGATTCCTACTTATTTGAACATGAGTTTTCCCTTGACTTATATTTTTTTAAAAAAACTTTCAAAATAACAAAACGTATGTCTTGATCATTGGGACAAAAAAACATATGTCCCAAAATAAAAGATGTATACTCAATTTAAAAATTGTCTAAAAATTTAAATCTTAAGATTTTTTTAACTCATCCCATTTTGAGACGTGTCCCAAGTGTGCTCGGAAAACATTCATGAACACAATGATATCAATTACTCTTATGATGTTTTGTGTAAAAAAATGTTATCATGCCTTTTGGATAGTACAATTTTTGGATATATATATATATATATATATCAAATATAATAGTTTTATAATTAAATGTAAGATTTTTATTACTAAATATATTATTTTAATTATCAGAAAAATTTATTTAAAAAATGTGATGTTTTCCTTGTAAGCAACTAACTTATCATAGAATTTACCTCCAATAACCCCATTTCTCTTTAAAAGAAAAAGTCCTAAATTCAAATCCTCAATACCAATTATTATATAGAAATAAAGAAAGTATCTAACGAGTCCACTTTGATTTGAGAATCTTCATGTCATGGTCCATCTCGTGACTTGTTAATTTATAAAGTTAAAGCCGTTGGATGAGTGATGCGTCCAAAACTTGCTCTTTAGGCTTAACCCGTTTAGCTATTGATAGTGGAGTTTGTTATTGTTGTACAAACTACAATTTGATTTATTCTTTTGTTGTTCTATCAATCCTTGATAATGGAAGCATGTTAGACTTGTACTCATCATATCATATGGTGGAAATAATAATAATTTTTGGGAGGGCACCTCCATAACCTTTACGTTTACAAGGAAAATATTTGGGTTAATTTTTTTCTTCTTATAATTTGTTTGGTAGGTATTATGAAATGAACTTTGTTTCTTTGAATATTTTTTGAAAAACTGTTTTTATTATTATTTTATTAAATACTAAACAGTTTATAATTCTACTACTGTTTTATCAATTATTTTAAATATTATAAACTAAAGTATAAACCACTTCAATTGTTAGACCTCATGGTTACTGTTTTTTACTTGCAAACCAATACTTGTTATTTTATATGTTTTTTAAGCAAAAGTGAAAACGAAAAACAACTTTAAAAAATAATTAAATCTATTATATTTTTGAAAAAAAGTTTGATAACACTTGCATATAACTTTTAAGATTAATTGTGATTATTTAATTTTTGTTTGGTCAAAGTAATTATATACTTTTATGATTTAAAATTGAACAATCGAATACATCGTGATTTCTCAAATGAAGCAATTTGCGAACTCTAAATGATGTGATACAATGATATAAAGAAACATCATTACTTTATACTGATATGTTCATTGTGATTATGTCACGTCACTTTAAATTCTCAAATTTAACTCTTACATGATATCAGATATTAACTAAGTAAAGATGGACAACATCATCCATTCCGTCAATCATTTTTCTTTATATATCGACCCAATGAATGAGAAGATACCACGTCGTGCAGAGATTTTGAAATTCCCTTTTTACTCATATCCGAACTTGCTCATTACATCTAGAGTTTCCTGTGATTATTATTTGGGCATCTACAGTTGTCCGAATTGACAAATTCAGTAGCTATACATATCACTGCTTGGTACTAGCTTCGAAGTACTCAATTATTTCGCTTTAAACTAAGGCCAAACAAAAAATAATTATAATTAAGCATTAAATAATTTTTAATGTGACATTGCTTTTATCAGTAACTTTTGTGATTAACATCTTTTTTGGTCTAAAAAATGTTCGTAATCGGGTGATATATAGGTTGCGAAAGTTACAGAATAAGCAGAACCATATATACAACAAGAACTTCCTATCTTAATGGGGGAATGAAAAGAGAGAAGCAAATCAAAATGAATGTTAAAGACTTGGTTGCACTGAGAAAACTTTATTAATAATTTTTGAAAATTTTACCTAATGACAGTTGTAATACATTATACGGTCCATGAGATTCTGATCTCTCTCTCCCTCTCTTTTATTTGATCTTACATTTTCGATTCAATTCAACCACCTACTAAATTATTAATATGTTCTATTGATAAAAAAAAAAAAAAACGCTGTTAAAATATTCTCTATGTCTAGATTAATACTAAACAGACTAATTTCTTAATTAAAAAGTTACATTTGAGTTAAATTTTTCTAACAAAATTATATTTTTACAACATTGAAAAAAATAACTTAATCAAACATTAAAAAAAAAAATTATCAAACACAAATGAGTGAATGAAGCCAAAATAAGTAAACAAAAAAAACCTATATAATACAAGAATTAAAATTATAGAAAATAAATAATTTTACTTCCATCAAATACAGTAAATAAATAATATTATTTTACAAAAATTATTTCTAAACCAAAATTCTCTGAATAATAAATGAACTAAAAATAATTGTTTTATTTACCATCTTCTATTTTACAAAATATATTAATAGGAATTTATGTAAATTTTTGGTTCAATCGAAACTAAAGCAGCAGCAGTTATAATGAATTTTTAAAATACATAAGTAAATAATTAGATATACGATCAAATTTTCATAATTTGAAATAATAAATAATTTTATTATAACTTATGAGATGCAAGAAGATTATATACATGTCATTAACGCAGTTTTATTTAAAAAAATCTTTGATTAAGAATAATCAATAGGTAATTGGAAAATTTATTAAAATTAGGTCCTCAAATAATTTATTAAGGACTTGAATATATAAAATTTAAGCTTGTTAAGGTTATATTTATAAATAAAATAATAGATTCTCAATCAGTTTCGTAATCTTCATAAACTAAAAATCTATTTAAAATGTCAAAACATATAATTGGGGTATTTTTGTAAAAACCGAGAATGTAACTAAAAACATTTTAAAGATTGATATTAAAATGCAACCAATAATAAAGTTACCTTAAGCCACCAGGTGTCTTATCTAGGATAAAAACACCCAAGTGGATTCAAAATTAAATAAGTATAGGCGTGAAATTGTATTAAAAAGTTAAAATATAAATCACGAGATTTTATTTATACGTATTAACACGAGATGAGAAGTTGAGAGATAATGATGTGCAAGAGTGTGGGGACATTGATTTGATACAAAAAGGAACCAATGACACCTATTTTCTTTTAAATTCCCTTAACTTTTGGGCTTTGGTTTTCAAGAGATTGTTCTGACTGCTCTACACAACAAATACATTCCCTTTGGCTTCTTTCTTTTCTCCTCTCTCATAACCATTAAGAAAAACACCCAATTTAAGGCAAAACATATTTTTCTCAAGCTTTTCCTCAAATGGAAAATCAAGAACTCCACCTCCACCACCTACAACAACAACAAGCTTCCATGAAATCAAGATTTAGAAGAGTGTGTGTCTTTTGTGGTAGCAGCGCTGGCAAGAATCCTAGCTACCAACTTGCTGCTATTCAACTTGGCAAACAACTGGTACTATCTCTCACCTTTTGAACAGAGAGAGACAGATTGTGTTTGCTTTCTTTTTGAATTCTACTTCTTAATGAGACTGATGGTTAAGTGTATCAAGTAACGTTCTAGTGAGTTTTCTTATGTATTTACCCGGAATTCAAGTTTCTTTATCTTTCAATCGACCAAATTTGAAAAAAAAATAAAATTAATGCAGTATAGATGCTAGTTTTTAAAATAAACTCGGTTATTAAGATACCTTGATAATTTTTTACTCAAGTTTGTTCTTGTTGAGATTGTATACAGTACTAGACTCAGTTGCATGGTTGTGTCTAAATTGAAGAAAAAAAACAAACTTTTTTCATGAATTTATTGAATTATTTCCAAAGAAGTTATACCCAGATTAACTTTGATCATTTTAAGAATATAAAGTTTGTTTTTATAAGGATTTCTTTTCTTGTTTAATTCAAATTCTTGTGGCTTCAACCATCAGAGATCTCTGTTTTCAACCATCCCCTGCTTTTAAAACATAGATCATAATGGGGTTGATGAATAGAATAAAAATAAATTAAAGATTATATGATAGCAATGATACTGTTTCTAATGGCGAGATTAGAGGGTTTCTTTGTTTGGATTAAACACGTAAGCTTAATAAAATAAATAATATAAACTGCAGGTTGAAAGGAACATTGACTTGGTTTACGGAGGAGGAAGCATTGGCTTGATGGGTCTGGTCTCCCAAGCCGTCTATGACGGTGGTCGTCACGTGTTGGGGTCAGTTATTTATTAACCATTTTCTCACTCTCTGGTCAGCTATCACGTCAATAAAATAAAACATATCTAATTATAATTAACTTTTATCCGATCAGTTTTATTTTGTTAAAGTGATGAGAACTGATAGATGGAAGATGATAATTCAATTTACTTTTAAGAATTTCTCCTCTTTCGTGTGGTAATTTTTTTTTTTTTCTTGCAGAGTAATTCCTAAAACTCTTATGCCAAGAGAGGTAAAAATTGACAATATTTGTCTCTTTGTATTATTAACTGATGTTTCATGTGAGGTAGGGATAACATGAACAACTAGATTAGTTAACGTCCAAAAAGTTGTTATCCTCATTCCCAAATCTGGACAGTTTATAATTCAAACCAACCACATGCTCTAATCCCAGAGTTTGGGCCCCCTCTTATCATCAATCTTTTCTATTTTTTTTAACCCTTTTAGTAAATTTTGCATAAATTCTACCAAATCAATTAAATAGTTGAGGTAATAAAATCTGCAATTTTTTCGAGGTCTAACCTATAATTTCAGATTTCGGGAGAGACAGTGGGAGAAGTAAGAGCTGTATCAGACATGCACCAACGAAAAGCTGAAATGGCTCGTCAAGCTGATGCGTTTATGGCCTTGCCAGGTTTATATTTATAAAGTGATTAATCAAAATCATTGTGTCAACCGATTTTGTTATGATAATGGTAATTAAAATTAACCACACAGGTGGCTATGGAACCTTGGAAGAACTATTGGAAGTTATTACTTGGGCTCAACTGGGAATCCATGATAAACCGGTAAGCCTCCATTTTTTTTTACCAATTAGGTAACTTGACTCAGAGTTCTTTTTTTCATGTGTTAAAAAGAAAAAAAAGTTAGAGGAGCTAATTGTGATGAATTTACTTCATTCAATTACTTTTCAATTTTTCCTAAAAAATTATATAATTTGAATCGTCACGTCTTATCACTAAAGTTATACTTTTATAGATTTTTTAGAGTATGATATCAAACATAACGTTTTTTATTACTTAATTTTTTGAAAAGATTAAAGCCAAATCAATACAGGAGATAATGATTCTTTTTTAAACTGAGTATAATTTTTTTTTCTTTTACTGAAAAACCGATGTTAGAAGCATTGTAGAGGTAGAGCTGAGTTATTGGTGCTAGAGCTCGCCTTGAATTACTTATTAACTACTCAAACTTGATTCTTATTCATTTTCTCTGATGAAAATTTGTGTCAGTTTCGAGTTTAAACGAGTCTAGATTTGAATCCACTAAATTTATACTTTCAAATATAAGTTCCAAGAAAAATAAGAGAGAGAAAGACTTGAAAGGATTAAAATTGAGTTAAAAATAGAATTAACTAGGGATTTTGAAAAATCCTAACAATTGAGGTTTAGATACATATAAATTAAGCTCGCTGAACTTGACATTTTATATTAAACAAGTTTAGGAGCGAGTTGAAACTCGACTTAAAAGCTTTATAAAATCATTGCAAACCAAATTCGGAGTAACTCGTTAGCGGCTTGACTTATAACCACCCTTACTGTAAGAGGCTAAGCAGACAATCTAATCTTAATCAACTTGAGTTGTTTCCTTAATTATGGTACCTGCTCTAATTAAGGGCTTATCGGAAACATAAAAAACTCTTTCCCCACATGAAGTGATATGCACAAGCTCCATCAATAAAAAATTAAGGGACCAAAGTCCCTTTTTTGGCCCAAAAAAGTATTGAAGAGTGAAAAGGAGCAAAAGGATTTTGGTACTTACCTAGAAAAAGTCGAAAGAAAAGTGTCGGTATTTTATGCTATTTTTTGGATACAGGTAGGGTTGTTGAACGTAGATGGCTACTACAATTCCCTCCTATCATTCATTGACAAGGCTGTTGATGAAGGATTCATAGCACCAGCTGCTCGTCACATCATTGTCTCTGCCCAAACTGCTCATGAACTCATGTGCAAGCTTGAGGTACATTTTTTAAACTCTACTGTCCTATAATATCATTACACGTGGCAAACATCAGAATTCAATAGTCAATGTCCATCAAAAGATCTGAACCGTCCATATCTCATCTGACCAGGAATATGTTCCAAAACACTCCGGAGTGGCCTCTAAACTAACTTGGGAGATGGAACAACAATTGGGTTACACCACAAAGTCAGAGATTGCTCGTTGACCTTATCAAATATACATTTCGTATGATGGACAATTATTGACCGTAGATTTTATCAAATCCCTCTGGCCTTTACAATATAGTATATAACTATAATACATACAAGTACAACCATGTTGATGCTGAGCTCCACAGACAAGTGCCACCACAGTTGCTTTTAATTAGCTGTGGATTATGCTGTGAATTCTTTATTATTATTTTTAAGGTTTTTTTTTTTTTTTTTGGTTAGTTAATTAGAGTTTGACCTGGAAAAACTCAGTGATTTTATTAAGGTGTGATGGGGTTTAGGGTAGGTCTAGAGTTTCTGAGTCTTGTAATTGTATTTTCTTAATGTAACCAAAAAGGAAAAAAAAAGTCAGTGATTGCTAATTTTGTTTACTGTATTGTTATCTTTATTTCTTTCCATTTTTTAAGTGATGGGTTGTTGCAAATTGCTTTCAACAAAAGGAGACTGATAGCCAAAGAATCAGCCAATTCCAAAAAATGTTTCTTTCTTTTTAAGTACCAAATATGATTCAATGTAGCATACACTTGAAAGTTTGGCAAAAATTATGACATGTGTGGAAATGAGACTCCTTACTCCTAATATTACTCCACTAGTTATTAAATTAATAAATAAATAAAAACAGAATAATTTTTTTTAAGTTAATAATACAGTCTTTATATACTTAAGTTCAAATCTTCATAACTTGAGAAGTCAAAACTATAAAATTATGTCTACCTACATGTATATTTTGAATACCTACTGCAAAGGTGAAGCCTCTATATGGCTACATTAGGACATGGCCCAGGCCAAACATTTTAACTAAAGGGTTCAGGGGCCAAGATTTACTAATACTTTTTCTTATGGCTTAGGGGCTAAGCTTTAGTTTATACTACTTTTAGACAATATTGTACTGAGTGTTGTAAAGTTTATCTTTGATCTAAGTAATGGTATGGTTGTCATTTCTTGGGAAATCCCTGATTTCTTATTCAAAAAAGGAGAACTAATATTATTGGTATGAGTTTTATAATTTCATTACCCTCCTACAATATTTGGACAGTTTTTAATGATTATCTAAAATATATTATTTTAACTATCATTTGTTTTGATTTGTAAGAAACATGTCTATTGAAGATATATATAAAACTAATATTATGTGGTAAATTTTTAGATGTTTTGTGGACTTATAGTTATTATTGGGCAACTTAAATTTTTTTTCAACCAAGTGATCGTAGGATCGAATATATATTTTAGTTCACCCTAAAAAAAATTCCTGACTTCGCCACTAACCTATTACTTAACTTCTTATAAACTTGGATAGTTATAACTTGACAACCACATTTCAACTTCATATAGAGTATATGAAAAAAAATATATCTAACAAAGTGGAGGCCAAATTTTTGTTTATTATTCTAATTTTTATTGAATATTCTTCTCATTCTCCTCCTTCTTCTCATTCTCCTTCTTTTTCTCCTCCTCCTTCTTCTTCTTCTGCTTCTTTTTCTTCTTCTTCTTGACTTTGCCACTGACATATTGCTTAACTTCTTATAAAGTTGGATAGTTATAACTTGACAACCACATTTCAACTTCATATAGAGTACATGAAAATAAAAAACAATAATATCTAACAAAATGGAGGCCAAATTTTTGTTTATTATTCTAATTTTTATTGAATATTCTCTTTCTTCTTCTTCTTCTCCTTCTTCTTCTCATTCTTCTTCTCCCCATTCTCTTCATTTTTCTTCTTTTTTTCTTCTTCTTCTTCTTCTTCTTCTTCTTCTCATGCTTCTCCTTCTTATCCTTCTTCTTCTCCTCCTCCTCATTCTCCTTCTTTTTTTCCTTTTCTTCTTCTTCTTCTTCTCATCATTCTTCTTCTTCTTCTTCTTCTCATCCTTCTTTTTCTTCTTCTTCTTCTTCTCATTCTTCTCCTCATTCTTCTTCCCCTTATTTTTCTTATTTTTCTTCTTCTTCTCTTTCTTCTTCTCATTCTCATTCTCCTTCTCCTTTTTCTCCTTCTTCTCCTTCTCCCCCTTCTCCTCATCCTCCTCTTATTTCTCATTTTTTTTCTTCTTCTTCTACCTCTTCTCCTCCTTTTCCTCCTTGTTATCCTCATTATTCTCCTCTTTCTTGTCCTATTTCTTCTCTTCCTTCTTATGCTCCTCCTTCTTTTTCTCCTTCTACTCCTCCTTCTTCTTCTCATTCTTCTCCTCATTCTTCTCATTCTCCTTCTCCTCATTTTCCTTCTCCTTCTCATTCTCTTCCTCCTCCTCCTTCTCCTCATCCTCTTCATTCTCCTTCTCCTTCTTCACATCCTCTTCATTCTCCTTCTCCTTCTACTTCTTCTCATTCTTCTCCTTTTTCTTCTCCTCATTCTTCTCATTCTTCTTCTTCTGCTCCTCCTTCTTCTTCTCTTTCTTCTCCTCCTTCTTCTGCTCATTATTCTTCTCATTCTTCTCCTTATTCTTCTCATTCTTCTCCTCATTCTCCTTCTTCTTCTCCTCATTCTCCTCTTTCTTCTTTTCATCATTCTCTTTCTTCTTATTCTTCTCCCCCTTCTTTTTATTCTCATTCTTCTCCTTCTTCTACTCCTTCTCTTTCTTCTTCTCTTTCTTCTTCTCATTCTTCTTCTCCTTTTTTTTCTCCTTATCCTTCTTCTTTTTCTCTTTCTCATTCTTCTCATTCTTCTTCTTCTTCTTCTTCTTCTCATTCTTCTTCTCCTCATTCTTCTTCTTCTTCTTATTTTTCTTATTTTTCTTCATGTTCTTATTTTTCTCTTTCTTCTTCTTCTCCTTCTCATTCTTCTTCTCATTCTTTTTCTTTTTCTTCTTCTCATTCTTCTTCTTCTTCCTCTTCTCCTCCTCCATTTCCTCCTCCTCCTCCTCCTCAAACATACCCAGATTACATTGAAAGTTTTACTAAAAGAAGAAGAGATCTAAACACTACAAATCCAACATACTAATTTCAAGCAAATCCTTAAAAAATCAAATAAAAAGTGATAATATGAATTTCATTGTGAATACTTAACGATGGTTTAAATATAGAAAGAATATGAAACTACATGAAATGAAAGATAAAAGAAATAAAAATAGCATGCGTTAAAGACAATATGAAGCTAGTCACTCAAAAAATTAAAGAATATGAATCTAGATTTCAAGAGATTTAAGAGAGGAAATTTAACTATTACAAGAAAAGGAAGGAACAAAAAAGCTTCAATTAAATTTTCTCATAAATACAATATACTAATAAACATATTGTGTTTAATACTGATAAAAATTATTTAACATAAAAGTAATTAGTGATCATAACTATATTGTCATTTAATTAAATGTATATATATATATGTATGTATTTTAGATGTAGAAAATAATAATAAGAATATGAATTAAATATCATGTATACGTGGCAAAACTACGATGTACATGACTCTATTATACACACACACACACACACACACACACACACACACACACACACGTCGTGTAACCTGTGCAATGCACGTGTGTTGTAAAGAATGTATAAAATTATATTACTGTTATAAAAAAATTACGATTCAAATAAGTACATAATTCTTATAAATTTTTTATTGGTATATAGTATGAAATATGCAATAAAAGAAGAAAAGATGTATAAAATATATCTTAAGTATATACATTTGTTCTGATTTATATGAAGAAGCACATGTCTATTAAAGATATATATAAAGCTAATATTATGTGGTAAATTTTTATATGTTTTGTGGACTTATAGTAATTACGGGGCAACTTTAAAAAATTCACAACCAAGTGATCGTACAATCGATTATATATTTCGGTCTACCATAAAAAAAAATCTTGGTATCACCACTGACCTACTCCCTAACTTTTTATAAACTTAGATAGCTATAACTTGACAACTACATTTCAACTTCATATAGAGTATATGAAAAAAAAAAAAACCAATAATATCTAACAAAGTGGAGGCCAAATTTTTGTTTCTTATTCGAATTTTTATTGAATTGGTTTAGTCACCATTTTAATTACAAAGATTGCAATAGATTATTTTTATAAAAAGAAAAAAAAACCATAAAGGGGATATAACAACAAATTGAACCAATTTTCTGTTCGATTGTTAAAGAAAGCAAGAGAAAAAATTTAGACTGTAAAATTTGAAAAGAGCAAAAACATACATGTTAATTTTTATCGAATTGGTTTAGTCACCATTATAATCACAAAGATCGTAATAGATTATTTTTATAAATGGGAAAAAACAATAAAAGGGGATATAACAACAAATTGGACCATTTTTTTTTTCTGTTCGATTGTTAAAGAAAGCAAGAGAAAAAATTTAGACATAAAATTTGAAGATCTAAACACTATAAATGCAACATATTAATTTCACGCAAATAATTAAAAAAATACAAATAAAAAGTGATAATATGAATTTCATTGCGAATACTGGATGATGGTTTAAATAACAAGAATATGAAACTACATGAAAAGAAAGATAAAATAGAGAAAAATATCACGAGTTATGAAAATATGAACCTAATCACTGAAAAAAAAAATAAAAAAAGTGAATCTAGATTTAAGATAGGAAATTTAACTATTATAAGAAAATTAACGAATAAAAAAACTTTAATTAAATTTTCTCATAAATAGGTATTTAATATTAATAAAAGCTACATTGATTTATTCAATAACAATAAACATTGTTGTGAGTTTTAAATTACTCGCAAGCGCACGAGTCGTTTGCAATATAGTGTGTTCAAGTGCGAGGTCGAATCCATAGGGAATTGCATCGTGAAAATAAATTTTTATCTAAACTAAACTTATTTTAACTTAGTTCCGAATTTTGAACTGTGTCGTGCAATGAATATAAACTAAACTAAATTGATTTAAAAACAAATGATAAAGGCATTAAGGTTTCTGAATCCACCATACCAAAGTAAAGCATATATCTTCATGTTCTATATAAAAGTAATTTATCAAATAATTTTATGAATCCATCGATATACAAATCACAACGAATACCCTAATTAAACCAAATCATCAAATGTATCCGTTTACTTTAGAATCACAATGAATATTCAATTTACTTTGGATGATTCGTTGTATCCATCAGATGAAACACATCGAATATCCAATTTGAACAATTTATAAACCAAACAATCAATCATAAGAATTTAATCAAACAATTGAATTGAAATGGAACATCAGTACTAAAAAATATCAGAATTGTACGAACATATATGAAAATATAATGCTAAACAATGGCGAGGCTTTATCTTCAACCTTAGATGAATGTTTTAGCCTCTCATGATTATAAAAATAAATTTTACAATTAAAGTGCTAAACATTAAACTTTAAAATTTAAAAGAAATAAATTAAAACTAACAATATGTAGAGAGAAAAATTTCACTTGCAGCTGCTGTGCGGTGCTTCCCCCGATTGGTAGCAAAGCCTCCGAGATTGCACACCGATTGCCCCAGAAGATGAAGTGAAATGGGGCTTTTATAGGGAAACTTCATCAGTGCAATGTATTTCCAACCGATGTGGGATGTGGGATTTAAGCCTTCACATGCCTTTCAAAACTTCTGCTCACGCTGAAATCATGCACGGCTTGACCTTTGTCTACTAAAACTGTCATAACTTTTTCCAGAAAAATCATATTTATGAGCCATAAAATTATTCAGAAAATAGACATCCGGATCTTTCCAAGCATGTATGGCTTATCTCTTGTTTCTTCCTGAATCATTACAGTTTAATCTGCAAAAGTCACTTCTACCAAGCTAAAATCACGCACAGCCTGACCTTTGTCTACTAAAACTGCCATAATTTTCTCTAGAAAAATCATATTTATAAGCCATAAAATTCTCCAGAAAATAGACATCTGGATTTTTCCAAGCCTATATGGCTCATCTCCTGGTTCTTCCTGAATCAATACAGTTTAATATGCAAAAATGACTGATCTGTAGGGCAATTCTGGCAATTTAGTGAAACTCCTTTCAAGTGCTTGTAAACCTGTAAAACAACGAAAAAACAATTCAAAGTAACAAATTCCTAAGCTAAATATATAAATAAATACTTGAGCACTGTTGCACTCAATTACAGGTATCTTGTGCTCGATGGCAACAGCAGATTCCAGCTTTTACATTTTTTCACATTAAATCCCCAATTTCCTTTGCAATCCTATAAAACATTAAAAATCGTAGAACTAACACAAAATATTAGATTAGGACACAACTAAAGAATTAACAAATGTAAATTAAGGGGCTAAATATATAATATTTGGCACTCATCAAATACCCCCGAACTTACATTTTGCTAGTCCCTTAGCAAAACAAAATAGTAAAAAAAACTAAATGAAAAACAAAGAATGCAAAGATAAATCCATCATTCATGGTATCCAAAAATTTAAGTAGCACACAAAACCATGATATTCATTCATGAGCAAGCTTAAAATATAAACTCGTCTTCGCAATGAATAGGAATTTTAAAATCTAATTACTTACAAGAGGATGGCTAAGGCATCACAAGCTCGAATCAGTGTAAAGTGAACTAGCACATAAAAATGAAGCTTCCAAATAACTCCAATGTGTAATGTCTTCATGTCTCAAGATTCACCGAATTTTCCATCAGAATGAACAATAATGGCATAGTTTTATTTTCTTATTTCTTTAATTATGAAGCTCGCAATGTTTAGTTCCCTTAAGATTTCTAATTGACCCATGTAGCGAGTGTTGAGTCAATGACTCCCAAACCAGATAGTTTTAAGGCAATAGGTGTAAAGACACCCCTATGGACTTACTAACTCGAGTAAAAAAGGCTACGAAACTAAACTGGCCTTAATGCTACCAAGCAAAATTCTCATCTTTTGACGTGAACATTCACTGCTTACTGAGACAGGAAGTCTAGTTACTCAGCGAAAAGTTTATCAATGATCATTATGAGCAAAATTCCCACCTTTTGACGTGAACACTCATTGTTTACTCAGGCAAGAGGTCCAGTTACTCAGTGGAAAGTTTATTAATGATCATCATGAGTATTTTTGTTTTATTTGTCAATGCCAAAGTGTTCATCCAACAAGTCATCCAGTTTCAGTTAAGCCATGAAAATATACACATGAAAATCACATGTCATACCTCACACAATTATGTGCTAATGTGCTCGTGTCAGATTAGATCAAACGTGTGAATTCTTAAATGCAAGTAAGTAACTAAACTTTAAAACTCTATTATCAGATCACGTGTTTAAAATTTTAAGCTCACTAATGAAATCACATTATAATATTTGTTTAGATCAACCAAAATTTCAAAATAACATGAGTATTAATTTATCTTCTTTTTAAAATGAAAAAACAACAACAAACTGGGACAAAGTGTGTGTAATGTGTCTCTTATACCCCCAAACTTAAATTATACATTGTCCCCAATATGTGAATAATATGGAAAGAGCTGACTTGGGAGATGGAAAACTAGCTAGACTGGTATGGCTCATAGCATACCCCCAAACTTGAACTGAAGTATGCGTTGTCCCTGAAAAATAAAGATTGAAAAACAAAAAATACTAGAAATAAACAGTAACAAGAAATATGTAAAATAATAAAAACATAAAGGATATGCTGTGGGGTGCCTCCAATGAGCGCTAAGTTTAATGTCTTCAACCAGACTCAGTAATAGTAATCGTGCCCAGCCAAGCGCTCCACCATCTGATCAATAAATGGGAGTGGAAAATGATCCTTCCTTGTGGCAGCATTCAACTGATGGTAGTTTAGACATACTCTCCATCATGACTGAACACGAGTTGGCACTAACTCATTGTCTTTATTCTTCACTACCGTCAATCTAGCCCACTTGGCCATGATATGAATCAGGCTCACCCATTTGCTATCAAAGACTGGATAAATGATCCCTGCATCCAACAACTTTATCACTTCAGTCCTCATAACCTCTTGTATAGCTGGGTTGGGCTTTCTCTATGGCTCCCTTGATGGTTTGGCATTCTCCTCCAAATGTATCTTGTGCATCACCACCAATGGGTTGATCCCCTTGATATCCTCAGTAGTCCAGCCAATAGCTTCATTGTGCTCTCTTAAAACGTCCAATAATTTCTCCTCTTGAGCATCGACCAAATCTGAAGCTATAATCACAGGAAAAGAATCTGCTGGACCTAGGAACTTATACTTAAGATTGTCCAGTAAAGGCTTAAGTTCCTTGTGGGAGGAGGGGCTCAGGTGCTGTGGTCTTCTCCATCTCACTGCTCTCCCGATGAGCAGAATAAAAAATGGCATTCGCTTGCTCAAGTAACTTATCCAACTCCAAATCGTCTCCAAACTGAGTAAAACATGCCTCCAAAATGTCCTCAGACTTCCCTCCTTTCTTGGGTGCTTGTAATCTCTCAGGGTAAGGCGCTTTAGGTACAAACGACCTAGAAAGATCCTTAATAGTAGGTGTGGCTGTAGATGGCCCAGCATCTCTCTTCTTTTTGTTGCCACTTTCTTGCCCTTGCTGCATAGCATGGTTCTCTTCCACTTGATTGTCCACTTGTCTCCCAGACCTCAATATGACAATCGATTGCACTTGTTCCTGCCCATGCATAGGAGTTGATGAATTTTTAACCGCAAACTGTTCCTTTGGGTTGGGCACGGGTTGACTAGGGAACTTTTTCTTATCTCATTCACCTATATAACTTACGATTTGACCAATTTGACTCTCTAGCTTGGCAATCGCTTGGGTGTTTACTATTGTCACACTCCTTACTTCACTGATGGATTGGTCGGTCATCTTCATGAAATCTTTGAGGGTGTCCTCCAATGACTGTGAAACCGACGCTGGCGCTTGAGTGAGAGCTTGGTAAGCGGGTGATGGTGCTGGATGGGCTGAGCGACCATGACTTGGAACTGGTCGAGGAAATTCGGGAGGGTATTGATTGTGAGCATGATGAGGAGCTCTTCCCTGATTCATCGGTTGGTTCTGCTTCCATGAAAAATTAGGGTGGTTCCGTCACCCTGGATTGTAAGTCTCGGAGTAAGATCTATTTGATTGCTTCTGATAGTCATTGAAAGCGTTCACTTGTTCCATAGGATACTCGAAAAAAGTTGGCAAATTCTGTGCTAATTGCATAGGACTAGCACAGATGGAACAACTATCAACATTGAATGTATTGATTGACCAAGTGTCTGTTGACCCTGAATGATTTTGATTTTAATAAAAATCTTAATTAAGCACTAATTAATATTACTTAAGTGATACAAATTATTAATACTGCTTATACATCAAAGGAGATCAAGATTATAGAAATTGGTGAATCAAAGTTGATGATCTTAAAAGTCAAGAAGCTCTCCAAAAGATCAAATTCAAGGAGAATAATTGAAACGTTACTTCAAAGACAAAAGAGCCAAATTGTAGGTTTGAATTCTAAGATATGCTTTATAAGTATTTCAATTTTTAGGAGCTAAATAAATTTTCATTATATTTTATTACACAACATTAATTAATTGAAGATATAAAATTCCTAAGTGAATTTATTAAATGCAAATACTTAATTTTTAGGGCTCAATACTTAACATGCTCTTATTGAACTTAAGAATAATTTATGTTGGCATATAAAAATATTTGACCCTTTGTAAATTTATCATTCTTCATATATCTTGCACACAAATTCTGCTTAAATTTATAATATATTTTGTGATCATAAAAAAGGTTTCAATCAAGAAATTGATTAGATTAATTTTGATGATAACAAAACACTCTTGAAATGTTTAACTTGTGTGTTGAATGTGCAAAAAATTTTGATTTAATTGGGAGATTTTTTGGAACACAAAAATCCAAAAAGAATGAAGAAATATGGAGAAAATTGATGTTGAAAGCATTGTTCATCCTAAAAACACTATAGCAGTGCACAAAAACTTATACAATCAATTAGTGAATAGCAACAATCGATTGGATGCTCGAAAAACTAGTTTTCTACATTTGTTCCAAAGGACAAGTTACAACAGCTATAATTCTGCTTTTAAAAAGCTGTAAACATGTTTCTAACAGTTCTATTTTGTCTCCAATAGCTAGAAGACTTCAAAACACTATAAGTAGAGTTTCAAAGGTCATTTGGAAGATAAAAGAAACATTCTACAACAAAGAATTAAAAAAAAAATCTTTATTATCTTCTTCTTGAGCCAAAAACTCCATTGTTAAGCTATAAGTTTTTGAGAGATAAAACATTGAGTTGCAATCTTCATTGAGATATCTCTCTCTTGTTTGTTTGTTTCAAACTTTCTTTTCATTATCTTGTTAAAGGAGTTAATGTAACTTTTATGAGAGTTTGTAAGTGATCAGCTAGTGAGTGTTTGGTAGCAAACTTAGGACTCTTGTGAAAAGGTTGAAGTAACACCCTTGAAGTTGCTTGTCTGTATTCGGTTTGGGCAACACCTTTGAAGTTGTTTGTTCATGTTAGTAAAACCTTCAAGAAGAGCCTTGAAGAGAAGTGGACGTTGGGTTGGATGTGATTTTGATATTGCTGAACCACTATAAATAAAGTTTGCATTTCTCTAATTCTATCTCCTTAATTACTTGCTTAGAATTATTTATTATTAAAGTAAATAAGATTGATTGCTGAATTATTTTATAATTCAATTATATTTTCTGTAAGCAATAAACTCTCTCATCTTTGTGCTAGTAATTTATAAAGATTGATTTGATTTAATTTCGTATATATTTTGATATTTAAGATTGGAAAAAGAAATTAAAAAATTCCTAATACCCAATTCACCCCGCTCTTGGGTATTGTCATAGTCTATTTTGGATCAACAATTGATATTAGAGCAAGATGCTCTTGTTTTAGGTTTAACATCCTAGAGTTGATCCTATGAAAATTATGTTTTTAGAATGAAGAGATCCTACTAGTCATCCTCTTCTCCGTGGAACAAACTTCACCCATTGGAAAGTTCAGATGGAGATTTTTATTCAAGTTTACGATTATTATCCTTGCTATTTCATTTTTGAAATATTCAAAAATGAAAGTGATTTTGATACAAATGATTGTAAATTGATTCAACTAAATGCTAAAGCTATAAACATACTTTATAGTGCTTTTGATCAAAACAAAATTGATCAAATTTCCTCATGTAAGACCGTAAAAGAAATTTGGGATTTTTTGGAGGTCATACATGGAAGAAATGAGCAAGAAAAGAATTTCAAATTGAAAAGCCTTATTAATGACTTAGAATATTTTAAAATGAATGAAAATGGATCAATTTTTTATTTGCAAACTCATTTTACCATGATTGTTAAAACTTTATTTTTTTATGGGTAAAATTTATCTAACCTTGAACTTGTGAGAATATTTCTTAGATCGTTGTCAAATCAATGAAAAATTATTTTAACAAAGTATTTTACAAGTGAAAGCTTAGAAGAGCGTGTAGAATCCCTCAATGAGCATGAAAGCTACTTGGATTACAAATAGGATGATTCCATCACATCCCCACCTTTTATGGAAATTGAAGATATTAATCATGATGGCGATGATGAAGAGGAAGATGGAAAAACTAGATCAAAAGAAAAAGATGTCCATCAACGTGCTTCAATATCTAAGAAATTTGAGAAGTTTCACTGCAAGAAGAATCACTCCATACAACGCAATATGAGGAGAAATTCCAAAAAGAAGGTTGCAAGTTGGAGTGATGATGGAATATTGAGATATTGATATTCAATACATTAGAATATATATAAGGTGAAACTCTTTTTTATTTTCTTTTACAGTTTAAGAATACATTCTCATAAATTAAATTTATTGAAATTAATGTTATATACTAGATTTAATAATAAAGTTTAACAGCATTGAATATCAATCTATTAACTAAGTTAAAAAATAAAATTTGTGTCAAATAAATCTATTTTTCACTCGTTCTTATAAATTCAATTAGTTTACTACTTAAATTTATTATATTGTATAATTTAAGTATTCAATAGATTGAATTTTTTTTTGACCTTTGTAAACTTTACAAATTGAACTTTAATAAAAATGATATGAATACTTACTCACATGTATCTCAGGCAAAAGAGGCACCGATAATATTTTATAATTACCCAATATATCTAATTGGGTTCCAATCAAAAGAAATATAAAAATAAAAGCACATTAATGGTAAATAATGAAACCCTCAATGACAAAATATTGTGTAATGAATTAATTTTTTTGGATGTCTAATTTAGTTTAGTTTACTACTCAACTTGATTGTATTATTCTTTATTTTAGGCGTTTATAAACTCTACTTTATTAGTTTAGACCTTTAAAGGATTCTTAGATTGGACTTTATATAACTCGCATAACTATAAATATCAAAATTATGTTGTGTTGAAAAAAAATATTTTAAAAAATATCATGTAAAGTCAATTTCTTCTCAATTTTATGATGTAATCTTATAATTAATTAATTTGATTGAATATCTAATTTTAGTTTTCTATTTAAATGTTAAGTTGAATAATTTTTTATATTGAATTTTTGTTACAAAATTTCCTTATATCTAGATTTAATTTATTATGGTTTATAATTTTAAAATTTTATAAAGTTTATGGATTGAGCTTTATATCTCAATTAATTATGAAACTTAAACTACATAGTTTCATACTTGAAGTTAAAAAAACTAGACACATGTCATGATAATAACACTTTTTAAAAGACACATATCACGTTAATAATGTTTCTAAAAAACCTTTTCAATATATATATATATATATATATAGACACACACACACACACACACACACACACACACACACACACACTAGCATCTCAACACGCGCTAATGCACTTGTTGATCTGCTCTTTTATTGGATTAAAGATGCTACCATCTCAACACGTGCTAACGCGCGTGTTAATCTACTTTTCTATTGGATTAAATGAAATATAGGATTAACAATATAAAAAATAATAAAAATATTTTTAATCTTATGACCACACGTGTCCGCGTGTTAAGCAGCACTACTACTATCTTCCTCTGCCTTTCATAACATATTATCTTTGAGTTTGTAAAACATAGAGGAAGATGCTAGGAATTCAATTTAACGTGCGCACATGTATGATCATAAGATTAAGAGTATCTTTATTATTTTTTATTATATTAATCTCATATTTCATTTAATCCAATAGAAGAACCGATCAACATGCACGTTAGCACGTATTGAAATGCTAGCTTCTTTAATCTGATAGAAGAGCAAATCAACACGTGCATTAGGGCGTGTTGAGATGCTAGTATTTCGTTTAATCTGATAGAAGAGCATATCAACACTCACGTTAGCGCGTGTTGAGATGCTGGTATTTCGTTTAATTGGAAGCATGCTTTTAATCTACAATAATGAGTAATTGTCCGAGTGAGTACTTAAATAGGTATATCAAAGTTCAAGCTTGATTAATACACATTTTTATGCCAAAAAAAATCATACACGCCCAAATTATATACCCAACTAATCTCGTTCAATCACTTTTGTTGATTCCAAACATCTATCTGTTAATTAAAAATGAACCTGAGCACATAAAAGTAATAAACTCTGAAGAGAAGTCCTATCGGAGTCGAGGGGACTCTCCAATGCTAAATTTATATACGTTTTAAATATAAAAAAATTAAAATAAAATCAAGAATTAAGAAGATCGAAATGCACTGATTTTGAATGAAGGAACAATTTTGTTGGAAATCACCCTCAAGATGCCCAGGTGGTGATCTTCCAAACACCCAAGTCTTGAATGACTTGTAATGAATAGAAACAGCAAACCAATCAAAGAAAGGACATAAGCAATTTGTTATCGAGGTTTGGTGATGTGCCTACGTCCCCGTGAGCTCCTCCGAGCCCTCTGCGCTAAATTAATGAGTTATTACAAGTTACAACAACACCTCTTCAAGAAACCTCTAGTTCTTGAAGAACGAAAGAAAAGAAAAAAAAGTGATAAGGACTTGAGTTACCCTGGAATTTTCCCCAAGAAAATATCACTTACAAGGCCCTTGAATCCCCAATCTATACTACTCTCTCTCTAAACAACCAGCCTCTCTACAATGAGTCTCACTTGTGTTTGTGTCTTTGCACTCTTACAGTTGATCTCACTTTCATAAGTTATGTCATGTCATGTTGAGATTGAAGCTAGGTGACCCTTTATATAGTGCACTACTTCTTGAACCTATCTTGAAGTCAATCTCAACCCTTAGATCTTGAGGACCAATCAATCATAGCCCTTCCAATAAGTTTAAATGATCTTGTGCATTTTGATCATGCCTCACGCATCATCTCAAAAGGCTGGAAAAACATGCATCAGTGTGCCTGGCATCGCGGCCCAGAACATGGCAGGCCGCGGCCCAAGCCAGGGCACACATTCTCCACCTTTTGGGCGTCGCGGCGCACATTTCCTGAGGTGCGGCCCACACCTGGCTAGAACACTTCTCCTTGCTGCAAGGTGAGGCACGGATCTCCTGAGGTGTGGTGCACATCTGGTGACCTGATGCTGAACTTCTTTTCTGTTTGATCCTTAGACAAATACCAACAATCTCTACCTTTGTCTAAGCGATTAAACCTGAACCTTTGTGCAGAGAACTCAGATCTAAACTCAACTTGAGTCACCATATCAACCGACTCCAATCCTAAGAAGTCCAAGGCAATGATTGAACTTACTTAGAGGTAGAACTTTGCTGCCTAAATCTATAGGATTTTATTCTGTGGCCACCTTGTCCACATGGATGCATCATATCATAACATTTTTCCGAATAAAATGGTACCGAACATCCATATGCTTTATCCTCTCATGGAACATTGGATTCTTACACAAATGCAATGCACTTTGGCTATCCGAATACACCACCACCTGCTCTTTTAGTACCTTCAACTCTTCCAAGAACCCTTTGTACCACATAGCCTCCTTAATGGCTTCCATTGCCGCTATGTACTCAACCTCAGTTGTTGAGAGTGCTACCATCAGTTGTAACTGAGCCTTCCAACTTATATAACATCCATTTAAGTTGAAGAAATAGGAGGTAATCGATCTTCTTTTATCCTAGTATGCTCTATAGTCTAAATCAGCATAACCGTCAAGACAGATGGACTTACCCCTCTTCTCATAAACCAGCCCCACATCTGGGCTTCCCTTCAAGTACCTCAGCAACCACTTCATCCCAAGCCAATGCTCATTTCTGGGATTACTCATAAACCTACTGAGAACACTCATTGCATGAGCAATGTTAGGTCTAGTACTTACCATCATGAACATGAATGATCCAACCGCACTAGAGTAGAGGACCTTTTCCATTTTCTTCTTCTGCTCATCTGATCTCAGACATTGATCGCTGGAGAACTTGAAAGGACTAGCAAGGGGAACCTTCACTGGTTTGCTATCTTCCATAGAAAACTTAGATATCATCTTTGCTATATAGGAAGTATGAGAAATGTTCAATCTGTTTCTCTCTCTTTCCCAGATTATACACATCCCAAGGATCTTCTGTGCATGGCCACGATCCTTCATCTCATACTCCTCGCTGAGTTGAGCTTTCAGTTTTCCTATCTTCTCCATACTGCTCCCAATCAGCAGCATATCATCAATATAGATAAGGATGATCACCACTCCCTCCACCTTGTCCCCCTTGTAGTACAAGCACAAATCATAGTAGCTCCTCATGAAACCCCAGCTAGTTACAAAGGAATTGAACCTCTTATTCCATTGCCGAGGTGATTGCTTCAGGCCATAGAGAGATTTCTTCAATTAGCACACCAAATCTCCCTGCATTTTTTCTTCATAGCCTTCAGGTTGCCTCGTGTGGATGGTCTCATCAAGCTTTCTATGTAAGAACGTTATCTTCACATCCATTTGCTCGATCTCCCAATTAAATTGGACCACCATTGCTAACACTATCCTTATCGTCTTGTATTTCACAACTGGTAAGAATATTTCGGTGAAATCTATGTCTTTTCTTTGTGTGAACCCCTTCGCCACCAGCTTAGCCTTATACCAGACTTCATCCCCTAGAGTGTTCATTTCTTTGATCTTGTAAGTTTATTTACAATCCATAACTCTCTGTTTTTCTGATTTGGGCACCAATTCCCAAGAGTTGTTCTTCCTCAAAGAATCCGTTTCTTCCTTCAAAGCTAGCTGCCACTTTAACGAATCCTTACATTCCATGGCATCCATGTAAGTTTATGGTTCAACCCCTCATTTTGAATAAGGAGCTGCTACATTAGCACCAGCAAAACCATATCTTAAAGGTGGTCTGACCACCCTCTTTTCCCTGTCCCTTGTGAGCTGATAGTCATTCCGACTTGCTGCATCATCCTCTTCCAATTCAGCCTCCTCTCGAGTGTCCTAAGCTTGGCCTTCATCAATGGGCTCTACCTGGACTGAACCCTCTTGCCATCCTTGCTCTACCTAAACTGAATTTTCCTTGATGCTATGCTCCACAGATTCCGGACTGGTTTGCTCACTATCCCTTGCAGGGTTAGTTTTCTCCAAATAGGGAAATAACAATTCTTTAAAAATGACATCCCTACTTATTATGAGTTTAGTCCCTTTTGGCTCTAAGGACCACAACCTATACCCCTTAACCCCATCACCATACCCTAGAAACAAACATTTTCTAGACCTTGGGCTAAGTTTATCATCCTTTTGATGTGCAAACGCAGCACATCCAAAAGTCCTAAGGTTGCTTAACTCAAGGGATTTCCCACTCCACATTTCTTTGGGAGTCTTGAGCTCTAAAGCTCTAGAGGGTGATCTGTTAACCAAATATGCAGCAGTTGACACAGCTTCCCCCCAAAAACATTTTGGTAAACCGGACCCAATTAACATGCACCTAACCTTTTCCATAAGAGTTCTATTCATCCTCTTAGCAACTTATTTTGCTGAGGGGTTTTTACAACCGTTCTATGTGTTAGAATCCCATTTAATTCACAGAATTTATCAAAATCCTTATTAAAAAATTCTAAGCCATTATTGGTTCGTAAAACCTTAACTACCCTATCCGTTTGAGTCTCCAGCAACTTTTTCCACACTTTGAATTTATTCAAAGCATCTGATTTATTTCTAAGCAAATAAACCCAAACCTTTCTTGAATAATCATCAATTAAAGACAGAAAGTAAACATTACCTCCCTGTGTTAGTGTTCTTGCTGGTCCCCAAAGTTCTGTATGAATGTAGTCAAGAATTCCCTTTGACTTGTGCACTCTGGTGTTGAAGCTGACCCGATGTTGCTTCCCAAGAACGCAACACTCGCAGAAATCAAGTTTCTCTACTTTGTCACCATTGAGTAGACTATCCTTGCTGAGAACTTGTAGGCTCTTTTCGCTCATATGTCCCAAGCGATTGTGCCAAAGTATTGCTTTATCCATCTTAGCCATCAAGCTTGCTGCTTGATCCTTGATTTTTGTTTCTCCGATCATCTCATAGAGACCATCCTTTATTGTTGCTTTGATCACTATCAAAGATCCCTTGGTTACCTTGATCTTTTCTCCCTTTGCTTTGTATGTGTACCCCATGGAATCCAGCTGCCCCAATGAGATCAAATTTTTTCTCAAATCCGAAGATACCTCACATTCCGCAGCAGCCTTGTGACTCCATCAAACATCCTCAATTGGATGTCTCCTATCCCCCTCACTTGGCAAGAAGAATCATTCCCCAATAAAACCTTTCCATCATTTATTTTTTTGAAATTCTTGAACCAATCCCCGTGAGGGCACATGTGATAAGTGCACCCGAAATCTAGGATCCATTTGTCACTGCCTTGCCTCCTGCTCACATTTGAGCACACAACAAGAACATCATCTTGCTGTTCTTCCTTGGCGATCGAAGCCTCTCTATTGTTGGTATGGCTTCTTATCCTATATCTTTTTCTTGCAATCTTTCTTGAAATGACCTTCCTTATTGCAGTAGTAGAATCGTTTTCCTCCAAACTTCGGTTCGGAATGTGATCTCCCATGGCTCTGCCCTCTACCCTTTGATTTCTCCCGGTAGTTGCCATAGATGCTACTGCCATTTCGAGTTGCTGGCCTTCCTCTAACAAACAGCCCTTCTCCACTTGATGCTTCCCTCATATTGGCTTTGAAATCATGAGCCCTTATAGTATTGATCACATTTTCCTTGGTTAGTGTATCTCTTCCATATTCAATAGCATTAATCAAACTTTCAAAATAATCAGGAAGAGAATTTATAACAGCTAATTGTTCATCCAGGAATGCTATACTACAACTAGCCAAATCTTGAACTAGTTTATTAAACACATCAAGATTATCTTGCAACTCTTTATTAGGATCCATTTTAAAAGCAAAGATTCTTTTAAGAAGATAAATCTTATTAGGGAGAGTTTTGGTAAGAAATAACTCATCTAATTTCTTCCAAATGATAGCTGGATCTTCCGAGTCTCTGTACTCCCTTGTGACACTATCCGAGATGTGCAGAAAGATGGTGCTATATGCCATCTTCTTCATCTCAATCCACTTGACTTCCGTGATACTTGCTAGAAAAGTGTCATCTTTTCCAATAGCCAAGTCCACCTTCTGTTGCATAAGAATAGCCTTGATCTTCTGCTTCCAAAGGGCAAAGTCTCCCTTTCCATAAAACTTCTCAACAATGAAGTTCGAATCCATCTTACAGAGAAAATCCCAGATTTATGCAGCACCCACAATTGCTTTCCAACTTCTTCTAAATCTTAAGAACATGATCAAAGATTGATCTCTACTCCGTTCTTAAACCTCAAGAACACGATCAGATCTTGATCTCTACTCTGTTCTTGAATCACTCAAGAAGTTGATCTTTGATTCTTGTTGTCTTGCTCCGAGACCCACCAATCTTGGCTCTGATATCTTCTGTTCTAGCTCCAATACCCTATCACTGAAACTCTGATACCACTTATTGAAAATCACCCTCAAGATGCCCAGGTGGTGATCTTCCAAACACCAAAGTCTTGAATGAATGAATGAACTGAACTAGCAAACCAATCAAACAAAGGACACAAGCAATTTGTTATCGAGGTTCGGCAATGTGCTTGCATCCCCATGAGCTCCTCCGAGCCCCCTGCACTAAATCAATGAGTTATTGCAAGTTACAGCAACACCTCTTCAAGAAACCTCTAGTTCTTGAAGAACAAAATAAGATAAAAGAAAGTGATAAGGACTTGAGTTACCCTAGAATTTTCCCCAAGAAAATTTCACTTACAAGGCCCTTGAATCCCCAATCTATACTACTCTCTCTCTAAACAACCAGCCTCTCTACAATGAGTCTCTCTTGTGTTTGTGTCTTTGCACTCTTACAATTGATCTCACTTTCACAAGTTATGTCATGTCATGTTGAGATTGAAGCTAGGTGACCCTTTATATAGTGCACAACTTCTTGAACCTATCTTGAAGTCAATCTCAACCCTTAGATCTTGAGAACCAATCAATCATAGCCCTTCAATAATTCTAAGTGATCCTATGCATTTTGATCATGCCTCACGCATCATCTCAAAAGGCTGGAAAAACATGTATCAATGTGCCTGATGTCGCGGCGCAGAACAGGGCAGGCCGCAGCCCAAGCCAGGGCACACATCGTCCACCTTCTGGGCGCCGCAGCACACCCTTCCTGAGGTGTGGCACACACCTGACCAAAACATTTCTCTTTGCTGCAAGGTAAGGTGCGGATCTTTTGAGGTGCGGCGCATACCTGGTGACCTGATGCTGAAGTCATTTCCTGTTGCTGAAGTCATTTCCTGTTTGATCCTTAGACAAATACCAACAAATTCTATAGCCATGCAAGTTTGTCCAATCACATTGTTGACTTATAAGCCTCAAATTTAAAATTATGTAAACCTGTGCACATAAAAGAAATAAACCATAATGGGAAGTCTCCTCGCAGCCGAAGGGACTCTCCGATGCTAAAGTCAGAATGTTTTGACCCCCAAATATATATAAAAAATGATTTTGAATGAAAAAAAAATCTATAAGCAGGCAAGTTTGTCCAATCACTTTGTTGTTGTCGAAAGTCGTATGAAAGATCGCACACCAACCTGCACACATGAGAGCAAGGAAACCCTAGTGCAAAATCCCATCAAAACCGAAATGACTCTTTGATGCTAAAGTCAGTGATGTGTTTAAAATAAAAAAAATATAAGTAACAATAAATTACTTGGAATGGCGTGAATGAAAATATAGTGTAAGCAAAATTAAATAAGAGTCAAAATCAAAATTATTTTAATTTAAAGAGTCCTCAAAGAAGAAAACTTATATATAATGCTCTAATAAATCAAACAATTCTCAATGCATCAGTTAAGTAGAACATCTTTATACACGACATTACACTTACGAATATCACATGCCCTTTTAGTTGGACTCATTTTAACCAAAACTCACTTTGTCACCTCAGAAACCCTCCTTAATAATGCATCATATAGTTGCCCATGACTGAAGACATGGTATGGCAAGTAAATTCCTACATTAGGAATTGTTTGACCTTGAGACTTATTTATTGTAAGTGCAAAACTCAGTCTTATGGGAAACTACTTTCTTGTCATTTGGAAGGGAAGATTTGCACTTTCTAGAGGCTACATAGGTATTCTAGGCAAGAAAACCCAGGTTTCCACAAATTTTCTAGTTAAAATCTAAGCATCAATTACATTATCCAAAAAATTGTAACACAACAATCTTGTACCATTGCATATTGGCTAATTAACTAAAGTTGCATTGATTAATTCTACTTTGGTTCCATTTGGAATAACTTGACGTACTTTTCGAAATTCGCCACCCATAACAATTACATTCCCACCAAATGGCAAAGCAACGCCTGTGATGTCTCTCAAAGTACGATCTACAGCTTCAATAGCATGTAGATATGCCAGTGGTGTTTTATACTAAATAATGATAGATGACCGTCTTATCAACTCTGCTTGATTAGATTGATTCTCAGCATATGGATGATGCATCTAAGTTGAGGGGAATCTTGAATCTCGAATGAGTTATCCTACCCCCTGGAAGTATTGTTGCAGCTATGCCTAATGTTGCTATTGCCAAGGCGATTTTTCCTTCACTACACAAGGTAGCTAGAATTTCCTGATACAAAAAAGTCTTACCAGTACCTCCAAGACCATCCACAAAGAATACTACACTTTCTTTACGGCGAATAACTTTTATGATTAAATTTTACGTTGCTCTTTGGTCATCATTCAAATTATCTTGTGCACATATCTCTTCAGGAGGAATAGGAAGTGAAAGTTCATCTTAAATGTCTCTTGATATTCATGTAATATCATCATGTCTCTTTGATAATGCTAGTAAATAAAAATCAAAAACTTGTTTGCCATGCTGCATTAATGGTGAATTCAAATCTCGTAATAGTTTGTTCATCAAGAATGCATTACTTGAAGTCGCTAGTCTAGCATAATCTTTCATCATGTAACCGTGAAATTAATCCCACAAACTACGTACCCCTATTAGTGTACAAAAGAATAATATTGTGACAAAAATTCTTCTTAATGTAGATGGCATAGTAAAATTTGTTGCCTTAAATAAACAGTTACGTACAGTGGCATCATTTTCTAACAATCGATGTTGTTATGCACTTTGCCGAAAAGTTGGATAGAAAACATTGTTGATGGTCAAAAGGTCTTCAAATGATTAAGGTTCACGAACATGATTAAGCAAGACACGAAGATTAAATTTTTCAACATCATTCGACGGAACAGTATAAATCATTCCAATTACTTTTTGTTGCGCAATTCTTTTTTGCCAAATTTTTGAAGAATCAATACATCTATAATATTTAGGAATCTCCCAATATAAATATTGTCTTGCTTTTTAATCAATACAGTTGAGTGTGAAAAACTCTGTCAACATTGTTTTTTTTTTATTTCTTTCATCTGCTGTAACCTGATCAATAGTATCATGATTATAGAAGTGCATTTGGTGTCTATTGGGACGATGAATTTGCTAGCGTTCAATATAAGGGTAACATTTGGCTAAGTACAAACTTATATATCCTCCAAAATGCTTCTGGAGCACATATCCATCTCGCATCAATAAATTTTTGCACTTCATCATAATTTGGATCTGCATGAACCTCTACAAAAACTTGATCCGCTCCCTATACTTATACAAGTATTTACACTTTTGACACTGCTACAAATCTCAACATTAATGTGGCAGTCATACTTTGACAACAGCCAATGATTATATGGTACAACCCAATTGTTATCAACAATTATATTTGAATTATTTTCCAATGGTATGAGCCAACATCATGCCTCATGTATACTAGGTACGAATCAATTCCCTACACAGTAAATAGTGCGAATGGTTTTGGATAATTCCTCTTACAACTTCCATTCTTCATGCATGGTGCTCTCAAATTTCGTCTCCCAGATGGATCATGGATCATATGCTTCATTACAGAATTGAAAAGTTCAGGTTGACTTTATTTGTCAGATATTTCAGCTCTTACTATGCAATCATAATCATCTGGTGTTTGCAACTGATCCTCATCATTAAGAGTTAACAGCATTTGTGATCATCATCATTAAGAGTTAATAGCATTTATGCATATGGAATGCCCCTTTTTTGAAATTCTATAACATATGCGTACGCTATAACGTTTTCGAGAACCCCTCTTTTGACGATATCTTCCTTAAATTCCTCAAATTTAGAGCCAAAAATCCTTGTAATTAGGTTAGGTCAATCTTGTGGTGATTGTCCAGGAAATAACTCATTCTGCATCTCTACTTAATTAGCATTGTAGGTCATTATGAGGAAAATGTCTCCATATTTGTGCACCAAAGCCACTACGTCTTAATATCTTTGGTACATGTCACGTGGACTTCCAACAAATGACGACAGTAACACAGTTTTTCATCCCATATTATCTATTTTAGATTGACTTTAGTAAGTAATTGTATTTATAAATGATATTTTAAAGTAAAAAATATGTTAAGGATTATTATTTTTGTGAAATTATTATTACCTGCATCAACCAGCCCAACATTTAATGAGTCTTGAAGTCCTTGATACATTTATACTCGAATGACATCTTGATTAGCACGTATCCACTTGAGCTTGTGAGACTCTATTTTTACATAGTTTTCTATGATATATTGTTGAAATAAATGCCCACCTCGAATAAGAATTGACTGATTCAATCGAATCTAACAAACATTTAAATTATTATAATGAAGTGATAGATAATCTATGTGGGTGTTTTAGTGGAGAAATATGAAAAGTTAATGAGTTTACTTGTAACATGTAAGCGTAGAAATCATGACATGTTATCGTTAGTATTATGAGAATTTTTGTCCCATCAATATGTTCCATATGGCAATAGCAAGGGATATTGTAAGGGATGATAGAAGCCAGCAACATCTCGTACAATAATGAGAGACCCGCTTACATTTTGGACTATTATTTCTTTGTCATTAGGCTGATCCACTTCCTCTCCCCCCACTATAATGGCTGGGACTTGTGAATCCATTGGAAGTTTATATTGAGGACGATTACTCGATTGCTCTTTTAAAATGAGTCGACAATTTTGAATGTCTTCTCTTTGTCCCAATTGACGAAAAATGTGCACAAAAAGATTATACTAATCTAATTTACGCTTTGATTTTTCAACCATGTTTCTAGCAAGTGCTTCACTCTCAGACATTCGATGCTCAATTTTATATATATATATATATATATATATATATATTTGCAAAAACCTTGGTCACTCATTGGTATTTGATAAAAGACTTCCAATTCGATGATAAATTGCACTTGCACTCAAAATGTATTTATAACATTCCACTGGTGGCCAAACTTTAATCAATATGTACTCCCATAGATGTAAACGCGAAAACATGGTTGTATGCTTTGATATTTTCGAAAACATGGTTGTATGCTTTGATATTTTTGTCAAAATTGTCTTCCTTCAACTGTTTGGTTAGTAAAATAGCTACCAATTCAAGTAGAACCGGTATTTGTGGAAGAACTACTATTCATGATAGAAAACAAAACTAAGTTATTTCATGCTCAAATAATCTTGGTGCGCAATTCTAACATGATCTTGGTTTTGCTAATTGTTGCCTTGATCCACCAAAACTCATGAAAATTTCTTGCACAATTGTAATTTTTCCTTCCACGCAATGATCCATGCTTCTGAGTAACGCGATTTTGTAACGGTGCCACATTTTCATGTGTTCTTCTCTGAGGGGCACCTTCATATTTTGTTGAAAAAATGTTAGACATATCTTTATTTTTAATGGGTTACACAATTTTATTTTTAAATATTGTAATCACCATATTTAGTACTCTTCTATACTATTAATTATGGTGCTGGTTGAGTTGGTATCCACTGAGTTGGTAGAGACTAACTCAGTTTTTAAAGTACTAAAATATTTTTAGTAGAGACCAACTCATTATTGACTAAGATTTTTATATTTTCTACTCTAATTTGAGGATTTCTATCATCATTACACGTGATGCGTGCAGTGAATAATAGAAGATCAGATAGTGATGCGCCTTTCACATGTTTAGATGGTAGTTGTTAAAGGTACGAGTGAGATGTTGGCTTTTTTAATAAAACATAAATTAATTTTTCCTCATATTTTCCTAACATAGATGTAGGAAAGGAAGCATCCAAAATCGTTTTTAGCATGGATAGTATGTTAAGAAAATAATTCAATGTAAAAATTACATACTATAAGCATATAATGGAACAATTAGATTTTATAATTTTTTTTATGTTTTAGGATGGTTAAGAAGTACCGTATGATGCAATGTGATCGAAGCACGTGGGCGAAGCAAAAGGATCTTATACTATATGGCTTTCACCAAAAGATATTATATAAGTTTTTTTTTTAAAAAGAAAATAACCCCAAATTTTAAGGATGCATGGTTAAGAAGTACCATAGGATGCAAGTTGTTCAAAGCACATGGGCGAAGTAAAAGGATCTAGTACTCTATGGGTTTCATTTGAGATATCAACATATTTGTTTTGTTTTTACACTTAAAAAAAAGCAAATGTTTTTAATATGTTATTTTTAGGTTAAATATTGGGCGATCAAACAACATAAATTGTATAAAATGAAACAATCATATTCAAATTAAAGATTGTTTAATAATTAAAATGATTAAAAAAAACCATGGAATGCAAGGTGATCATTTTGCATGGTAGAAGTTGAAGGATCTTGTACTTGATGGCCATGCACTGAGATATCAAAAAGTATGTTATACATAAAATTTTTCAAAAAATATAAGAGTTCATTTAAAATATTTTTGACAACTTAAAAATCTTAGGCCGGCCTACAACAAAAATTATATTTAACATGAACCATTAGATTCAAATTAAAGATTATTTTGACAATTAGAATGGTTAAAAAAATACCATGGGATGCAAGGTGATCATTTCGCATGGTAGAAGTTGTAGATCTTGTACTTGACGTCCATACCTTGAGATATCAAAAATTGTGTTATACATAAAATTTTCCAAAAAATATGAGAGTTCATTTAAAATATTTTTGGCAGCTTAAAAATATTAGGCCAGTCTTAAATAGAATTTGTATTTAAAATGATGTTATTTACTTTGGCATATAATTAAAATTAAGAAAAAATATATATACATATTATGAAAGAATAGATTATTATTTTTAATAACTATTAGGATCATTAGGAAGTACCATAGGATGGAAGTTGAACAAATTTCATCGTCGAAGTAGAAGGGCCTTCTATTTGATCCCAAGCACCTGAAATTGTATTTAGCATTAAATAGTTACTGTATCAAATGTTCAAAAAAAATGAAGATAACTACAACATGTCATACAATTAGGTACGTGAAATGGTATTAAATTATCTGAGAAGTGAAGAATGACCATAAGATGCATCATCTGCATTGACTGAAGTCGAATGGTCTTCAACTACTTGTTTGCCGTCACCTACCATTTCAATAAATGTGATGTACATGTAATATTATTGAATGTTTTATTTTTAAAAAAATTATTGTATAAACCATTGTACAAAAACTGAATGGTATACTCACGATAAGGAGTTGGTGATTCAATATTAGTTATTAGATGAGGAATGACCTCATTATTAGCATTTGGTTGTGTCCTTGAATGTGCTAGTTGTTTGAAACGAGTTAAAAGTACCTGAGCTCTTAATAAAATTTAAGTGGTTTGTGTTAGAAAATATCTTTGGATGTAAAATATCTCTCAAAATCTAGGAAACATTTATGTTAAATCACCAAGAATGAATAGATTAATATGCGGAAGTGTACCTAAATCTATGACAATCAATTACTCTCTAGAGCCGTGCGGTATGTCTTCCTGATCAACACGTTCTCTTAGAGAATCTTTTGTTTTATCTTGCTCTCTCTTCGATGATGGGATGTTAAAGAATAGAATAGAATAATCGTACGTGTGATTTGGGGACCATAACCACTATTAATAGATAACTACCCTATTATCTTTTGGAATTTCTATTTTAGCCCATCATAAAAAATAGAAATTAATTAAAAGCCCACACCCTATTAGATACATTAAAGCCCAAATTACCTAAACCTTAGTAGACCACTCTAAATGGGCTTAACCTTATATGACAGTCTACAACACATAATTATTCACATACAAGCCCAATGTTGGATTAAGGATCCAATAATCTCCCATTTGGGCAATATGTGTAACTTTAAAATTATGCGTTGCAAAATAGTAATCATATGAGCTCTAATTTGATGTCATTACTATCTATAACCAATTCGGTCCATCAATCATACCAACATAGGTCCAAAGCGGCCTTCGTTACATCTTTCGTAACTCGACCCATCAATGGTCACATATGCCAATACAACTGAATGACATGGATCATGATATGGATGTGTAGCATGGAAATTTCATGCAGTGTGATCTTAACATGCCTGTTTCCAACTGGTCCACCCTTAAGCCTTAGTGAGATCAATCCATACCAAAATTCAGAGTGTAAATAAACCAAAACTTTATTTCTACAGAAATTAACTATAAAATATCCATAAACTGAAAAAACTGAAAATTGTCTATATCAAGAAAGCATCTAAAATTACAAACTCCCACTAAAACTGAATACCCTAAAATGATATGACACCCATATGAGCAGTGTGCTCATGAAACACGTTGGGTGGCAATCCCTTAGTAAGTGGATCCGCAATCATGGAGTTTGTACCGATATGCTCTATAGATAACTGTCCACTCTGAACTCTTTCTTTAACAACTAGGAACTTGATGTCTATATGCTTTGACTTCGTCGAGCTCATGTTGTTATTGGAATATAGAATTGCTGACTTATTATCATAAAATAACTTGAGTGGTCTTTCAATACTGTCGACTATACGCGGCCCCACGATAAAATTTCACCGTCATATTCCGTGATTAGACGCCTCATAACACGCTATGTGATGAGTGCCAAATATTTCATATTTTGGGGACCCTTAATTTAAATTTGTTAGCTTAGGAATTTGTTACTTTGAGTTGTTTTTTGTTGTTTTACAGGTTTACAAGCACTTGGAAAGGGGTTTCACTAAATTGCTAGAATTTCCTGTACAGATCAATCATCTTTGTGGCTTAAACTGTATTGATTCAGGAAGAATCAGAAGATGAGAAATATATGCTTAGAAAGATCCGGATGTTTATTTTCTGGGGAATTTTACGGCTCGTAAATATAATTTTTCTAGAGAAAGTTATGGTAGTTTTAGTAGACAAAGGTTAGGCTGTGCGGGATTTCAGCGTGGGCAGAAGTTTTGAAGGGCATGTGAAGGCTTAAATCCCACATCCCACATCGGTTGGAAGCATATTCTACATTCATACATCTCACATCGAATTGGAAACACATTGCACTCATGGAGTTCCCCTATAAAATCCCTATTTCACTTCATCAAAAAGGGTGTGCAATCTGGAGGACTTCTGCCAGCATTCTGGTAGATCTTAAAGGCTTTGCTATCAAGAGGGGAAGTGCTGCACGACAGCTGTGAGTGGAATCTCTCTATCCATGTATTGTTAGTTTTAATTTATTTTAAATTTTAAAGTTTAAATGTTTAGCACTGTAATTGTGAAAATTATGCTCATAATTATGTGAGGCTAAAATCTTCATCTAAGGTTGAAGATGAAGCCTCGCCATTGTTTAGCATTATATTGTCAGATATGTTCGTACAGTTATGATATTTTTAGCATAAATGTTCTATTTCAATTGTTTGAGTAAACTCTTATGATTAATTGTTTTTAAAATTGTTAAATTGGATATTCCTTGTGTTTCATCTGCTGGATACGGCGGATCATTCAAATTAGATTGGATATCCATTGTGATTTGTGAATTAAACGGATACATTGGATGGTTTTGGTTTAGTTTAGGTATTCGCCATGATTTGTATAATGGTGGATTCATGGAATGATTTTATAGATTATTTTTATATAGCACATGAAGATATATGCTTTACTTTGGTGGGTTGGATTCAGAAAACCTTCGTGTTTTTATCAGTTGTTATTAAATCAATTTAGTTTACTTTATATTTTCTGCAAGATACAATCCAAAATTCAGAACTAGGTTAAAATAGGCTTAGTTAAGATAAAAATATTTTCACAATGCAATTCCCTACGGATTCGACCTTGCACTTGCACAACACTATATTGCAAACGACTCGTGCGCTCGCGAGTAATTTAAAACTCACAAGAAGTTTTTGGTGCCGTTGCCGGGTAGTTGTTTTGTTTGTGAAAATTAAATTTTTGTCTTAATTGATTTTATTTTTCTACTAGTTTAGTTGGCATTTTTCGTTTCATTTTTATTTTTGCAATTTTATTTTAGTTTATTTGTTTATATTTGCAATTGCCCATAAAAAATAAAATAAATAAAAATAAATTTTTTTAAAAAAATATGGATGAATCCAGCGTCAGTTTCACAGTCTTTAGAGGACACTCTCAAAGATTTCATGAAGATGACCGGCCAGTCCATCAATGCAGCCAATACATTCAATGTTGATAGCTGTTCCATCTGTGCTAGTGCTATGCATTTAGCATAGAATTGTCCATCAATGCCGGCTTTTGCTGAATATCCCATGGAACAAATGAACGCTTTCAATGACTATCAGTGGCAATCAAATGGATCTTACTCCGAGACGTACAATCCAGGGTGGCGGAACCACCCTAATTTTTCATGGAAGCAGAACCAAGTGATGAATCAGGGAGGAGCCCCTAATCATGCTCACAATCAATACCCTCCCGGATTTCCTCTATCAGTTCCAAGTTATGGTTGCTCAGCCCATCCAGCACCATTACCTACTTACCAAGCTCCCACTCAAGCGACAGCATCGGTTTCATAGTCGTTGGAGTACACCATTAAGGATTTCATGAAGATGACCGGCCACTCCATCAGCGAAGTAAGGAGTGCGCAAATAGTAAACACCCAAGCGATTGCAAAGCTAGACAGTCAAATGGATCAAATCACAAGTCATATGGGTGAGTGAGAGAAAGGAAAGTTCCCCAATCAACCTATGCCCAACCCAAAGGAACAGTTTGCAGTGGGAAATTCATCGACTCCTACGCACAGACAGGAACAAGTGCAATTGATTGCCACTGTTGTTATTTATCTAAGGTTCAAACAGGTCCAACCATGGTTTAAAAATGGTTTAAGTCCAAACCAAAGGTGTAGTATCAGAGTTCAGTAAGTTAGAAGACTACACACATATGTGTGCATCAATTTGGAGCAAGGGAAAGCCATGCGCACTAGTGTGCGCACTTCTGCACACAATCAGGGAAGTGTGCGCATAGCAGTAGCATCAGCATGCACCATGGCGCCCAGCATCAGCACCATGGCGTCCAGAATGGTGTGTTGTAGGACTGCATCAGTGCCATGGTGATCAGCATAAGCACCATGGCATCCAGAATGGTGTGCTGAAGGACCGCATCAACCCCATGGCACCCAGAACCAGCACCATGGCATCCAGAAGGTGTGCAAAGGTGCCCTGCCCAGCACCATAGCGCCCCCTGTTGAGCGTCTAGGCGCTAGGAAAAGGGCTGCACACATGGACAACCTGTTTTAAGACCCCTTTAAGTGTGTGAGTGCAAGGCTAAAATGCGTAGCACCACTTGGGAAGTGATGAAGGGCTATGATTAAGTGGAGATCATGATCAAATGGTGGAAATTGATTCACAAGAATGTCCAAGAAGTGAAAGGCTATAAAAGGGGTTCCCAAGCCTCATTTTTCACATATAGAATACAACATATACAAGACACTCTTTAAGATCAATTGTAATACAAGAGAGAATTGTGTGAGAGACATAAACATAAGAGGGACTCTTTGTAATGAGGCTGCTTGGAAATAAGAGAGAGTAGTATAGAGAGAGAGCATTGTAATATTCTTTCTTCTCTTCTTGGTTTCTTCAAGAACTTGAGCTTCTTGAAGGGGATTGCTGTAACTTGTAAGAACCATTTGAGATAGTGCAAAGAATTTGGAGGAACTCACTGTGATGTAGGCACATTGCCGAACCTCGATAACAAATTACTTGTCTTATTTCTTTCTTTGATTTTCTGTTCTTGTGTTCGATTGCTAAAATTCTTTCTACAAGTCATTCTAGACTTGGGTGTTTAGAAGATCACCACCTGGGCATCTTGTCAAGGTGATTTCCAACAGTCACATTAAGGTCTGGGAGACAAGTGGACAATCAAGTGGAAGAGAACCCTGCTATGCTGCAAGGGTAAGAAAGTGGCAACAAAGAGAAGAGAGATATTGAGCCATCTACAGCCACACCTACTATTAAGGATCTTCAGGTAGAGTGGAGGAGTCAAGAAGGTTTAGACCAGGTAGAGCCCTTGGATGAAGGCCAAGAAGCTCAAGAAACTCAAGAAGAGGCTGAACAAGAAGAGGTTTATATAGTAAATAACTACCAGCTCACAAGAGACCGGGGAAGGAGAGTGATTAGACCACCCTTGAGATATGGGTTTGCGGATGCTAATGTAGGAGCTCCTTGGATAAAAGTAGAGGTTGAACCAAAAACTTACACAGATGCCATGGAGTGTAAGGATTCGTCAAAGTGGCAGCTGGTTATGGAGGAAGAAATGGACTTTTTGATGAAGAACAACTTCTGGGAATTGGTGAAAATTCCATGAAAGCAGAAAGTTGTAGAATGTAAATACACTTGTAAGATCAAAGAAGGGTACCCTCTAGGGGATGAAGTGCGAAACAAAGCTAGGATGGTGATGAATTGGTTCACAAGAAGAGAAGACATAGGTGTCACAGAAACTTTCTCACCTGGACACAAGGTGGAGAAGATGGTGAGTATCCTCACCTATGTCATTGATGGGCTGTTGGTTTGGAAAACCAGGAAGAGGATGAAAAGGTTTACATATCAACTTAGTGAGGAGTTCGAGAGGAAGGATCTCAGCCTTACACAAAAGATCTTTGGGATATGTAGAATCCAAGAAAAGGAGAGAAACCGGTTGAGAGTTTCTTGGGCAATGGGTGTTCTCAGCAAATTTGTGAGTAATCCCGGAAAGAAGCATTGACTTGGGATGAAGAGGTTGCTGAGGTATTTGAAGGCTCAGTGGCAGCCAGTGGTAGCACTCTCAACAACTGAGGCTGAGTACATAGCTGCTACAGAGGCCATCAAGGAAGCTATGTGGTGCAAAAGGTTGCTTGAAGAGTTGAAGGTACTAAAATAGTAGGTTGTGGTGTCTTTGGATAGCCAAAGTATGTGGTACTTATGGAGGAATCCAGTGTTCCATGAGAGGACAAAGCATATGAATTTTCGATATCATTACATTCCGAAAAATGGTATGAAATGATGCATTCATGTTGACAAGAAGACCACGAAAGAAAATCCTGCGGACTTGGGTACTAAAGTTCTACCTCTAAGTAAGTTCAATCATTGCCTTGAATTACTTAGGATTGAAGTTGGTTAATTAGTGACTCAAGATGAGTTTGGATCCCGAAGCTTTCTGCACAATGGTTCAAGTTTTTTGAACGCTTAGACAAAGGTAGAGATTGTTGTTATTTGTCTAAGGTTCAAACAGGTCCTACCATGGTTTAAAAATGGTTAAAGTCCAAACCAAAGGTGGAGTATCAGAGTTCAGCAAGTTAGAAGACTGCACACATGTGTGTGCATCAATTTGGAGCAAGGGAAGGCCATGTTCACTAGTGTGCGCACTTCTGCACACAATCAGGGAAGTGTGTGCACAGCAACAGCATCAGCATGCACCATGGCGCCCAGCATCATCACCATGGCACCTAGAATGGTGTGCTATAGGACTGCATCAGCACCATGGTGCCCAGCATCAGCACCATGGCATCCAGAATGGTGTGCTGTAGGACCTCATCAGCGCCATGACGCCCAGCATCAGCACCATAGCATCCAGAATAATGTACTGAAGGACTGCATCAGTGCCATGGCACCCAGAACCAGCACCATGGCATCCAAAAGGTGTGCAACGGTGCCCCGCCTAGCACCATGGTGCCCCCTATTGAGTGCCTAGACGCTAGGCAAAGGGCTGTACACATGGACAGCCTGTTTTAAGACCCTTTTAAGTGCATGAGTGCAACGTTAAAACGCACAGCACCACTTGGGAAGTGATGAAGGGCTATGATTAAGTGGAGATCATGATCAAAGGGTGGGAATTGATTCACAAGAATGTCCAAGAAGTGAAAGGCTATAAAAGGGGTTCCCAAGCCTTATTTTTCACATATAGAATACAACATATACAAGACACTCTTTGAGATCAATTGTAATACAAGAGAGAATTGTGTGAGAGACATAAACATAAGAGGGACTCTTTGTAGTGAGGCTGGTTTGAAAGAAGAGAGAGTGGTATAGAGAGAGAGTATTGTAATCTTCTTTCTTCTCTTCTTGGTTTCTTCAAAAACTTGAGCTTCTTGAAGGGGATTGCTGTAACTTGTAAAAACCATTTGAGATAGTGCAGAGAGTTCGGAGGAACTCATGGGAACGTAGGCACATTGCCGAACCTCGATAACAAATTACTTGTCTTCTTTCTTTATTTGATTTTCTGTTCTTGTGTTCAATTGCTGAAATTCTTTCTACAAGTAATTCTAGACTTAGGTGTTTGGAAGATCACCACCTGGGCATCTTGTCAAGGTGATTTCCAACAGCCACATTGAGGTCTGGGAGACAAGTGGACAATCAAGTGGAAGAGAACCCTGCTATGCTGCAAGGGCAAGAAAGTGGCAACAAAAAGAAGAGAGATATTGAGCCATCTACAGCCACACCTACTTTTAAGGATCTTCCTAGGTCGTTTGTACCTAAAGTACCTTACCCTGAGAAATTACAAGTGCCCAAGAAAGGAGGGCAGTCTGAGGACATTGTGGAGGCATGCTTTGCTCAGTTTGGAGAGGATTTGGATTTGGATAAGCTACTTGAGCAAGCAAATGCTATCTTGGAGTCTGCTCCTCGGGAGAGCAGTAAGACGGAGGAGACTATGGGTGAATCAAGCATTGAGGATCCCCTTGAGGCCTACTTTGCTTAATTTGGAGAGGATTTGGATTTGGATAAGTTACTTGAGCAAGCAAATGCTACTTTGGAGTCTGCTCCTTAGAAGAGCAGTGAGACGGAGGAGACCACAACACCTGAACCCACCAAGAAGGAACTTAAGCCTTTACCGGACAATCTTAAGTATAAGTTCCTAGGTCTAGCAGATTCTTTACCTGCGATTATAGCTTTAGATTTGGTTGAAGCTCAAGAGGAGAAATTAGTGGATGTTTTAAGAGAGCACAAGGAAGCTATCAGCTAGACTATTAAGGATGTCAAGGGAATCAGCCCCTCGGTGGTGATACACAAGTTACATTTGGACGAGAATGCCAAGCCATCAAGAGAGGCACAAATAAGGCTCAACCCAACTATGCAAGAGGTTGTGAGGACTAAAGTGATAAAGTTGTTGGATGTAGGGATCATTTATCCAATCTTTGATAGCGAGTGGGTGAGCCCGATTCATGTCGTGCTAAAGTGGGCTGGATTGACGGTAGTAAAAAATAAAGAAGACGAGTTGGTTCCAACTCGTGTGCAGTCAGGATGGAGAGTGAGTATAAACTATTATAAGTGGAAAGCTGCCACAAGGAATGATCATTTTCCATTCCCATTTATTGATCAGATGGTGGAGCACTTAGCTAGGCATGATTACTATTGCTGAGTCTGGCTAAAGACGTTAAACTTAGTGCTAATGGGAGGCACCCCACAGTATATCCTTTATGTTTGTTTATTATTTTAAATATTTCTTGTTACTGCTTATTTCTAGTGTTTCTTTTGTTTTTCAGTCTTTATTTTTCAGGAACAACGCGCACTTCAGTTCAAGTTTGGGGGTATGCTATAAGCCATGCCAGTCCAACTAGTTCTCTATCTCCCAAGTCAGCTCTTTCCATATTATTCACACATTGGAGACAATGATAATTTAAGTTTGGGGGTATGGGAGACACATTACACACACTTTGTCTTAATTTGTTGTTGTTTTTTCTTCGTTTTAAAGAAAAGATAAATGCATCTCATGTTATTTTGAAATTTTGGTTGATCTAAACAATTTCTGTGATGTGATGTCATTGGTGAGCTTAAAATTTTGAACACATGATCTAATGATAAAGTTTTAAAATTTAGTTACTTACTTTAAGCATTTGAGAATTCACATGTTTGATCTAATCTGACACGAGCACATAATTGTGTGAGGTATGACATGTGATTTTAATGTGTATGTGTCCATGACTTAGCTAACTAGATGAATTATTGGATAAACACTTTGGCATAGAAAAGTATAAAAAAAAAATATTTATAATGGTCATCAATAAACTTTCCACGGAGTAACTGGACCTCTTGCCTTAGTAAGCAGTGAGTGTTCACGTCAAAAGGTGGGAATTTTATTCATAATGATCATTGAGAAACTTTCCATTGAGTAACTAGACCTCTTACCTCAGTAAGCAGTGAGTGTTCACGTCAAAAGGTTGGAAGTTTGCTTCGTAGTGGAAAGGCCAGTTTAGTTTTGTAGCATTTTTTACTCGAGTTGGTAAGTCCTTAGGGGTATCTTTACACGTAATGCCCTAAAACCATCTGGTTTGGGAGTCATTTACTCAACACTCCTACATGGGTCAATTAGAAAGCTTAAGAGAACTAAACATAGCAAAACCTTATAATAAAAAATAAAAAAGAGAAGAAAATAAACTATGCCATTTTTTTTCATTCTGATGATAAATTCAGTGAATCTTGAGATATGGAGACATTACACATTGGAGTTATTTAGAAGCTTCATTTTTATATGCTAATTCACTTTACACTGAGTCAAACTTGTGATGCCTTAGCCTACCTTTTGTAAGTAATTAGATTTTAACATTTCTATTCATTGCGAAGATGGATTTATCTTTTTAAGCTTGCTCATGAATGAATATCATAGTTTTGTGTGCTACTTAAATTTCTGGCTACCATGAGTGATGAACTTATCTTTATGCTCTTTGTTTTTCATTTAGTTTTTATTTTGTTTTGCTAAGGGACTAGAAAAATGTAAGTTTGGGGGTATTGGATGAGTGCCAAATATTTTATATTTGGCCCCTTAATTTACATTTGTTAGCTTAAGAATTTGTTACTTTGAGTTGTTTTTCGTTGTTTTACAGGTTTACAAGCACTTGGAAAAGGGTTTCACTAAATTGCCAGAATTGCCTGTACAGATCAGTCATCTTTGCAAATTAAACTGCATTGATTCCGGAAGAACCATGAGATAAGCAATATATGCTTGGAAAGATCCGGATGTCTATTTTCTGGGGAATTTTACAGCTAGTAAATATGATTTTTCTAGAGAAAGTTGTGGTAGTTTTAGTAGACAAAGGTCAGGCTGTGCAGAATTTCAATATAGGCAGAAGTTTTTAAGGGCATGTGAAGGCTTAAATCCTATATCCCACATCGGTTGGAAACATATTCTATATCCACACATCCCACATCGGATTGGAAACACATTGCACTCATGGAGTTCCCCTATAAAAGCCCCATTTCACTTCATCAAAAAGGGTGTGTAATCTGGAGAACTTCTGCCAGGATTCTGGTGGATCTCAAAGGCTTTGCTATCAAGAGGGGAAGTGCCGCACGATAGCTGCGAGTGGAATCTCTCTATCTATGTATTGTTAGTTTTAATTTAGTTTAAGTTTTAAAGTTTAAATGTTTAGCACTGTAATTGTGAAAATTATGTTCATAATTATGCGAGGCTAAAATCTTTATCTAAGGTTGAAGATGAAGCCTCGCCATTGTTTAGCATTATATTGTCAGATATGTTCGTACAATTTTGATATTTTTAGTGTAAATGTTCTATTTAAATTGTTTGAGTAAACTCTTATGATTGATTGTTTTTAAATTGTTGAATTGGATATTCCTTGTGTTTCATCTGCTGGATACAGCGGATCATTCAAATTAGATTGGATATTCATAGTGATTTGTGAATTAAATGGATACATTGGATGGTTTTGGTTTAGTTTGGGTATTCACCATGATTTGTATAATGGTGGATTCATGGAATGATTTGATAGATTATTTTTATATAGAGCATGAAGATATATGTTTTACTTTGGTGGGGTGGATTCAAAAAACCTTAGTGTTTTCATCAGTTGTTTTTAAATCAATTTAGTTTACTTTATATTTTTCTGCAAGATATAATCCAAATTTCGGAACTAGGTTAAAATAGGCTTAGTTTAGATAAAAATATTTTCACAACGCAATTCTCTGTGGATTTGACCTCGCAATTGCACAACACTATATTGCAAATGACTCGTGCGCTTGCGAGTAATTTAAAACTCACTACACTATGAACTCTACCACCATGGTAGAAGAGGCAATAAGAGACTGTTTAGCACTCTTCCAGGAGACAGCACCTCCAGCTAGCAGGTGAACATAGCCCGATATAGATTTCATACTATCTTGGCATTCAGCAAAATCGGAGTCAGTATACCTAATGATCTCAAGCTGACTTGACCAATACGTGAGCATGTAGTCTTTTGTTCTCTGTAAGTACTGCAAGACCCGTTTGGCTGCTTTCCAATGTATACTCCTAGATTACTTAAATATCTGCCCAACATCCCAACAATGTACGTAATATCCGGATGCGTACAAACCTAAGCATACATCAGACTTCCTACTGCTGACGCATAAAGAATCTTCTGCATTTCTTTTTCCTCAAAATCATTCTTAGGGCACTGATTAAGACTAAACTTGTCTACCTTTGCCAAAGAGGTATTATCTGGTTTGCAATCCTGCATGCCATATCTCTTGAGAACCTATTCGATATAGCTCTTTTGTGATAATCCAAGAATACCCCGAGAGCGATCCCTGTGTATCTTTATGCCTAATACAAAAAAGGCGTCACCAAGATCTTTCATCTCAAAATTCTTAGCTAGAAATCTCTTGGTTTCGTGCAATAAGCCTATAGTGTTGCTGGCAAGCAAAATGTCATCGACATAGAATAAGGATGAACTGAAGAGGTTAGTGATTTCTTATTTTATTGATTTTTATACATCGGATGAAACAAATTCTACTAGCCTCACTGGGTTATCCTGTCCTATATTAGATCTTTAGGATGTGATCGAATTAACAAAGGAGGTTCACCTGACTGAAGTCTAACAAGCTGTGTTTAGCATGAAGCCTCTTAAGGCGCCTAGTCTTGATGGATTCCAAGCAGTGTTTTACCAGAGTATTTTCAGTGGACAACAAATTCACTTTATAGATTGGTCCGTGTTGGGGGTTTTACCACTCAAGATTAATCTTTATTCCTAGGGTGGTAAAGCCTGAAAAATCACTCAATTCAAGCCTATTAGTCTATGTAACATGGTGTATAAAGTTATAACGAAGTGTATTGTCGAATGCATCAGACCAATGCTTGAGAAGTTAGTGGCTCCTACTCAATGTAGTTTTATCCCTGGTAAACAACCTTTTGATAACATCTTTATTTATCAAGAGATGGTGCATTCCATCAAGAAGAAGAGAGGTAAAATGGGGTGGATGGCTCTGAAGACTAATATAGAGAAAGCTTACAACTGCATTAGCTGGGAGTTTCTGTGACAAACTTTAAGCTGTTTCAGTTTTCTAGAGGCCTTGATCAACCTTATTATAGGTTGTGCTACTTCGGCAACTATGGAGGTACTTTGAAATGACGAAAGGTCACATCCTTTCCTGTAGGCAAAGAGTTTCCCTATCTCTTTGTTCTTTGTATGGAACAGCTTGGTTATATTATAGAAGGGGCGATCACTGAAAAACTTTGGGACCCAATCACACTTCGCCGCGGAGGTTTGGCATTATCTCATTTGTTTTTCGCTTATGATCTACTTCTATTTGCCAAGGCTATGGAGGATCAAGCTATTTCAGTTATGGGTTGCTTGGAAAAAGTCTGTATGACCAGAGGGGAAAAAGTTAACAAATTGAAATCCAAGGTTTTCTTTTCTCTAAATGTTAGTAGAAGGATGGCAAGGGAAATTAGTTCAAGGCTTGGAATTGGTATGACAAGTGACTTGGGGAAGTACTTAGGTGCCCCTTTCATTCATTCACGGGTTTTTAAAGCCTTGTACAAGGAACAATTAGATAAAATCAAGCTGAGATTGAGTGGATGGAAATCTCAATATCTTTCTATGGCTTGTCAAGCTACACTAATCAAAGCGGTTACTTCTGCGATCCCCTTTTACTTAATGCAAACTATGTCCTTCTCCATAGCTGTTTGTTATGAAATGGATGGGTTGAACAAGCGCTCTCTTTGGGAGGGTAGTGAGGAGAAAAGGGTTGTTCATCTAGTGAGTTGGGCGGAGGTCTGTAAAGATAAGGCTGATGGGGGTCTTAGCATCAAGAAGATGCATTATCTGAATATTACAATGCTTGCAAAAACAGCATGGAGGTTTATGGTGGAACCAGAGAGTTTGTGGGTTAGGGTCTTCAAGGCAAAATATAGGGAGGTTAATCAGGGGATTAAAATGGTAATGAAATAAGGTTGCTCTGCTTGTGGCACAGTTTGGTTAAAGTTTTTGAGCATTTACAAGAAGGGCTTAAGTGGAGAATAAGGAATGGGTGTCGGGTTAAATTTTGGTCGAAGCATTGGTTGAAGGAGGGACCGTTTGTGAAACTCCTTCATGGTAGTGGAATGGGAGAAAGCTTGGAAGCTATTATGGATCAATGCTTCAGTGATGATGGGGGTTGGGACCGGAACATTATTAGTGCTTTACTTCATGCTGATTTAGTGGGCAAAGTGTTTGGTTATCCACTTGCTAGGTCATGTAATAACCAGGATAAGATAATCTAGAGGCACTCGTCCTCTGGAGAATATACAGTTAAATCCATGTAAGATGATCTACACCCGGATCATGTTGGTGAGACGGGGAGTTGGGAAAGGTTATGGAAATGTAAGGCTCCAACCAAATGGTTACACTTAATTCGGCCTGTTAGGCGTGGTAGATTTTTATCAAACTCACTGCATGCTAGTCGAGGTATGTGTGATTCTAGCTTTTGCTTGCTATATGAGGCTTTAGTGGATGATACCATTCATATTATTCAAGATTTTCGAGAGGCAGAAAAGGTTTGGAGTGCTTCGAATCCAGAAGGGGCACTTCTTTGAGTTGCCTCTACTTGAGTGGGTTGATGAGAACTTAGAAGTGACATATGTTAGTATGGACGGTGGACACCCATGGAATGTCATTTTTATGGCTACGACTTGGCATATTTGGGTTTGGAGATGCAAGAGAGGTTTTTTTTTAATAGTAGTCTCCTTTCCTTTCTCCTTGCCCACTATGGGTTATTCTTGTTGATATGAACTAGTGGAGTATGGTTTTTGTTGGTACGACTACTTCACTGTAGATTGAGGTTTCAACCCACGAGGGGGTGAATTGGGTTTATAAAAACTTTCGCTAATTAATCGCAAGTTTATAAAAACAGATAAGACCACAAGCATGTAAACAAGTAATGTGCTGTAAACAAATGAGTTTAAGGAATAGAAATTGCAAACTCAGTTTATAGTGGTTCAAAAATATTGGATTCGTTCTAACCTTACGTCCACTCTCTTCAAGGAATCTCCTTGAAGTAATCCACTAAGAAACTTAGTCGTGCAACTTCACGGGTGTCACACAAACCTTACAATCAGTCCCTTCCTCTTGGAAGCAAATCCCTTCATCTCGGAAGCTAATCTCTTCCTTTCGGGAGCTAATCCATTTACAATAAATGAGTTGCTGTAAAGTAAATAGTAGAGAGACAACAATTAAAACTTATACAACTGAATAATATCTCTCTTTCATGGTAAAGCTTGAAGAATGGCTCAACAATAAATATTTCAAAGCTTTTGTGTATTAAAGAGAAAAAACTTGATTGAAAGTGTAATCTCATTTTTTTTTAAATGCTCAATAGAATGGGTTTATATAGCCTTGTATTGATATGGTCGTTTTATACTGACTTGAAATGTTTTGGTGCATTTTGTGCTAAAGTCTCGCATCTCAACGGTCATATTTTTTGAATTACCAGTCGACTGGGTCTTAGTGCCAGTTGACTAGGTCAGTGAAAAGTCTCACCTTTAAGGTTTTGAAGAGTACCAGTCAACTGGGGACAGTCTGTCCAAAACTCTAGTCTTCTAGTATAAGTACCTAGTCGACTGGGTTGCCCTTCTACCCAGTTTTTCATTCTTTGAAATGTTTTTGACTTATAAATGTTTGAATGAATAGTTTTGTTAAAATACTTTTTCAAAAGGAGCCATTGAACAAGCTTGTTACCTTAACCAATGAGATTTACATTTTGTTTCAATACCTTGTACCTATACTATATCTTCCATCCTAGCTTAGTTTTTGATTTGGGTTGAGTTCTTGCACCTTGATTCTTGGGTGTATGCATTTATCACTTAATACACTTAGATAGCACTGTTAGTATTATTAGAGTTGTGTTTTGTCATCATTAAAATTTAGGTGAGGGTCAACAATCTCCCCCTTTTTGATGATGACAAAACTAACGAGAGAAAACAGTTTTAAAAACTAAGTGTTGGATTTTTTGAAAAAATCGTGCAGAGTTTCCTCTGTTTTTTGAATAAAATCAACATGTAAAAATATTAAGAACAGTTTATATGCAACCCAACCAATCAACTCAACATATAAAATCATACACTAAGTTCTTTAGAGCAATGCTCCCCCTAAATCTATGCACTATTTTGAGTTTAAGTTAGTTTTCTCATATTCTCATATTTCTCCCTCGTTTTGACAATAGAAGAAAAGGGGATAGTAAACCAAAAACTAAGCTATATAGATATGATAGACATGAAGAGCATGCATAAATAAACTTGTACACGAAAATTTGGCATCATTTAGAGTTAAGAAGCCTTCCCGAGAAGAACCAAAATTATCCATATATGCAGAAGTAGTTTAAAGCATTTATCCAAACACAGAAAGATTCAAAGTAAGTAATCTTATAGCGTAAATGTAAAACAAGTATATTAACCAAGTCTAATCATAAAACATAAACATATACATCATATGTCTATACATCACAGGCTTCGAAAGAGTCGAAACAGAAAGACAAAATACAGTAAATGATGAAATAATGTCCGTGCTAAGAACACTGAAAAACTACATCAAGAAATACATCAAAAGGAAGATAGAAAGCAACTCAAGGAGCGGGAGAGTAAAAGTTGTCACGGATGAGATCCTGAAACTCAGCTAGAGAACCCTCGGTATACTCATGGTGCAACTCAAAGTCATCCCGAAAAGAGCAGAGGTCGTGATGCATAGCGTCGACTAAAGAACTCAAGCTCTGGAAGCTGGACTGCATGGTCAGCTAGAGGCTCATGATAGCCTGAAGAAGATCGTCATATCTAGCTGGACCAGTACTCGAGTCACCCGTAGGAGGTACTCGAGTATCTGCATCCATAGCAGTAGCAACAGTATTTGGACCCTCGTCCTCATCATCACTGCTATCGTCCTCTCCAATCTGAATGTTCTTCTCGGCCTTTGAGTAGATCATGTCATCTCGGACTATGCATCCCATCTTCTTCAATGAGGAGACATTGATGATGTCCTTGAGGCCGATGTCCTAAGCCTCGAAGGCGGGGAGAGGCACCCAAAAGTGCTAGAGGATGAGTATGATGAGCATCCCGTAGGGAAGGCATCCGGAGTCGCTCGCTTCACCGTTTATCATGTTGACGAGTAGCAGGGGGTAGATATTGAAGTGGTGCCTAGTTTTAAGGCACCAAATCAATACGACATCTATCTTGGATAGATAGCCCCGACTCCCGAGTCTCGGGTAGATGGTCTAACTCACAATGAAGTTAAACAATTTCGAGTCAAGGGGCATGTCACTACATGTGTGAAATGTAGTGGGTCGAAACACATAGTTAGGGTCACCCCTAACTATCCGACATGCCTCCTCATAATCGAAATTGTTTGGTCATCCGTCCAGACTCCATTGGATCCCTCCCATAGGGATCCTCAAGATACTCATCAAGAGGTCAATGTTGACCTTAAACTCCAAACCCATAACACTGGTTCTGAACCTTAGAGCCAGTGGATTGGGTTTCACCAAGTTCGCATAGAACTTATGAATCAGTCTCAGGTAAAATTTTTGATGTATCTTGACCAGTGGGGTCAAGTGAATGGCATCAAAAGCAGGTATATATCAAAATTACCATGATGAATAGATTCAAAATCGACTAATCTACCCGTCATGATCTTTTTATGGCGGATAATGGATGTATACCTGTCTTTTGCTATCGGGCTGGAGAACAGAGAGTTGTTGAGCTCTATCTTGGGCTTCTTTCTTGAGGAGCCCGCTACGCCGTTTCCTCTCAAATCCAGAGTCATAGATTTGGTGGACCTTGGCCTAGTAGGCATATGAGGTCCCTCAACGATGGTTTTGATGCAGATTAGATCGGCCATATCGGAAGAAAATGATTTTTGGGAGAAAAAAAGTTTTTAGTGGAAATGAGGGATTTCAACCGTAGAAAGTTGAAATGAATGGTGTGGATGAGAAGATCGAGGTGTGTATGAGGTGTTTTGAGGGTTTTTTTATCAAAAGGACAAGATTTTTTAGAGAGAGAAAGCTTAGTGTTTTAAAAATGGCGTAAAAATTTGGGAAAAAACGAAGAGACTATTTATAGAATTGCGATACCAGTCGATTAGGGTTAGGGTACCAGTCAACTGGGTCCTTTACAGATTTGAAAAGTTTCACATACCAGTCGACTGGGTAGGGATACCAGTCGACTAGGTAAACTGGCAGAATGATACCAGTTGACTGGGTGGTTAACTGAATTTAAAAAAAAATGGCTCCAAACAGGTTTTTGATTATTAGTCGACTGATATAGACTTACCAGTCGACTGGACCGTTAAGAAAATTTTTCAGTCTTGAGTCTTAGCACGAAATTTGTTTATCTATGCCATCTTGAGTGAGAGAGATATTAAATAAGTTTTAATACTCTTTCACTAGATGTCAAATATGCAATATGATGAATGACGAAACAATCAGACATACAGTTTATCATAATCTAACAATCTTATTGACAGTCTTATTTTGCAAAAACTTACTTCATTTAGAGGTTTTGTAAGAATATCAGCTATTTGATCTTCTGAAGGTATGAATTCTAGTCTTATATCACCTTTTTGAGCATGGTCTCTCAAGAAATGATGTCTAATTTCTATGTGTTTAGTTCTAGAGTGCTGAATAGGGTTCTTGGTTAGGTTGATAGCACTAGTATTATCACAATGTATTGGGATACTTTTAAAGTTCATGCCATAGTCTTCTAGTTGTTGTTTCATCCACAGCACTTGGGCACAAAAACTTCCAACTGCAACATATTCCACCTTGGCGGTTGATAGTGCAACGAAGTTTTGTTTTTGGAAAACCAAAAGGTTAACATTGCACCTAAGAATTGGAATGTTCCACTTGTGCTTTTTCTATCTAACCTACACCCCGCAAAATTAGCATCTGAATATCCTACTAGCTCAAAAGATGAATCTCTAGAGTACCATAATCCTAGGGTTTGAGTTCCTTATAGATATCTGAGGATCATTTTTAATGCAACTACATGTGATTCCTTAGGATTAGCTTGAAATGTAGCACACATGCATACACTAAACATGATATCAGGTCTACTTGCAGTCAAATAAAGTAAAGCTCCTATAATGCTTCTATAATATTTAATATCTACACATTTATCTCTTTCATCAAAATCAAGTTTTGTTGAGGTGCTCATGGGTGTACCAAGTGGCCTTGAGCTTTCTATACCGAACCTCTTTAGTAGGTCCTTAGTGTATTTTGATTGATTGATGAAGATGCCTTATTTCAATTGTTTAATTGAAGTCCAAGGAAGTAGGTAAGCTCTCCTATCATGCTCATTTCAAATTTATCTTGCATGCACTTGGCAAACTCTTGACACATAGATTCATTAGTAGCACCAAATATAATATCATCAACATATATTTGGACTAGTAGAGTGTCATTTATGTGAGTTTTTGTGAAGAAGTTGTATCTACTTTACCTCTTATAAAATTATTGTCAATAAAAAATTTACTTAGTCTTTCATACCATGCTCTTGGAGCTTGCTTCAACCCATATAGAGCTTTAGAAAGCTTGTAGACATGATTTGGAAGACTAGGATTCTCAAATCCAAGAGGCTGCTCAACGTATACCTCTTTTTCTATAAAGCCATTTAAGAAGGCACTCTTTACATCCATTTGAAATAACTTAAATTTATTAAAGCATGCAAAGGCTAATAACATTCGAATAGCTTCTAATCTTGCTACGAGAGCATAGGTCTCATCAAAGTCTATTCTTTCTTCTTGATTATATCCCTTAGCAATTAATCTAGCCTTGTTCCTAGTTACTATTCCATATTCATCTATCTTATTTCTAAAGACCCATTTAGTTCTTATTATTGTATGATTTTTAGGTCTAGGAACTAGATTTCATACATTGTTTCTTTCAAATTGATTTATTTCTTCTTGCATGACAATTATCCAATCATTATCCTTTTCGGCTTCTATAAATGTCGTAGGTTCTATTTAAGACAAATAAGCTACATACTTGCAAATATTTCTTATTGAGGAACGAGTTCTTAACCTTTGTGAAGCATCACCAATTACTTGATCGATTGGGTGATAATTTACATACCTCCAATCTTTGGGAAGACTATCATCTTGTTGACTTGTAGATGGTTGGTCCAATTTTAGAGTTTCCATCTCTTTATTTGTTTGAGGTGAGCTCTCCTTTGGGTCAACAATGGGAGTAGGCACCTCCGTTCTTGGAATGAAATCTGCATCATCATTGAAAGAAAATTCTATATTACTAATTGGATTAGACTCATCAAGAGTTACATATACGGATTCTTCTACCACTAGAGTTCTCTTGTTGAAGACTCTATAAGCCTTACTAGAGGTTGAATATCCAAAAAATATCCCTTTTATCAGTCTTAGAGTCAAATTTACCCAAGTTAGATTTATTGTTATTTAGGATGAAGCATTTACAACCAAATGTACGAAAATAGGAGATATTAGGCTTTCTACCTTTCCATAATTCATACAGAGTTTTGTCAAATGTTGGCCTAATTAAAATTCTATTTAAGATATAGCAAAAAGTGTTTACTACTTCAGCTCAAAAGTATTTTGGTAAGCTATTTTCACAAAGCATTGTTCTTGCAAATTCTTCTAGGGTTCTATTTTTCCTCTCAACAACTCTATTTTGTTGAGGAATTCTAGGAGCTGAAAAGTTGTGATCAATTCCATTTTCATCACAAAATTTTGAAAAACTTTGGTTTTCAAATTATTTTCCGTGATCACTTCTAATGCTTGAAATACAAATTCCCTTTTCATTTTGAATCTTTTTGCAAAAGTTTTCAAATCCTTTGAAAGCTTCATCCTTGTAAGCAATAAAGATAACAAAGGTATATCTTGAATAGTCATCAACAATAACAAGTGCTTATTGATGGCCACCTAGACTAATGGTACTTATTGGACCAAATAAGTCCATATACAAGAGTTCTAATGGTCTAGTAGTTGACACTACATTTTTTTATTTAAAGGAAATTCAAGTTTGTTTTCCTATTTGACAAGTATCAAATACTTTATCTTTTTCAAATTTGATTTTGGGAAGTCCAATGACTAAATCTTTTCTTGAAATGATTTTAAGCAAATTTATGTTCACATGACCAAGCCTTCTATGCCATAGCCATGGATTTTCACTAAATGCGGGAAAACATTTTTCGTTTTTGGAATACAAGGATTTTAAATCAACTATATAGACATTTTCATGTTTATGGCCAATAAATTTGATCTTGTTGCTCTTGATGTCTATAACTAGACAATGAGAGGTTTCAAATATAACTTTGTTACCTTTGTCACATAGTTGACTAATGCTTAGTAAATTTGGCTTAAGGCCTTGTACAAACAATACATTATCTATGGTTGATAAATCATTACCAACTTTTCCATTCCTGATGATCTTTATTTTTGTGTTCTCTCCAATGGTGACATGTTTGCCATCTCTTAGAGTTAGCTCTTTGAATACACTTTTATCGCTGGTCATGTGCTTTGAGCATCCACTATCAAGGTACCAACAGTTACCTTTTTCTTTGGTGTGGAGACATATCTACATCACACAAGGATACACAATTGCATTTTTAGGTATCCAAAATTTCTTGGGTCCTTTGGGGTTAGTCCTTGAAAATACGGTTCATTTTGGGATCCATACTTTCTTAACAACATATGGTGTTCTATAGACATGTTGATGATGCACAATCCTAGGATGATAGTTCTTGAAATTTCTAGGATGATTTAGTTGTGCATGTCTATAATGCTTAGGATATGAGTTCTTAGGATACATGTTTCTATTGTGAGGAATATGAATCTACATGTCATTTCTGGAAAATGTATGATGATGATTTCTAGGATACATGCTTGCATTATCATGAGTATGCATATTATTTCTAGAATAACCATGATAGTAATTCCTAGGATATGCTTGTGCAGTGTGCAAGTTTTAAGTATACACGTTATTTCTAAGATGCATATGATGGTTGCTCATAGAATGTGTATAAGCATTGTTTGAATGAGCATACATATAAGTATGAGTATTTCTAGACCTACTAGCATTTATTGAGGGAATGCTTTTGACCTTGCTAGTGGTCTTTGAAGTAAAGGCTTCATTCATACATGATGCTTTCATGAATAAGCTCTCTTTTAATTTTTGCTTGCCTAATAGAGAATATCCTAATCCTGATTTTCCTCCACTTAATCTTTGACAAGAAAGCACTTCATTAAGCTTTTTCTTTTCCAAAGTATAAGTCTAGATATTGTACCATTCAATTCTAATATCTTCTTCTTTAAGTTTTCATTTTCATCTTTAAGGAAATCTTGAGAAGAATCATAAAGCAATGAAGATAGTTTATCTTTTTCTTCTCTTGGACTTATCATCTCTTTTGAAAGAGATAACACCCATTTCTTAAGAGTAGAGTTCCTAGAATCGAATTTCTTCAAGTCTTCATGCATTTCATTTATGACTTCTATCAATTCCTCACTACTACTAACAATGTTATTTTTTAAAGAGGGAAAAGATAATACCTTATTTTCATCATCGACTGCCATAAGACATAGGTTGGCAATTTCTTCATATCCAATTTCTTTATCCGAGAAGTCTTCTTCTTCGTCATCACTCCAAGTGTTTGCTTGTAACCGTACAATCGGCCTTGATGTGACTAGGCTTCTTGCATCCATAACACACAAGTGGTTCCCTTTTTGAAGTGGGATCCTTTGTGTAAGGTTTCTTGATTTTCTTCAAGAATCTATGAAACTGTTTAGTGATTAAAGCCATCTCACCGTCTTCTTCACTGCCCATCTCTTCTTCTGATTCTTCTTCTTTGTTTCTCATTGAGGCTTTAAGTGCAATCACCTTTTTCTTATTTTCATCATCATTGACAATGAAATTCATTTCTTCCATCTCATATGTCAATAATGACCCAAGAAGTGTTTCGACATCAAGTTTGTCGAGATCCTTGGCCTCCGTGATGGCTGTCTTTTTTGCTTTCCAAGTGGGTGGCAAAGATCTTAAGATTTTTCTTGTTAGTTCAAACTCCTCAATGTTCCTACCAAGAATGTCGAGATCTTTGGCCTCCGTGATGGCTGTCTTTTTTGCTTTCCAAGTGGGTGGCAAAGATCTTAAGATTTTTCTTGTTATTTCAAAATCCTCAATGTTCCTACCAAGAAGCTTCAAACCATTAACAATAGTTGTGAAACGTGAGTGCATTTGAGAAATTGTTTTGTTAGGAGACATTCTACAAGATTCATATTCGGATACTAGCATATAGATTTTTGATCTCTTAACTTCACTAGTTCCTTCATATGTAACATGCAGTTTATCCCATATCTCCTTAGCCGAAACACATGCAGAGATTTTATTGTATTCTGATATATCTAAAGCACAATGTAAAATACTTGTGACTCTACTATTGAGAGACATCATTCTATAATTCTTATCATTGAACTCAGTTTTGAGTAGGCATTGTATGATTCATTTCTCCAATAGTTATTTCTTTTGATGGAATTCTAGGTCCTTCCTCAATGACTCTCAATAGATTATAATCTTGTCATTCAACAAAGATTTTCATCCTATTTTTTCAATAGTTATAGTTGGAGCCATTGAACAAAGAAGGCCTAGTGTAGGAGTGTCCCTCAGAATAGCTATTTGATGCCATCGGATCAACTCAAGGATATTAAGCCTAAAATTGAGAACGAGGCTCTGATACCAATTGTAGACTGAGGTTTCAACCTAAGAGGGGGTGAATTGGGTTTATAAAAACTTTTGCTAATTAATTGCAAGTTTTAAAAAACAGATAAGACCACAACCATGTAAATAAGTAATGTGCTGTAAACAAAAGGGTTTAAGGAATAGAAGATGCAAACTCAGTTTATAGTGGTTCGACAATATCGGATTCGTTCCGACCCTACATCCACTCTCTTCAAGGAACCTCCTTGAAGTAATCTATTAAGAAACTTAGTTGTGTAACTTCACAGGTGTTGCACAAACCTTACAATCAGTCTCTTCCTCTTGGAAGCAAATCCCTTCTTCTCGGAAGCTAATCCCTTTATAATAAATGAGTTGCTGTAAAGTAAATGGTAGAGAGACAACAATGAAAACATATATAACTGAATAATATCTCTCTTTCAAGGTAAAACTTGAAGAATGGCTCAATAATAAATATTTTAAAGCTTTTATGCATTAAAGAGCAAAAACTTGATTGAATGTGTAATCTTTTTTTTTTTTAAATGCTCAATATAGTGGGTTTATATAGCCTTGTATTGATATGGCCGTTTTGTACTGACTTGGAATATTTTCGTGCATTTTATGCTGAAGTGTCGCGTCTCAATGGTCATATATTTTGAATTACCAGTCGACTGGGTCTTAGTACCAGTCGACTGGGTCAGGTAAAAAGTCCCACCTTTAAGGTTTTGAAGAGTACCAGTCGACTAGGTTGTTCTTACCAGTCGACTGGTTGCAGACAGTCTATCCAAAACACCAGTCGACTGGTATGAAGCATCTAGTCGACTGGGGACATACTATCCGAAACTCCAATATTCTGGTATAAGTACCCAGTCGACTGGGTTGCCATTCAACCCAGTTTTTCATTCTTTGAAATGTTTTTGACTTATAAACGTTTGAATGAATAGTTTTGTTAAAATGTTTTTTCAAAAGGAGCCATTTGAAAAGCTTGTTACCTGAACTGGTGAGATTTGCAACTTGTTTCAATACCTTGTACCAATACTAGATCTTCTGTCTTGCTTGGTTTTTGATTCGGGTTGAGTTCTTACACCTTGATTCTTGGTTGTATGCTTTTATCGCTTAATACACTTAGATAGCACTGTTAGTATTATTAGAGTTGTGTTTTGTCATCATTAAAATTTAGGTGAGGGTCAACATTCACGAACGATTCACCAGTCGAGTATTGGTTAGAAGCCACCAGATGGGGGTGGGTCAAACTTAACTCGGATGACGCCTCAAATGGAGGTTTCGATGGAGTTGGTGCGTGTGGCTTAGTGCGAAATAATGTGGGAGAATGGATCGTGGGCTTCCGAGTCAGTCTGGGTCAGTGTACGAGCCTTGTTGCAGAGCTAGAGGCGATTCGACGGGGCTTAACATTAGTATGGCAGTATGGTTACAGATAGGTGATTTGCAAAGTTGATGTCCTTGTAGCAGTCAATATGATTACTGGTAAGTATAGTGAGTATGATCCCCATGGGGTCTTTGTACAGGATTGTAAAGATTTACTTGATATGGATTGAAAGTGTCATTTGTGTCACCGAAAATGAGAGGGGAGCCAATGCACAAACATACTTGCTAATTTGGGTGTTGGAGGCCCTATAGTTTTAGAAGTTTTAATCAATCCTCCGTTTGAGCTGGGGCCTTTGTTAATGACGGATGCTATGGGAAGTTCCCAAGAAGAGGTCGTGCGCCTTAGGTGCTTCTCTTTATCTTGCTGATGTACCCAAAAAAATAACAGGACCACGTTGGTTCATTTCAATTGAATTACTCCATAAAGATGTGTACGAAGACACCTGTCCTTGAAATGTTGATAGTACCATAAACAGCCACAGACAAAGTGCTTTCGTGTACTAAAGGGTGGGAGAAAGTAGGGGAGGAGAGTGAAGTGGCCCTCCGTTCCATTACATTTGGTGTGTTGGTAGCCGTTGTTGATGTTTGTACTTTGTAGATAAACCATAAGGTAGGGGCCTAGCAAGGGACAGTGTGTACTAGTTAGTACTTATTTTGTCTACGAGCTGGCCTGTGATTGGGATCCAAAAGTAGGGAACCCTTTTTCAATTTCCTATTATATTTAATACATTTATCATTATTGCTTGACATCTTTAGGTTTTGTTATCTTAATTGTAGTTTTGGATAAACATCAATGCACATTTCTTTCTGCATTACATTGCGTGAAAAATGTGTACTTTGATGAGTATTCTTTATTTTTCTGTTCGAAGTTAAAAGGTCGGTGAATGTTTCACTAACAAGCAGTTAAATCGAGTTTAAAATTAATGTTCAAAAAAATAACGTTGGTGAATACAAAACTGATTTTCAATCAATTTTTTGCAACAACGATGGTTTACAACATACTTTTATCTTTCTTTATGAAATTATTTTTGAGATTGTTTACTTTTTCATTATTGTTTTATAAAAATTTAAACAGTTTATAACTTCATTTTTATAAACACTCTTTAAAAAACAGTTTTTTAAATAAATTATGAAATTATTTCTATTTCTCAAAAACTGTTTTACTGCTGCTTCACCAAAAACTAAATAATTTAAAACTTAACAATCATACACCTTTGGTGTTAAGCCAACATGAATTGTTGACAAGATTTGACAGAATTTTACTGTATAATTTTTTTTTTCTGGAAGCTGAACCCCCTAGTGTATATCATCAGTCATCACAATGCTCATCTTGCTTACGAGAATCATATATGATCTTCAACATCTAGACCAAACAAATACACAATAGATACTACAATTGGGAATTGAATACCTAATTAGTAGCATAATGAATTTTCATATTATCACTACCAATTATTTTTAAGGTTTATCCTCTTCCAAGTACACCAAAAAAAAAAAAAAAAAAAAACTCAGTGCAACTGACCCAACCAATAAGCCAGCATCCAAGTTCACCCGTGTAGATTAAAAACTAAATTTCGCACAGAGAAACAAATATGCATTCAGCTACATATAATACACACAGTGTGTAATAGATATGTACCAAGGCTACTTTAGTCGAAGGATTGAACTACAGAAGATGTTGTCACTAAACTTGATAGGACGCCAACAATGACGGCACTGTTGTATGTGCTTGGTTCCCCTTGCATGGAGTTGTTCCGGGAATCAATGTATGTTTCATTTAGGAATGGTCCACCCACAAGTGCTCCAATAGCCACATTAGGATTAGGTTCCTTCGAGTTAAGCCACTTGAAGCCATCAGTGCAGCCAGTCTTCGCATCAGCTGGAATTGAAGCTCCCCTGTGGTGCACGTACTGAGGGAATTTATCCCCATAACCAACGAGAAAACTCATTTCCATAGGGTTATGGCCCAAGACATAATCAACCTGGAAGGAAATAAAAAGTGATATTTCTTCTTAGGAAGGAATGAACTTTAGATGGACGTTGTTGTTTATCACATCCTTGCATCTTTTCTGTCTGCTTGAACAATGCTTTATAGAGGAAAGACTACATACCTGAGATTGGGCAAATTTTCTAAGGTCTGATGGTTCGAAGGAATCCCCATTGCAGGTTAGCTTTGCAGTTCGTGATGTAAGCATGTAATCACTGTAAAGGGAAGCTAAAAATGCTGAAGCAACAGGTTGTTGTAGCGCGTTCCATTCACTGACCCATATGAGACCACCTGCATTAGAGAGACTACAATGGTAAACAAAGGGTGTATCCTTTGTTTTTTTATAAATGAAATGTATTAAATAAAAGACGCACTAGGGGGGTGCAACTCATGTACAAAAGCTATCTATAGGAGAAAAAATAAAATCTACTATATCAAAATATCATTTGCAAAAGAATTCCCTTGACCCAAAAAATAAGGCCATTGAACCTCCTTTCCCTAATTACATCAATAGGTTTCTCAATGCGTTCTAAAGCTCTACGATTCCTCTCATTCCAAACTATCTATAAGATAGAACGGGAATAAATAAGCATTCTTGAGATTCTTAGAGGCCTGAAACCCACTCCAAGCCCACACTTCATAACACCGATCGTGCGCACACCCAAGAAACCCCCAAAATTTTATAAGCTATTTCCCACAAGGCTCGCCAAAGAGCACTCCATCAAGAGATGAAACACGGATCACCACATCCTTTGCAGATGAAACAACGGTTCACCAACACTCTCCCCCTCCTTTGCAAATTATCAAGCGTAGAATCTCTTCTAGAGAGGCTTCCCAACAAAAAAAAAAACTCACTTTCTCTGGTATGCCGGAGCACCAAATTGCTTTCCATCGGAAGTTGGTGGAGCCATCCACAAGAGACCCAGCTAGAAGAATCTTATAGAAAGATTTCACCTCAAAACCTTTGCCCGAGTTTTCCCTCCATCTCATCGCATCCTCTTTAGAAAAATCAAACTTATAGCTATATAAAGTCTTCAAGAAATTTTGAACCCTCACAACCTCCCAATCATTAACATTGCGGATAAAAAGAAAATCCCACGAGATAATACCATTGGCCACCGAGATGCAAGAAGAAATAAGAGATTCTTTGTCCCTCACAATTTCAAAGATCTCCGAGAACCAGTCTTTAAAAGAGGTGTTCCCGAACCACGTATCATGCCAAAGCCGCGTTCTCCTCCCATCACCAACCATATCACTGAAAGATGAGGACTCAAGGCTTCCCATCAATTCCGAATCCAACTCCACACTCCTACACGTAAGCTCCCCTTCTTTTCTTAGACCTTCATCCGCAAGAATCCATTCCAAACTTAGCTTCCACCATTTTCCTCCAAAAATGATCCCTTTCCACTATAAATCTCCATGACCATCCCAACAAAACTTTATTGAACAAGGTAAAGGATTTTATACCAAGTCCCCCTCTATCTAACGGTTGCTTAACCACTCCCCATCTCACCAAATGATATTTGTGCTCCTTCCCTATATTGCCCCAAATGAATCTTCTTTGAATATCCTCCAACCTCTTAGCCATGACACTAGGGATAGAAAATAAGGACATAAAATAGATAGGGAGACTAGGGAGAGTACTTTTAATGAGAGTGAGTCTTCCTTCTTTAGAGAGAAGAAGATTCTTTCATCCGACTAACTACTTTTCAAATCTCTCCATAATGGGATTCCACACACCTGAATCTTTAAATTTGGCATAAAAAAGAAGACCAAGATAAGTAAAAGGAATTGACCCTTCCTTGCACCCCTACAAACTAGCAAGAAAATGACCATTAATATTCTCACCAAAAGGGTCAAATTACTCTTACTGAGATTGACTTTTGAGCCTCGAGACCACCTAAAAACAGAGAAGAACACACCGAAGATGCAAGATTTGATGAGCTTCTGCCCTACAAAAAACAATTATATCATTGGCAAAGAGAAAATAAGACACACTCTCACTTCTTCCTTCTCTCCCCACCTTAAAGTCACTCAAGAGTCCCCCCTCAACCGCATTCAACAACATTTTGCTCAAAGCTTCCATAACCAAAGTGAACAAAAAAGGTGATAGTGAGTCCCCTTGTCTCAAACCCCATGAGGCTTTAAAATAACCGGAAGAACAACCATTAACAACGATCGAAAAGGATGTCGAAGAAATACACTTATAAATCCACTTACACCACTTGTCCCTAAATCCCATCATCTTTAGAAGGTAAATCACAAAACTCCAACTCACATGATCAAAGGCCTTCTCCATATCAAGCTTGCAAATCACTCCTCCCTCTCCATCTTTTAGATGAGAAATCAATGCGGCATCCAAAATTTTCCTTCCAACCACAAAGGTATTTTGGAAAGGACTCACCACAAGGCTAATAGACCGAATATCTTTGATATTGGAAGCACCCACTTTCTTCGAATAAGGGAAATGAAGGTGGAATTGAGGCTATCCACAAAATCATCTGGGGCTTTGTCCCCATTACACTCCCTAAGAACACAAAGAATCTCCTCCTCATCAAAAGGGCGCTCGATCGAAATTTCTTCACTAACGTAAAGAACAAAAAATTCCAAACCATCCAAATTCGGCCTATTAAAACATGTCTCCTTAAAGAGAGACTTGTAGAACGAGCAAATGGCCTCTTTCATACTCTATTCCTCCACAAACAACAAGCCATCAACCTCAATGGAAATAATAAAGTTGTGTCTTCTATGGTTGTAAGGACTATGGACACCACATATCTCCACATTGGTATGATATTGTCCACTTTGGGCCTAAGCCCTCATGGATTTGTTCCTTGGTTTTTACCCCAAAAGGCCTCATACCAATGGAGATATTTGTCCATCCTTATATACCCATGATCCTCCCCACTTCTAGCCAATGTGGGACTTTGGTCGTATACCCAACAATGGTTATTTGCCATCCGGTGAAAGAATTTAGTGTTCCTATCACCTTCCTTAAGCCAAATTTCTCTAGATTTCTATCTCCACGAAATTTCCTCTATGGAGATAAGCTTGGACAGTTCCTTAACACACATCCGCCTCTCTTTTTCCTGCCCTGAGAGACTCGAAGAAATCTCCTTCTCATCAAGACCATTCACCTCCCCCATCAATGCATTAATTGAGGAATTGACATCCCCAAGAGATTCTTTGTTCCATTTTTTCAATTCCAATTTAAGGGTTTTCAATTTTGAAGCCACCACGAAGCTAGCGAAACCCCTCACATTACAACCTTTCCACCAACCTTTGATAAGATCTTGAAAGCCTTCCACCTTAAGCTACATATTCTTAAAACCGAACGGAGTAGGACCCCAATGCAAGCCCCCCCACTTCAAGAACAATAGAGTGATGGTCCGATATGGGACGAGGCAAAAGCTTCTGAATGAGACTAAGAAAGAGAGCTTCCTAGCAACCAGAGACAAGAAACTGATCAATCCTAGAGATCGAGGGAGTTTCCCTAAAACTCAACCAGATGAACGACCCACCCGAAAAAGGCAAATCAATAAGATTCTGGGCCCTAAAAAAGCAAGAAAATCCCTCATAGAGCTATCCTCATACAAACACCCTGCTCTCTCATGAGGATAAAGAACAACATTGAAATCCTCTCCCACCACCCAAGGGAGATTCCAACGGCTCCAAGCCTCGTCAATTTTGTCCCAGAAGAGATCCCTCTTACTATTAAATACCGAACCGTAAACTCCCATCAACAACCACACGCTACTAAAAAGAAGTCCTTGAACACACAAGAAACCAAGAAGAGCCCCACAAGAAAGCCAACCAAGTCCAACACCCTTTATTCCACATCATCACGACACCACCTGAAGCACCTAACGTTGGCAACACTTTCCACCCACACAACCTAATACACCAGAAACTACGAATAACCGCATCATTGATCGTCTCCATTTTAGTTTCTTGAAGACAAATCACACCCCCTTCCATTCTTTAAGAAAATGCTTCACAACGACCCTTTTTTCAAGTCATTCAATCCCCACACATTACACGAAATGATTTTCAACTTCATTGATCATCAAAACCACCCCTCCGCTACTATCCCAAAAACCACATTAGAACCCCCCTTCTCATAATTGACATCAACCTCCAATCTCTTATGTTCTCTATTAGCCTCCCTCTTTTGCCTTCTATTCACAGCTAGCTTCCCATTTCTGGACTTACCTTCTTCCAATATAATATTCTCTATCTCCTCAAATAATTTAATTGCTTGCACTTCCACACCAACAAGAGAAACCCCTACCAATTTATTCAATTTCTTGACCAAATTCAACACCCAATTTGATGCAAGCAAGTTTATCTTTTCTACATCATCCACATCATTAAACGGCCACTGATCAGACAGCTCAAAACTCACCACAAGAGCCAGCCTATCATCCAAGACCCCTTCTTCTTTTCTTCCCTCTAGCCCTGCAAAATCAGAAACCTCAAAATCTCCTTGGTAGGCCAGAAGCTCCCATTCCTCTTCTACTCTGCTCACAATCTCCAATCCAAAAGGAACAGAATCAATCTTACCTTTTCCAGCGTCATCAGCAAACAAAAGTTCCAAAAACCCCACTGAAGACATCTCTCCACAGTCTCCTTATCAAACCCCACAAAGACAGAAGAAAAAGGAGAAGAAAAGCAACTCAATTCCTCCACAAAAAGAGACTGAAAATCCAAACAACGCTCAGACACCCCCTTACTGCAAGACCCTCATAGAATGGGTTGCCCAGGTAAGGCAACAGCTTCCCAGAGGCGTTTGCGGCAAGCGGCATCTGCTGCATCGAGAAAACAGAGAAATCCAGCCCCGAAAATGAAAAAAATCCAGATTCTGGCGCCAAATCTAATCGAGATATCCCCTCCGGCGTCGGCCCACCTTCGTCGGCATGCATCGCACCAGCCGGAGCTTGCCCCGCCACCTCTAGCTCCATTCTGGCACTCGCTGAAGATCACGCCATCTACCGCGAAAACAGATCCAGTCCAGAATCCGGAGACAACTCCAACCAAAACTCCCCCGCCGGTACCAGACCATCAACATCGCATCGCCACTGCAAGCCCCGCCCCTTCACCCGGCTTCAGAGAAGCAGAAACAGATGATGTAACCTTATGCTTTCCTCCTTTCCATGTGGGCTTTCTAAGGAGACCCAACCCAAGCCTAGATTTTTTTGGTTTCTTTAAACCTCCTAAAGATCTATTAGAGGCCTTAAGCCAACGACTGCAACTAAGCCCAATTTCAGCAATCACTCCTGAGCCTATGGGCTTCTACTGGCATTTGCCTCTATCCACCACAAAAGACATATTTTCTAAGCCCAAATCCACCTTCTCCTTGACTTTTCTAGAAGCATTTGAATTTGAATTCAAATTACTTGACAGCTGGCACCCACTTACCCCCTCGGCACCACCTTCTCCACAGGATTGCCGCGCGTGATCCCACCCCCCTCTGCACTCCCCACAACCAGTGGAGGCCATAGCTTGTTGAAGCCATCAAAGCTTCCCTTCTGAGAACCAAACAACAATCTCCCATCCAAGCAATGCCTGCAGAAAGGAAAACTTTCTCTTAATGAAAAACTCTCCAACTTCTTCGGCTTCCCCTTCGATAAACCCTCCTTCACCTCTACAGAATTCCAGGAGCTGATGCCTTCCCTAAGACCACCAAAGATCACTTGGGATCTCTTCTCCGGCCAGAAGGAGGCTGCTAACTCCTTAATGGCCCTATAAACTCTCCACCAACCCTCCGCAGCGAGGCCTTCAGGGAAAATAACCATACGAGACCTTTTGGGAAGAATCTCATAGAGAGAAAGGAATCTACCATGCTTGTTTCTATGAAGCCCCATAACCAAGGATCTGTCACCTTTCCTAAATCTTCTAAACCAAATACAGCCTCCTTTTTCATACCAAGGGTCCAGTAACCACTCAACCTCCTGCCTTTCTAAGTACAACGAAATACTCTTGCCCAAACCATTTTCAGAACTGAACCTTCTTTCAATAATGAAATCAAAGGACTTTTGATCCACTCAAAGAAAACGTTTAGCTTGATTTCCTATTTCTAGTATTCTTCACTTCCTAGCTAATGACATCCTTAAAGGATTCCCGCATTTGTCAAATCTGAATTCAAATATCTTTCTCTATCTGATAATCGTAAAAGGACTAAACATACCAGTTCCTGCTATACGCCTAATGTTGGTGCTAAAAAATATAAAGAGCCTCCTATCATTTGAAACTAAAATTGAATATCCATGTCTATGAGGAATTCAAGCCTGATCAGTATCAGTCTTTCAAGAAAATGGGCAAGACTACTTTTATCGCTTCAGCAAGATGAAATGATAATCCCTAAGAAGAGGATACTGCACTCCTATTTGCTCTCAAAGGGCATATCCTTTTAAAAAAATGGATGATTCAGCCACTAATGCAATGGTTCCTAGGAGAACGAGCATAATACAAAAATACTAAAACTTCGTAGAAAAAGGTAGAAAAGTAATCGATAGCTTAGATATGTTTGATATCTCAAGGTCCATAGTCCACACATCTTAACCATCTAATGCTTTCTAATTTTGTTTTCCCAAGTTCTCAGTTATCTTGACATAAGATGTGTGCTGCTTAAGAATCATTGAATAAATGATCTATTTGCACGTTTATAAAGTACAGGGCACCAATTACTCAATGTTGTGGTCTCTAGAATCTTTGGATGTTATATGCAAATCTCTTTAATCTTTTTCTGTAGCAATCAATAAATAATGCCGAAATCAGAAATTTTCCTCATCAAGCATAAAATGACAAATTAGAGGACAGGACAAAGCTACTGTTTCCCAAGTCTGCACTTGTGTATCGTTATATTCAAGATAATAAGTTGTAGTTCCTCTGCAGACATCTGATAAAATAAGAATAATGGAAAGAAAATAATTATTTAGTTCTAGTAGATAGCATTCTTTTACTAATCACCTAGTCCTGCTATTCTAACGACTTTGTGCCGTACATTTCTTAAAAACCTGCACTGGTACGTGACGAATTCATCCCACAAGTGAAGTATTCTCCAGAGACAAAGTAAGCAGCTAAATCATATTTATACACATAACTAAAATATGTGCCATGAAAAAGAGTTATTGATGGGTGTTGGGGGGAACAAGCATCGTAGGAGAATGTTACCGTCTGTTCTGCTGGTTGTGGCTGTTGGGGACTTTGGCAGGAAGCCGCACATAACAGCCTCAGCCGTTTGCCTGTACTTCAGAAGGCCATCATTCCCTGAGGTTTCCTTGGTGCCAAAGAAGGTTAACCTGGACAACAAGACCTGCATCAACAATGCAGAATTATTAACAAAGATGCAGAATCATAATAGAAAAATTTCATGTGTTTTTGGTTGTTAAAAATAAAGAATATAGGATTAATTTCTCAAAAAATCATGTTACGTTCCCATTCTAAATCAAATCTGTTAACGGTGTTATCCGGAAGAGAAAATTGATGCATTCTCAAACTATATCTGGAGGATAATAAAACGAAGGAAACCAAGGAAATGCCTGCCTCATAACTATGAAATTTACAGTTTCAAATGGGTCTATGCATCATAGTGATCAGTCATATGAAAACACACCGTAAGCCTGTCTAAATTCCGGTTCGGTGATTTCCTACCTACCATGATAAAATGTTTATAGTACCTTTGGCATGTCATTGAGAACTTCAGTCCTCCTCACAGATTGCAAAGTTCTATGGTTTCCAGAATCAATAGGGAGATTCATAAATATAACAACTTTTACTGGTCTCTTTAATAATATAGCAGCAGATATCGTTTGAACAAATATGATTTCAACAAAGAGACAAAGGTCTCTTTCCAATACATGCATAAATATAAATGCTTCAAGGTCAAGAGATGAACATAACATGATTATATTGAAAACAGTGTACAATGATATAACCATGTTATGATGCTAGACAAAAGCATATTATTGAATCAAAAGAAAGTACGCGAATATTCTCTGGAATCTATATAATGTACTTCATAAATACTAAATGAGCATAATAAACACACCTTTATTTATGTCATCAAGCTAAGATGCTTGTACTGCAGGTATAAATGTAGCTATTAGAAACAATTAAAGAGATCGATAGTTAAATCCATCTTACCTGTGTTCCTGCAAGCTTGTTATCCCAACTGAACCAGGTTGGACTCCCAAAGTTAGCGTACTCATTTCCATTTTCAGTCACATATTCAAGGTATGATTTATCCTTAGTTGCATGATAGAGCCAGCTAGCTGCCCATAAAAGCTCATCTCCATATCCTGTTGAATTGTAATAGGTCTGAATTTCAGGGATGCTGACACTGTACGAACCCTTATATTTGTCGGCAAAAGTAAACAGTTGTTGTGCATGCTTGAGAAGTGAGCTTGAATACTTAGAGTCGCTTCCCTTAAACACCAGAGATGCTGAAGCCATGGCTGCAGCAGTTTCCGCAGCAACCTCTGTCCCTGGAGAAGATGTGTTCACCTGCGTGAGTGGCCTCTTCTGAGTCATGGTTTCAGGCCTGTCCCAGCATTTATGGTCCTCTTCAGGATCACCCACCTGCCTCAATTATTAGTTTCAGATACAAGAAATTTTCAGAGGCTTGATTTTCATGACAAGTGGCTTATGTAATGTTCATTGAATTGGGTACAGCATACATAGTAGGATTAGATATATTTCCTGAATTGAACTGCAGAACTTACGTGAGGGCTGAGGCCTCATCACTATGTTTAGCGAAATCATTGAATGATATATATAACTAGACTTGTTTTTGGTTCATTGGTGGACAGGAGGATTGAATCCAGATCTTTTATATGGAGGACCCAAAAAGGACCACTATGTCAAGGGAACCAGATATAACTAGACTTTTACGATGATATATTCAATCTCACCAAGCTTAATGCTAAATAAAACATAAACCAAAAATTTGAAGAAAAAAAAGCTAGTATAAACTATAAAGTGCTGCTAATATATATATATATATATATATATATATATATATATATATATATATATGAAAGCCAATAGTAAAACTGCTATTAACCAACTTCTAAAGCTCAATAATTTCCTTCCTGTCAATCCCTTTGCAGAAACCTGACTTTCATTCACAAGTCTTTAAAGTCTAACAACTTCAACCATAGGTCCTAATCACATCAGACTGAACTATAATTTGACATCTAAATCTTTTAAGATACCTGGAACCATAATTTAAGAAGTGAATCTTTAAGAAATCTGGTAATAGAAGTGACAATAAATGGAAATGGAAGTGGAAAAGGAGTTGAAGACAATAGTCTAACCTGAATATATAGCACATTTTCAGAAGCATGAGCATTGATAAGGTAGTCAGTAATCCACTTGAGCGAGTCTTTCGCGGGTTCCAATTGTTTCACTGCATCCATTTGATCTCCATACTCGAGGATGGCCCATGACAGCACTGTGGCGGTAAAAGCCATAGGAAAACCAAATTTCATTTTATCCCCGGCATCATACATTCCTTTGGAGAGATCCAATTTTGCTTCACTTCCATCTTTAAGAGCCGAATCCCCTCTCCATGATATCTTATTATTAACCAACTTACCGGCTGCAACAACCACCAAAAAACGAAATGCAGAGATTTATAAGGCCAAGAAATCTATTGAATTAACTATTAATCCGAACAAATAAGTGAATCAATATTTAAAAAAAAAAGAGAAAAAAAACTGAGCTACATATAGAATTAAAAGTAAACCACAAGTTCCATTGTACGGACTGAAGGGAACAAAAAACAAACAATTAATCCACAGAATTAAGTGAAACGATTTTCTTCCCTTTTTATTTCTTTTTTAAGAGAAGGCATGTAGAACCAAAAGCTAAACCAGAAATTTGCTTTAAATTTTTATGCAATGCAATTAAACAAACCTAATTAGAAACGAATCGACAATGCAGCGTATTAAGGCAAACATTTAAAAGCAACAATGACACATTTTGCGAGGACTACAACATGCGAGGAAGTAAAAATATAGGGAGATAAGGATGAGAGAATTACATTTTTGCACATCGAAGAATTGCATTGCAATCTTGAGAGCATCTGCATACTTGGTTTCAATGGCTCCCGGTGGGCCTGGAACCTGATCCGCATCAGATTTACTGGATCTCTTTTTGATGGTGTAAACTATCCCAAAAACAACCAGAGCCAATATTACTAACGCCAGAAACCACCCCCAGCAACACCCTCTTGACGATTTCTTTCCCATTTTCTTTTAAAGAACCCAAAAAAAAAAAACAATGTTGTTTTTTTTTTCTTTTAATATCAAATTTAGTCTTTCAATAATCGTATTATACACAATCTCTAAGTTCTAGATCTAACTCAAACCAAATATATTGAGCGATATTAGCTGTTTTTTTTGGGTCAATGGGGGAGCTCAAAGGGGTTGCATTAAACGACGAGAGGAAGAACGTTTTGGTAATCTAGGGTTTAGACACAAAACAGAGCGATTAAAGCTCTGTTTTTGCCGGTTTAACACTTAACAGGGAAATGTGGTTAAGAAGCAAAGCTTAATTTGGGAGGTGAATTGAGGAATGGGTAAGCTGGATCTCTTTTGTAGTTTTGTGCAGTGAACAGAACACCAACACAAGGCAATTTCACGCGGGACAGGACAAATATCGTTTTTTTTAAGATCCTTTTGTTGTTTTTGGTTCGTGAATGACGAGAATACCCCTTCTATGATTTCTGTGAGGATGATTTGAGGATTGACTCTACTGACTAGATTTGCGGTGGAACCAAAGCAGAAGAAAATTGAATGAGTCAAAGAGGATTTGGATATCCTACGTTTAAAATGGAAACTAATTTTAAGACAAAAATTTATGTTATTATAATAAATTTAAATTTAAATATTTTTTAATTTAATGATATGATATTTAATTTTATTATAAATTTTAGTTATATTTTAATTTTAAAAAAATGATTTAATTCTTTCAAAATAAAGAATACTTCTATTTGTGGTTGAGTTTTTTTTTCTTTTTTAAAATAATTTTTTATTTTATATTTTTAAAATAAATTTTTAAACAATGTAGATACTTACATCATACAATTAGGCGCTATGTTTTTTCTCCCTCATCCCTCGGCTTCACTTGAACCAGCACAGTACCCTCTCTATCCTCTCTTGTTTGGATTCTCTCCCGTGAAGGCCGTCCTAACCCCTAGGCCTCCCGGATGGTTTTCTTGTCTTTTTGCTGTTTTGGTTTTTGTTTTGTGTTGCTTTTCTTGTTTCGCTGGCAAAAACAAAATATCACCACTTAAAATAATTTGGAAAAGGTAATGATATGACTTGTGATGTTTATATTTCAGAAATAACTTTATTTTAAAAAATAAAATAAACAAATTTTATTTTAAAATTTTAATAACTCAAAATAAAAAAAAATAAAAATTGTGAGATATTAGTCTTCCAGTCAAAACTGAGATATTAAAGCATTAAGATTTTTTGTTTTATTTTATCGATATGTGAGTTATTTATTTGATTATTTATATATTGATTATTTTTTTTATTTCAAGTGAATTGTTGTTGTATGATAAAGCTTATTGTAAACTTTTTGTATGGATAATTGAATAATATAATTTTTTATTTTAATTAAATAAATCATTATATTACTCGTGTGTATCACATTTTAATCAATTTTTTTAATTATTTTTTTAATTGTTTCGATCGAATTAACATAAATATTTCGATATTAATCTTTCCGGTTAAGTGACACTGTTTATATAATTAATTTTTTTTAATTTATCATATATTATATATTTAATTTATACTTAAGATTTTTTTAGTTTATCATATTTTATATATATTGAATTTATATTTAACATATTATTAATATTAAATATTAAATAATTTTTTGATCGATTAAAAAATTAATAACTAACTGATCGATTAACTAATATATTTTATTTAATTAATTAATTTTATACTGATTTAATCAATTAACGGATTTGAAATTAACCAATTTTAACTATTTAATAAATAATTAAATACACCACCGTTTTAATAAAAAAAAATTGAAAAGAAAACTCGCCAGCCGTTTGTTTGGTAGGGTAAAGATGATTGTAACCGTTCAACAGGCGACCGACAATTGTGGAGTTGTGGTAAATATTAAGCAACCGTCATCAGTTGTTATCAAGTGGTTCTGACTGTGGTGAGGTGGCATGTCTACTAGCAGTTGCAGTGTCCATGTCAGCATCTTATTCCAAAATGAAAGGAGAAAATTCTTAGATAAAACAATGTCGATAATGAAGGCCCACTGGGCCTCATTTCAGCTAGGCCTATTTGATAAATGTCAGTAGTAAAATTTTATATTGGGCTCCCAAGCTCAAAATAATCGGCTCAACATCTTTTAAACGTAACGCAATAACGCACACAATATAATAAAAACCTAGAAAATAACAGTTGCTTCCCCAAAAACGCAAGACGACGAAATCTGGCGTTTCTCTTGAAAACGAATCAACTACAAAATCGAGTTATTGGCATCAACATCAAGAGCGAGTAATAACCTTCTCTGCTATCTCAATTCCCTGCTAATTTAGTTTCTGTTGTTCTTTTTCGAATCAGAATTCACAGAAATGTCATTATCTGTATCCGCAAATTGAATCCAACGGCATAAATTTTACGGAACAATAGCGGACGATCCACCGAGAACCAAATCGACTCTGATCAGGTCCCTTTTTCTCTACATTGTTTTTTTTTTACGATGAGAGAATCCGTGAAAAAAGAAATGAAATTAAACATTTGAATTATTTATTTTTTATATATATATCATCTGATCTAAACTCTAATTTGCATTGTTAAAGTGTTTTTTTAGTAATGAAGAGAGAATATAAAATTGAGATATTTTCGTCTTTATCATCTTGTTCATTTTATTTTTTCTTCTAAAAATTTTAAGCGTCTGCTTTTTACCTTAGAGCATATTTCTTCAAAAGGATCCACACATTAGAACAACGAAGCTTATATATTAACTTTGTGGTCTTAGTAATTTATGAAGCTATTATAAGTATTCAGTTTGATTGCATGCAAAGGATATGTGTACTACTGGTTTCAATGCTTGTGGCATTCAGCTGCAAATATACCAGAAATTTATGCTTTGTATTTCTGTTCTTGGGAAAATACTTTAAAAAAAAAAATCCAAAAAACGATATGCTTGAGGCATTCAAAGGGTATATTTGTAGCTGAAGTTGCTGGCAAATTTTTATTTTCTAATTATTTCTTACCTAGTTAATAATCTGGTTTCTATAGCTTATTTTTCACGACGAACGTTGAACAGGCTTGTTCAAACACTCAGTAATACTCAGTATATTGTCAGTAGTAAGGAGAGGGCACTTTATCAAAGTGTGAAAATACCTAAGATTTGACTGATTTTTAATTCCACTATATTTAATGTTTGTCTAGACTTATTGAGCTAACCCTTTTGGGTTGTTGATTTTTTTTTTCTTCTCTATATTTCAAGTAAAAGTTTTTACATGTTTGATCGGTGGTGATATTATTTTCACATCTGAGCCAAGGTTGCTTCTGTCATAACAGATTAAGAATCAAATGGTTGAAGATGAGTTTGATCAAGATCACTCAAGGGCAAAATGGACAACATTGTTTAGTAGACTATTTGCGGATTTGTTAGTTGAGCAAATTCGTCAAGGGAATCGGTCTAACAATGTTTTTAACAGGAAAGCGTGGAAGTACATACGAGATGAGTTCAATAAACAGACTAATCTTAAACTCAACAGGCAACAACTAAAGAACCATCTTGATGTTCTTAGGAAGAGATACAATCTTGTGAAGGCACTTCTTCACCATGATGGGTTTAGCTGGGATGTTAGTCTCTGCATGGTTATAGCTGATGATGAGGTGTGGCAAAAGTACATTGAGGTTGATTTCTACCCTTCGTAAGAATATACTTTTCTTTGTTAATTATTTGTGTGTTTTCACATCTTGATTGTTAATATCGTTATTCTATTAAGGCTTCTAACAAGCATCATGTACAGGTACATCCTGAGGCAGAGAGCATTAGAAAGAATGGCTGTCCTATCTATGAACAGCTATGCTTCATATTCTCAGATACTGGAGATGGTGAAAAATGTGCTCTTTCCAGTCCAAAAACAGCTATGCATCTGGTACGAGTTGTATTGGTTAGTGAATTTATCTGTTATGAATTTTTCTCATATCCTGCCTCATTGCTACTTACTACCCATTATTGTAGATGGGTCAAGATCAATCTAGGGCAAAGTGGACTATGCCTCTTGAGAAGATCTTTGCAGATTTAATGCTTGAGCAGGTTCTTCGAGGGAATAGGTTTAACAATTCTTTTAGCAAAAAAGCATGGAAGCATATATGTGATAAATTCAATAGAAAAACAGGGTTAAGATTTGATAAACACCAGTTGAAGAATCGCCATGGTGTTTTGAGGAGATTGTACAACAACATAAAATCACTTCTTGGTCAGAATGGCTTTAGTTGGGACGAGTCTCGGTGTATGGTTATTGCTGAGAGTAATGTGTGGGAAAACTACATGGAGGTTATAACTTTTTTTTTTTTTAAATATTTTCTTTGAATGTGTAAATGTTGCTTGCATTGTTATTAACATTGCATTTGTCCTATAAATTTTACTGTAGGAACATCATGAAGTCGAGGCGGTACGAGGCAGAGAATGTCCTGTTTATCAACAATTAGAAAGAATATTTTCGGAGTCATGTGTAGAAGGAAAGAAAGCTTCATTTGATCTACAGACAAGTAGTACCCAGGTGCTGCTTCTGTCAGCTTCAATGTAATGGGTGTAACATGCATTTCTTTTTCAGATGTTCTTAGCTCACATACAATTTGTTTCCTGGATTATTAGGTAGATACTCCACCAACTCAAGATCAGTCCAAGCAAGACCAGTCAAGGGCAAAGTGGACAACATCCCTGGATAAAATATTTGTTGACTTGTTGATTGAGCAGACACGACAAAAAGGTGCTTCCAGTAATAGAACTTGGAAGCGCATACGGGAGAAATTCTATAAGAAAACAGGTTTAAGTTTTGATGAACAGCAACTGAGGAACCATCAAAATGTTCTTCGGAGGTTGTATAATAATATAAAGTCAGTTCTTGATCAAAATGGCTTCAGTTGGAATGATTCGCAGCATATGGTAATGGCTGATGTTGAAGTGTGGAGAAGTTACATCTCGGTAAAGTCCTTGCATACTTTTCCAAGTTATGTAATATCATTATTGAATTAACAATATTACCATGTAAATTTTCTCGCAGGAACATCCTGAGGCTGAAATAATCAGAACCAAAGAGTGCCCAATTTTTAAAAAATTATGCATATTATTTTCAGGACCTGGAGTTGAAGGAAAATATGTTCAATCAAGTCATGACATTGAGTTAGATCAAGGAAATATCACAAGATATACCCCGGAAGCTGCTAGTATTTCTGCCGAGCCAATGACAGATGAAGCATCTTCTGGGTCAGCAGAAGAGAGGAATATATCTGATGAGCAGAGCAAGCGCCGGATGGTTACACCTCTTAGTTCAGATCGTCACAAGAGAATTTGTACAGAAACTGGTCATACAATTGCCAGTGCAGTATTAGAGATGGCTTGTGTGTCAAACAAGAAGGCAGCTGCATTGGCCCGGACAGGTAACCCTTTCTCAATATCGAGCTGCATAAATGTACTAAATGAGATGCAAGGGGTTGATGAAGATCTTTATTTGGCTGCTTTAGACCTGTTCCAAGATCCTAATCAGAGGGAAACATTTATGTCCATCAAAACTGATATCAGATCCGCATGGCTGAAAGCAAAGTGTAATTCTCATTTGTAGCTTTCCACATGTTAATGGAGTAATGTATGGTGGATTTGTGTTTTTGGGCATTTTCATAGATTATATTCACTTCTGAACTATTATGTTAGTTATTTCATACTTATGTGATCATCGATGTCATGAGGACAACTTGGTAGTTGTCAGTCCATTATTTACTTGTCTAGACTCTAGAGCAGTTGATTTGGAGCTCTGATTTCTCTTAAGCAAAAAAATATCTGGGCCGTAGTCCTCTCTTTGTTAACACATCTGCAGCTTCGATTCTTTCCATGTTATGTATGAGTTGAAATTATCCAAGATAGCACTAAATTCGTATTGGCTCTATCTAATAAGAGTTGCTTTTGCATATAGCTTGTGCTGTTGTGCATATAGCTTCTTTTCTTTAGAAAAATAAATTTGTTCTTTCCAATGATTTGTTTTGTGAGTCGTTTCTAGTTTTCTCTCTCTTTTTCTTTTTTCTTTTTTCTTTTTTCTTTTTTTTTAATTTGAGGGGGTCATTATTCAGAATGTAATTAGATTCAGTTTTCTAATTTCAAATTGGAGATCAAGACCCAAAAAGAATCTTAAGTTGGATTGCTTGCGAAGCTGAATATGGCCTGCAATATCAAATGGGTCGAGATTCTCCAGTAGATAGCAGTCCTAAATGAGCTCGGATCACCCATTATCTGCAGGTTTCCGATGAATCCACGTCGAAATGCAATTGATTCATCATTAAACTCACCAAATTGTTAGTACTGTGTAGTGAACAAAATACAAATACTTCTACTAGGGGTAAGCCGAACCAAATTGAACGTTGGCTCACTTTTTTTCTTTTAATTGGGTCAATTTCAATTTAAGTTTTAAGAACAAATCAAATTTCGTTGGATTTGGGTATTGTATCTAAGTATTGTTGACCCACTCTGCGATTAATACAAAGTACTATATAAGCAATGATTTGAAATCCAGAGATTCAGGTTGTGTTCGGTAAAGCTTTTGAACAGCTTTCCCCCATAGCAGTAGGTTGCTTTTCCTAATATAACCGTTTGGTAAAAAATAAATTGCACATCTATGTAAGACTAGGCAAAAATAACCTAAAAACCAACTTGAACCATTCCATAACCTAACAAAAAATATGGTTACCAAAAGAAATGGTTGTTAGAAAAACAAGATTTAATCGATTGAATGATTGATTCAGTCGACTGAATGAAGGACAAAAAGTTACTATCTGTTTTTCAGTCGACTGAATATCCGACACCTGATACTTTGCAGTTTTAAATATTCATTTAGTCGACTGAATATTCGAAAATTTTGAATTCGAATTCCAACAGCTATAACTTTTCAGAAAGTTATGTCTTCTCTTTTGAAAGTTACGTTTTTAAATGATTACTCTTCATTTTCAAATTGTTGGAAGTTCAAATTAAATCTATAAATACTTATAATAACTTCCAAAATAAATTACTTCACTTTCTTTTTTGATTTTTTCGAATCCTTCTTCTTCTCCTCCTCCTCCTCATTCTTCTCTTCTCTAAAAAAAATACAACCACTTTTCTTCATTGTTTCAAAAGAGAACTCAAAGAAGAATCTCTGATTTTGCTCTTAGAGATTTTTAGACTTTGAGTATCCTGGAGGAATATTTGTCAGAACACAGAGCAATTAAATTGGGTCAAATAAAGGCTTAAAGACAGCATAATATGTGTTTCAAAGTTACCATTTTTCTGTACTTCTAAACACTCTGAATCTATAATTTTCTCAAAAAATTTAAGGATTTATTACCTATTAAAAATATGGATTCAGAGTCTATCAGAGTGATGAATCAAGATATGGTGAAGCTTAATCGATTAGACGACAACAATTTTGTTCACTGGCATGACAAGATGATTTTCTTACTAACTGTGTTGAAGATTTATTACGTATTGGATCCGGACTTGCCTCCTGTACTAGACAATCCAAAACCACGTGCTGATGGAACTTCACGTAATGCAAAGGATATTGAAAAGGTTCGTTTGGAGATGAAGAAGTGGAGGAAGATGAGTTGTTATGCCGAGGACATATTTTGAACATCCTTTCAGATCAGCTTTACGACTTATTTACTAAATTCAAGTCTGCAAAAGATATATGGAATCAAGTGAAATTCAAGTACAAGGCTGAGGAAGAAGGTACAAATAAATACTTAGTTTTTAAGTACTTTGAATTTCTGATGGTTGACAATAAACCTATGCTTGAGCAAGTTTATGCATTGCCAGTACTGGTTAATAAACTTTGTTCCTTAAAGATGGTTATTCTAGATGTTTTTCAAGTGGGCGCAATTATTGCTAAATGGCCTCCCTCTTTAAAAGACTATGATAAGAAACTATTGCATAAGATTAAGGACTTTACATTGGAACAAATTCAGAAGCATCTTCGAATAGAAGATGAGTCATGTTTACGTGATAACAAGAATTTAATGCATTTTGAGTCTAAGGCACATCATGTGGATGAGAATCATTCTAATAATCAATTTTTTCAAATCAAGAAGAATGATCAACAGTTTAAGAAGAAGAATTCCCAAAGCAAAAAGAAGAAGGGAGACTGCTTTGTTTGTGGAAAAGATGGTCACTTTGCCAAACAGTGTAGGCATCTTAAAGTCTTGTGGCCATGATCTCTGAGATGAACATGGCAACTGAAAATTCTAGTTGGTGGCTCGATTCGGAAGAATAGTTCATGTCTGTAAAGATAAGTCATTCTTCAAGAAATTTGAGGAAGCGACTGGTGAAGTGCAAATGAGAAATGATGAGTGTGTCCAAGTCACTGGCAAAAGAACAGTTGAAATCGATTTAACATCCGGAAAGTTATTAACCCTTATTAATGTTTTATATGTACCCAACCTTAGAAAGAATCTTATGTCTGTTGATTTACTTTGTAAGAAAGGATTTCAGGTAGCGTTTGAATCCGACAAGGTTATCTTGTCGAAGAATGGTATGTTTGTGGGAAAAGGGTACTCCTATGATGGAATGTACAAGTTGAGTATTATTAATAATAAAATTATTTCTTTTGCTTATATTGTTGAGTTATCTATTTGGCATGAACGTTTGGCTCATTTAAATTATCGTACTTTAAATACTATGAAAAAATTAAATTTGATGGATTACAATAGTATTGCTGAAAAATGTGAAATTTATGCTAAGTCTAAATTAGTTAAGAAACCTTTTCATAGTGTTAAAGAGATTCTAAAATTTTAGAATTAATACATTATGATATTTATGAGTTAAATGGTATGCTTACTCATGGTATTAAAAGATACTTTATTATTTTTGTTGATGATTTTAGTAGATATATTTATGTGTATTTATTAAGAACGAAAGATGAGCTTTTGATATGTTTAAGAAGTTTAAAGCTAAAGTTGAAAATCAATTATAAAAAAAAAATTCTTAAATCAGATAGAGGTGGAGAATACTTTATACCCGATTTTTGTGAAGAGTGTGATATTATTCATCAAATAACAGCGTCTTATACACCACAACAAAATGATTTAGCCGAGAGAAAGAATAAATCATTAGTTGAAATGATAAATTATATGCTAATGAATTCTAAGTTGCCTATTAGTTTGTGGGGTGAAATATTACTTATTGCTTGCTATATACATAATAGAGTAATTTCTAAGAAAAATAATGTTAGTTCATATGAGTTATTGAAAGAAAGAAAACCAAATTTAGATTATCTAAAAGTGTGGAGGTGCCTAGCATACTATATAGTTCTTGATCCTAAAATAACTAAGTTAGGACCTAGAGCTATTAGAAGCGTATTTGTGGGATATGCTGAAAATAGTAATACTTATAGGCTCTTTGACTTAGATTCTAATTCTATTGTCAAAAATTTTAATAATAAATTTTCTACTGATTTTGTGAATACGGATGAAAGTAGTCAAGTTCCTTTGTCTAGTAACAATTTGAATATAAAATTTCAAAAGAGAGATACTAACTTATCTAAAGATTGATCTGAACCTAGAAGAAGCATTAGAGCAAGGAAATGGAATAATTTAAGTCCATATTTTATTTTTTCTCAAGCCATAGTATTTTTTGTTGAAGGGGTCAAAATAATTATGTTCTTAATCAAATTCCTATGGAGCTAAATCTAGAATATGATCCTAAAACTTCTAGTGAGGCTATGTCATCAAGAGACGCTTCTTTTTGGAGAGAAGCTATTTATGATGAAATTAACTCAATAATTGGTAACAACACTTGGGTGTTGGTGGATCTACCCAATGGGTCAAAACCCATTGGATGTAAGTGGGTCTTTAGAAGAAAATATAACACTGATAACTCTATTCTAGCTTTCAAGGCTAGATTAGTAGTTAAAGGGTTTAGAAAAAAGGAAGGAATTGATTATTTTGATACATATGCACCTATTGCACGCATCACATCTATTAGAACTCTTATTGCATTGGCATTCATACATCATTTGTATATTCACTAAATGGATGTTAAAACTGCTTTCTTAAATAGAGACTTAAATGAAAAAGTCTACATGGAACAATCTGAAGGGTTTGTTCTTCCTAGAAATTAGAAGAAAGTATATAAGTTAATTAAGTCATTATATGGTTTGAAACAAGCACCTAAACAATGGTATAAAAAGTTTTATTCCGTAATTTTATCTCTTGGTTTTATACATAATAATGCTGATAAGTATATCTATTCAAAGTTTACTAAAGAATACAAAGTCTTAATTTGCTTATATGTTGATGACATGTTAATAATTGGAACAAATATACTTGGTGTTAATGAAACTAAGAAATATTTAATTTCTAGTTTTAAAATGAAGGATTTGGGTGAAGTAGATACCATACTAGGTATTAATGTTAAAAAACATAGTGAGGGTTGTGCCTTGAGTCAGTCTCATTACATTAAGAATGTTCTTAATAAATTTTAACACGTTAATATCAAAGAGTCAAATACTCCTTTCAATAGAACTATTAAATTAATAAATAATATTGATAGATTAGTAGCACAACTTGAGTATGCTAGTGCTATTAGTTCCTTAATGTATGTCATGCATTACACTAGACTTGACATTACATTTGCTGTATGTAAATGGAGTAGATATACTAGTAGTCCTAGTATAGAACATTGGAAAGCCATTGGCAGGATCTTTAGTTATCTTAAAAGAAACATAGATTTAGGGTTGTTCTACAATGATTATTCAGTTGTATTGGAAGGATACACATACGTGAGTTGGATTATCAATGTTGGCGATAATAACTCCACTAATAGATGGGTCTTTACCCTTGGTGAATGGGCTATTTCTTGGTGAAGCAAGAAATAGACGTGTATTTCTCACTCAACAATGGAATCTGAATTTATAGCATTAGCAACAACAGGGAAAGAAACGGAATGGATATGTAACTTATTGTTCGATATAAGTCTGTGGTCATATCCTATGCCTCCAATTTCCATTCAGTGTGACAATAAAACTACGTTGTTAAGAGCTTATAACAGTACCTTTAATTGCTAGTCCAAACATATCAGTCTAAGACATGAGAATGTAAGACAACTGATAAGAGATAGTATTATGACAACTGTCTATGTAAAGTCAAGTAAAAACTTGGGGCATGTTTGGTAACAATTTTCAGTTTTCAGTGTTCGAAAACTATTTTCGAAAAGAGTTTCTGAAAACAGTTTTCTGATGTTTTCTGAAGAAAAAAAACATGTTTGGATAATCAGTGTTCAAAAACTGTTTCCAAAACAGTTTTCTTTTCAGTGAAATGTTGTTTGGATAATCAGTATTCGAAAACTTTTTGAAAATAGAAAACTGTTTGGATTACACCTTATTGTAATTGTTTTCAGTTTTCAGTGTTCAAAGAGTTTTTTAATATCTATAATTAATTTTATTTCTCATATTTACTAAATACAATTTTTTAAGTACACACCAAATACTTGGAAATAATTAATATTATTTTATTTTTAAAATATTAGTATTTTTTTATATATCATCGATCAAACATGACAACACTCTTCCCCTAGTCATATCATGTTTGTTTGTTAAATAAATTCTTAAAAATAATAATAAAAAATATAATACAACTTTTATGATTTGATAAAATTTGAACAACTAACCTATCAAATACAATATTCAAGTTTGTTCAATATCTAAAAGATGTCATACTTTTCTTTTTAAAAATAAGATAGTTGAGGACAACTTTAAGATACAATATTCATTGATCAAATACAACTTTGATAAATTGATAAAATTGAAATGAACGGCCAAAAATTCTTCCTTCAAACGAGCTTACCTCAACTGCCCAATTTGGTTGGTTTGCCATCCTCACATCCTATAAGTAAAATAATATATCAATATGTGAAATATATTCCTAAGGAAAAAAACATAATTCAGTAACTAAAAAAACTAAATTAATACAAATAAGGACGTTAAATTAACTAAATCTTACCGACAAAGATTAACATGGTTACCATATATTAAATCAAATATCAAAACGGTATGCCGACATCTGATTGGCAATAAGCTCACGAAACGCAGTCATAGCTGCTACACACGCATCAGACAAATCAACTGTATAATTATTTGTAAATGTGCTCGACCCTCTTTCACGTTCTACTTCATGGTCCTCTGCTTCTCATTCATTAAACAGTTGATCAATTTGATAACACTATCATCAGAACCCAAAAAAGAAGGCCAGACTTGGCTGCACGCATCTCTCATCTTCTCAATTTCCCAAATTGAAAAAGGCCAAATAGTAAGTGGAGGTTCTAAGGCAAAGGAACATAAAAAATAAAAGAGTTAATAAGCAGTAATAGCCTCTAACCATTCAACCTTCTCAAGGGGCCAGCTCTCTTATAACTCTTTTACTGCTGATACAGAGTAATGCAACAATAAACATAAAATTTTGTTAAAACTTATACATGCGGCCGTGAGCTGAGCTCAGCAGTTGCATCTCTTCAGATGTTAAAGTAATATCTTAGTTTTGATCCAGGTTATCATCACTTCAATCTTATAATATTTTTTTTTTTTAAAAAGAAGAGGAAAAGAATGAGCATGAAGTGCAGGTACATGACTTGATGAGGGAGTGAATATCATGATTCATGAATACCAACAGGGAGTGAATATCATGAGTCATGAGCTGCCTGCCTAATTTCTGTTTCTTGAAAGCTAGGCCAAACCGTACCCTACTAGTTTTTTTTTATAAAAAAATGAAATATCCTTCACCACTTGAACTAAAATGCAAGTGCAAATAAAACATTATGGATACAGAGAGTTGAAAATCATAGAAAAAGAAAGGAGTACAAGGACAAGACTAATAACATAAATTAGATTGGACTATGGTAGACAAATAAAAAGCTAGCAATTCAGAATACAAAAGGATTCAGACTGTAAAAAGGCTCTATCAACATAGAAAAAATGATAATAAATCAAATATTATCAGGGAGCTTCTCATAATCTTTTTCTGAAATAAATACACAGCAATCAATCTTTAACAGCTTTAGCAGATCTGCATATAGTTACATTTAGGAAAACTTAACCCAGATAAAAATGTGCAAAAGAAATGACATATATATATATATATATATATATATATATATATATATATATAAATGTTTAAAAGTAATCAAGAGTAGCTCAAATCTGGAGGAAAGAAATATCATTAAACATAAGGAACAAGAATCAAAGCAAATCATATATATTTGTAAATTTGAATACAAGTCTCAACACTGAATGTGAATTTCAACAATCTTTAACTAAACTTACTTGGTTCTTATTAAATTAAGCAAGACAGTGAAGGGATTCATACAAGCACTTACTCCTTTTTCAATTATTTTTTTTGTTAAACACACTATTCATTATCAACATACACTGCCATAGGCTTTTTAAGGAACACCTACAAGGCATAACATATTTTTGAACTCAAATCACTATAACCAAACAAGCATCTGGATTCAATAATCCAGGAGATATGTTATCAAACCAGCTTAAGTAAGCCTCAAATCAGTATAATTTCTAAATCCATTCATCTTTGTAACTATCAAAGCCTATTGCAAGAATACAATAATCCAAGCCACTCTAATTAACTAATTCTTCCTACTTAGATCCACTGAAAACATTTATACACGGCAACAGAACCACAATTTTTATATTTTCTGTCCAGCAATAAAGCATTAAAGCAAAATTACCTACTAGTAGTATATTAACTTAGGCTAGTTGATTTGTCTCGCACTTTAATTTACATATCCTTTTAATAAAACATAAATAACTTATCTACACCTTCTTAAAGATTAAATGACATTAAAATTTACAGTAAAAAATTAATAAAAAAACCATAAGAATGATTCTTCCATGAACTAACTCTAAGAAAAAGGAAAACATAAGAGCAATGCCTTTTTATTATTAAATTTAATTCATTGCAATTGACTTAGCTAATTTATGACCATAACCAACAAAAAGAATGGGGGGAATTAATCTACCAGCAGCAGGTGTGTCCAGGCATTGAAGTCACAACTAAAAGCACAAGAGAAGGAAGCAATAATGATTAGAAGAAAAGTAGCAAAAAGAGTGAATTCATTCATTAGTCTTGTGATAGACAATTCAAGTAGATTAATACAGAACGTTTGAAGTCTCATTCAACAAAGCTGTGAAGTGTAAGAAGAATAGTACTTCACATGTAAGGGACCTGAACCTATAAAAGGATAGATACATAGCCCTTGTTTTCTCTCTGTTTTCATCAGTGCAAGACTGTTGATCCAGCATGCACCAGATATCTTTAGTGCCAACTTCTCAATCAATATAAACATCATATACCAACCACACAGTCTAGTACCCAATCACCCGCACATGAAGAGACAGGTACTGATTTCAGTTATGAATAATCAACAAATAAAAACCCATTTAGGTGCTCATTTAGGAGAAAGGTAAAAGAATAAAACAAATCAGTCTTTGATTCTTAAATATCCTTTGATACGAACGCAAGTAAAAACCCCCAATAGAATAAAAGAAAAGGACAGAATACGAAATGGTTATTTTCATCACTTTTCCTAACAACCAAACATATGGTAAATACACAGACAGAAATTTTATCAAACGCAAGATATGCATAATAATAACCATGCTAGTGAAACTAAAAACCCATATCTTACCTATAATAGTCTTCATTTGATTTTCCTAATCTCGTAATAAAAAGACCCTGACAGCACAGTACCAGTAAAATTATAGAACTCAAGGAAATGCGATAATACCAGGAAACAACGATAGAATCAGTGAGTTGCTACCCTTAGTCTCTGCTGTCGAATCCTTCGCCCTCTTTCCTCTCTTTGTTTATCGATTCTCATCGCCTGTTCAAATACTGTAAGAGAGAGTTACAGATCGGAGATATGGGTATCTTTTTTCTGGGAATTGATCGGAGGTGTAAGGCTGTTTGGGAAGTAGGAAAATGAGAAGAAAATTTATCTCCTCTCTTCTGGGTTTCTTCGAGCACGTCACCGTCGCGATTTGTTGAAGAGGAAAGGAGAGAGACCCGGTTAGAAAGTGAAAAGAAAGGAAATAGGGAGAGAGAAGATGAAGGCGTTGCAGAGAGAGGGAAGAGCTCTGTGAAGGAGAAGGCGAGATCGCGAGAGAGATAAGAGGTCTGTGAATTGGGAAAGTGAGAGTGAAAACTGGACACTGAATTCATATTGAAAACACTATTTAGCAGTGTTCAAAAATCAGTGTTTGAACAACCATTTTTATAAAACTGTGTTCAAACACTCTTTTTGAACACTGCTGGCCAAACAATCACGACAATGTTTAAAAAGAGTTTTCAATGTTTGAACATTGAAAAGGGTTTTTGAAAACCAAGTTTTCAGTCTAAGACATGAGTATGTAAGACAATTGATAAGAGATAGTATTATGACAATTGTCTATGTAAAGTCAAGTAAAAACTTGATTGATCCTTTCACTAAAGCTCTCTCTAGGGAGTTAGTGAGAATTAAGACTTTGGAAATGGGACTGAAACCTTTTTAAAAGAATCACCAGTAATGGTAACCTGACTTTATTTCTAGTATTACACTAATTATAAAGTTTAATGGGTAAAAACAAGTTACTGATAAGTGATTGTATTAATACTGACAAAAGTTAGCCCCTAAATGGTTAGTATTGTCCGTTACTTTCTTGTGTAAGATAATGTATACTCTTAATGAAGTCTATTACATATTTTTAGTGTGTTCTAGTAGCGGAAACACGTTGTAGACTTCACATATATTAACTTAGAAGTGGTGCCACTTCTTAAGAGAGCCTTAAGGTTTACTCTCTAGAGAGTTCATGAACCAGGATCAAGCACAAGGCCATAATAGTGCTAAGTAATAATGGAGTTTATCACCGAAACAAGAGAAAGATATATGTGTGATATTTGCGACTCTAGTTTAGAGAGTTTCGAATTTAATACTATTAGTCAATTAGATAATTCTTAGAGTTTTGAAATATTAACACTAATGAAAGATTTAAATCGAAAGATATCTTTACATATGTATATCAATCTCAGTTGATTATTTGCTATATTATTTTATCAAAGTGTTTTCAAGAAAAAATTGTTTTTCAAACAAAAGTGGGGGTTTGTTGGAAAAACAAGATTCAGTTGACTGAATGAAGGATATAGAGTTATTATTTGTTTTCCAGTCGACTCAATACCCGATACCTGATACTTTGTAGTTTTAAATGTTGATTTAGTCGACTGAATGTTCGAAAATTGTGAATTCGAATTCCAACAGCTATACTTTTTCAGAAAGTTATGTCTTCTCTTTTGAAGAGTTACGTTTTTAAAATGATTATTCTTCATTTTTAGACTGTTAGAAGTTCAAATTAAATCTATAAATACTTCTAATAACTTCCAAAATAAATTACTTCACTTTCTTTTCTGATTTTTTAGAATTAGTATTCTTTTTCTTCTGTCTGAAAAAATACATTCATTTTTCTTCATTATTTCAAAAGAGAACTAAAAGAAGACTCTTTGATTTTGCTTTTAGAGATTCTTAGAGACTTTAGTATCCTAGATGAATATTTGTCAGAACCTAGAGCAATTAAGTGGGGAAAAATAAAGCTTTAAAAACAGTGAAATACACGTCTCAAAGTCACCATTTTTTTGTATTTCTAAACACTTTGAATCTATAATTTTCCCAAAAATGGTTAGGTTTATGATTAGTATTTTTTATTTTAATTTTTTGTTATGGTTATGGTTCTTGATATTTAAATATGTTGGTTATCCACTTAACCTAACCATATTAAAATTATGTATATAATTATATATATATATATATATATATATATATATATGATAAGTATATAATTAAATATATATTATATATCTAATTATAATTTTATCCTTATAAATTACAAGGGTAAATTAGACTCTTATGTTTCAACACCAAGGGTATAATGGTAAATAGCTTATAAGTAAAAACTCTAACTCCCTAATCCTTATAGCTTAATCACTAAATCATAATTGGTCTTGAACAATGATGATTGAGGGGGAGAACTTAGAGGAGAAGAGATTGTTTGTTTAATATTTTTGTTATTTTAGTTTTAAATTTGAAAGCTTGCACTTTATAATTTATTTTGAAATATTTAAAAGTGAATCAAATGCTAAGAATTTTAATATGGATTGATTGAATTATATTATGCTCTGATTAGTATAACTTTCTTAAATTGATAAAATTTTGGTTTTGTTAACCATGGTTAATTGTAGCAAATATATGGTTACCATAAGAAATAGTTAGGTTTATGGTTATGATTTCGGATAAATTATTGTTATGATTATGGTTATGATTCGACCAAATTTTGAGGTTACCTAACCATGTCCACCCCTACATATGTGACCAACAGCAAAAAAGGGTGTTTTTTAAGAAGCACACGCCTGTGCTTTTGGATGGGAGCTTTTGCAGGTAGATGATATGGGGTTTAATGAATATTTTGAAAATCCATAAATACCCTTATTTATTTTAACTAAATTCTCTCACAATCCTTATATAAATTTCTTTGCATATTCATTTTTGAAACCCGAAGAGCAGCCTTCTCCTTGTCTTTTTCTCTCCATCGACTTTTTCTCTCTTGCCATGGTTGGAATTGGAAAAACTGACTGACGACAAAGATGCCTTCACGGTTTGTTAACAATTATAATGGTGAGATTGGTGATATTTCATAAATTCCATCTAAAAATACTCCTAATGTGGTTCTCAAATTTAAGTGGGGATCTCTAGAGGATGATGATCTGGTACTATCATCAAAACGACATTGGAGCGAAAATCAAGTTTAGAGAGCTCTAGAGGATGATGATCTTTACAATTTACCACTTATTTTATTTTAATTAGATTTTTTATCCACACAAAATATTTCAATAAAAAATTGAAGGAAGTAACATTTGTTTCAATAATTTTATAAAAAAAAATTATTTCATATACAAAACACAATTTATATGTCTAATTATTTATCTAAAAATAAAGGTCCAATTATGAACAAAAAAAAACATGTATTATTCTTGATTGCGAACTTAAATTTCATTCAGTTTTAAGATATCTTTGATGTTACAATAAAATAATTTCATATAAATTCTTTATTTAATAGAATTATCGATTAAAAATATCTAAATATTAGTTTATTGAATTATGTTCATTTTGGTAATTTTACAGTTTTACAACACTATTAAAATTATAATTACCAAACACTGATCTTGATCACAACACCTTTCACAATACTTTTACAAGATAGCTTACCAAACACAACATTAGCTTTTAGCAACAACACTTCCCACAACTTTTTTTATGCCAACACTCTCACAACATTTTTAACACTAACACAACTACAACTACAACAATCCTAAATGAACCCTCATTCTTATAATATCAAACACGGTACATGAAACGACCAACAGCCTTTGATTCAAAGGTTATTGTCTCAACTTAATTGTGTTTGGGTGCATTGAGATCTTCAGTTCGATTCCGCAGACCAACAACTCCCTTATGGGTAAGAAGAGTTGTTGTCTGGGTGAGTCGGGGTAAAGGTAAGTTGGATCATTTAGCAAGATATTTTCCAAAATAATACTCCCTTCCAACCAACCCAAACTGATGTAAAATTAACAGTTAAAATTTGTTTGTGCGTTACACATGTTCGAGTGAGGGCGCCAAATGTTTGATTTGTGTAATGTAAATAGGAATCCTAATTGTTGACTACTTTCTTTGTCACATATTGTTTGTCCAAATTCACTATCCATCCAACTAAATGATTATTTTTTAATGTTAAATTAATTAAGTATTTAATTATTTTGCAATATATTACTTTATAAAGTCCGCAAGTTTCTAAAAATTATTTTTTCATAATTTTAAATTGAGAAAATATTAAAAAAAAAACAAGATCAAAGTTACTCTAAAAAGTCAAAATATAATTAATAATATGGGACGAATGGAGTATATAACACACACCAAATGGTTTTATAGTACATGAAAAGCTCATTACTTGAGTAGGTTTTGAAGCAAGGAAACAAATTTTATCATAAGAAAACACAACAATTTTGAGTCATTTTTTTTTTTTGGTCAATTGGCATTGTTTTATTATTATTTGACAATGTCCTATTTGGATTATTGTTGACTTCTTTAGATATTAAATAAAATGTCTGCATGAAAGTTGACATTATTGCATTTTCCAGCCGGAAACATAAATTTTTATTCATCTATTTATTATTAGTTTTTAATATATTTTAGTAATAAAGAATATCGAACTCGGATTTTTTATATAAAAAAACTTTAAAGTGATCACTAAGCTGAATTTGAGAGCAAGCATGGTGTAATATATAGACTGAGGTACAAATTCAAGAGGGGGTGAATTAAGTTTTAAAAACTTTTTGCAATTAACAAGCAAGATTTAACAATTTAATCAATTAAAACAAACAATAAATAACTTGCTTGAAATTAAAGGAGAAAATGAAGAAAATATGCAAACTCCATTTATAATGGTTCGAAAATATCCGAATTACTCCGGCCCTATGTCCACTCTCTTCAAAGAACATCTTTGAAGCAATCTGCTAATGATAGTCAAGCAACTTCATGGGTGTTTCCCAAACCTTACAATAATTTTTTCAATAAAGAATTGTTTAATGTCTAAACACTCTAGGAGTTACACCAACTTTTTTTCACTTTGATTATGAATGAATAGATTTGAAAAAAAAAAGATAATAAATGCTTACAACTCAGAAAGCGTCTCTCTCTGAAGCTTAAAACTCAAGAATAAAATTGAAAGCTTGATTCTTGCAATAAATATTTTCTATAGTGTTCAAGATGGTTGTTGAGACTGTAATGGCTGGGTATTTATAGTAAAAACTCAAAACAGCTAATTCAAATACAATATGACAGTTTGAGCATTTATTCGCACAAGATTTTATGCAAAATAGCAGTTACCGGACTTGGTGCAGTCGATTACATCTTTTTTTTAAATGAAAACAAGGCATCAAGTAGGTCTTGTAGTCGACTACAGAAAGATGTAGTCAGCTATAACTTTGATTGAAGACAGAAATTGAAACCGTGGGACCTTGTAGTCAACTAAGCAATGTATAGTCGACTAAAACAAGGTTATGTGACTCTTTTGTAGTTAACTACAGAAAATTGTAGTTGGCTACGGTTCTCTGTAGTTGACTATGGCCGAAAAAAAAAATTTTTTTTTGCTTATCATTTAAAACAGTTTAATATTTGAGCCATAATTGATCTAGGTGTATAGAGAGAGATTAACAAAGAATTTAACATTTACTAGACTAGTAATTTCTTACTTTGCTTCTAAGTCTTCAGAAATACTTCAAGATTCCATTGATCGCGCTTTATTTCTAACGTGCGTTCCTTTATCCTTAAAATCGTAACAAGACTAGATAAAGAGAATTAGTACAATAATATGTTTTGTCATTATCAAAACAAATATAGGATCACCAATCTCCCTTTTTTTTATGATGACAAAACCATTTTGAAAAATATTTTAAGAAATCGAAGTGTTAAGATTTTACAGAAATTTTGACAGAGCTTTCTCTGTATTTTCAATATTCCCCTGCATAAGAGAGTAATTTTATATCCAACCAAACAAGTAATATATAAACAGCCAAGCATAGAAACTTTAGAGACTTTTCTTCTCATTTCTCAAAGATAAAAGTAGTTCAAGCACCAATAGCATGCATAAAATGATATAAAAAAAAAGTGACAATAAGTAACAACAAAAAGTCATTAGTATTAGCAATAAGTCTTAGATTCTTCTCCTTCTTTTTGTCAACATCACAAAAGGAAGAGGAAGGATAAAGCTCCCTTTAAAATCATGCATCTAAAAATTAAATCATAGGTAAGAAATCATAAAGGATGCAATGCAAGAAGGAAATGTACTCTAGCAAAGTTAAACAAGTCTTAGCCATAAGTTAAATAGAGTAGTAAAAGTAAAGTCAACGATGATGAGGGGGAAGGTGTACAAGCTCATAGATATGGGAGAAACGAGATGAGGATGATGGTCGAGAAGCTTAAAGGAGATTTGGCTCAATAACTTCTTCAATGTGAGATGGTCAGGTATAGGTGTAACTATGGTCCTATTTTGCTGTTGAGAGAGAAACTGAGCAATCATGACACATGTCCGGAACCTCAGTCTGTAAACCATAAAAGTCTGATCGCAACTCACCATAATACCCCTAAACCTCATACCATATATGATCAAAGTTGGATTGCATCTCTAAACTCATATCAGCCATATCGGTTTGAATACCTTGAAGAGTAGCTAGAATAGGGTCATTAGGGACCATCGGGTTATCTTGAGAAGGAAGAGGCACTTCATTTTCTTCAATAGTTTTTGGTTCAGTTGAAGGAGGATCAATTGTGATGCCAACTGCCTTGCGCACCTAAATTCCATCAAGTAGAATACAATCAGCCTTTCTGACCCATTTTCCTTCGATTTGAACACAAGCATCCTTCAGTACGCATTCCCCATTACCTTCATCTTCAATTTCAAAGTAAATACAATTCATTCTTTTCAAAGCTGATACATTGATCCAATAATGTTGTGTTAGCTCAACTCCAACATAATTATCGAAATTTATCCCATAGTGCTTTAGGATGAGCATAATCAACATACCATAAACTAGCATTCCTTTAGTACTATTGGTCATATCAATCATCTTATTAGCTATCATTTGAGACAATTTATAAGCTTGACCCCTGATGATATGCCACATAAGCACGACATCAAAGTGAGTGATTATAGTATAACTCCCACTATGAGGAACAAGACAGTGACAAATAATAAAATGAATTGCCCTCAGCTCAATAGACAATGTTTTCACACTAAGATGCTTAAAATCAATGGCCTAAGAAAAATTCAGATTACCAGTAAATTCTCTCAAAGCTGACTCAGGGTCAAAATAACCAGGCTAAACCTCAGTACGCAACCAACTCTGACTTTCCGCAGGAATATTTAAAATTTTACCAATCAGACTGGGAGTAATGTTGATTTATATTCTTTGAACTCAAGTACTAAAATCAAGAGACTAATCAGAATTCCCTTCCAAATTGGTGTCAAATACCTTAATCAAGCTATGAAAATGTAATTCTTGTAGTTTCACTAAAGACAACCAACTCAATTTCTCAAACTGTGAAGAGATAATTCAAGTAAATCAACGTAGTTACCAGCGTGAATGTATCTATCTTAAAATGATTTCTCATACCTTTCCAAAGCATCCCCAATAGGAAAATGTAGAGAAAAATCCTCATTGACCTTTTTCTTTCTTTGCTTAGAAGACCTATCATCTCCACAGTTTCCTTTTCCTTTTGAGCCAGAACCATGAGTTTATAGAGGTATGGCTGAAATTTGAAGAGAGATATAGTGATTTTTGGACTTAGAGAGAGAAAGTCCAAGAAAATCTCTAAAAAGTGATAGATTGGCCTTAATAATGCTAAAAACGTGTAGAAAAGTGTTGGGTGATAAAGGTTATGCAATTTTGGTGAAGAATATGGAAGATTTGAGGTGATTTTAAAGCAAGAATACTAGGAGAGAGAAAACATGATTTTAAAGAGAGAACGCTTCAAAACTTTAAAAGTTTGTGTTTTGATCTTCATAAACACCAAAAGTAAGAAGATTAAGTGATGGGTTTTGAAGATTTGGAGTTAATTTGGTGAAATCATGGTAGAAATGAAGAATTTTAAAGAGAATGAAGAGGGTGTGTATGGAATATTTTTGAAGAGAGAAAGAAAAGCTGAAAAATGAGAAGGGTGGTGAATTTCGGGCTGATAAGAGTTTTAAAATACCCTTGTAGTCGACTACAAGAACACAAAGTTCAATAAACTTGTAAAAAATTAGAGTTGTAGTTGACTAAGCCACCCTGTAGTCGACTACAGAGGCTTGCAGTCCCAATTTTCACTTAACAAAAAAATTGAAGATGTTTTGAAGTTCAAAAACTCAATAAAAACAACTAAGGTTTGAGATTTTTGACAATATTTGCTAGAGTTATTTGATGTATCCATAAAGAATAAGTAATTGATTTTAATTAAACAAAAATAAATCATTTCCTTCATTGGATTTCATGCAAATGATTAATGTAGATACAATTATGCATATAGACATTCAAATGTTTTCAAGCCCATTAGCATTATAATTTTACAAAAAGTTTTCTTCATTTAAAGGTTTAGTAAGAATATCAGCAATTTGATCTTATGTAGGTATGGATTCAAGTTTGAAATCACCTTTTGAACACGATGTCTTATAAAGTGATATCTAATCTTAATGTGTTTGGTCCTAGAGTGTTGAATTGGATTTTCGGTAAGATTGATGGAACTAGTGTTGCCGCATAAAATTGAAATATTTTGAAAACATATGCCATAGTCTTCAAGTTATTGTTTTATCCATAAAATTTGTGCACAACAACTACTGGCGGTCACATATTCGGCTTCGGCGGTTGATAGTGCAACAGAATTTTGTTTCTTTGAAAGCTAAGACATTAACATGGCACCTAGAAATTAGTGTTCCACTAGTACTTTTTCTATCAATTCTACAACCGGCATAATCAACATTCGAGTACCCAACTAGCTCAAAAGATGATTTTCTTGAACACCATAGCCCTAGATTTTGAGTACCATTCAAATATCTCAAAATTATTTTTACAACAATAATATGAGATTCTTAGGGTTAGCTTGGAATCTAGCACACATGCATACACTAAACATTATATCGGGTCTACTTACAGTTAAATATAGTAAAGCCCCTGTCATGCTTCTATAAGTCTTAGTATCTACACACTTACCTCCCTCATACAAGTCAAGTATTGTAGAGGTGCTTATGGAAGTTCCAAAAGACTTTGAGTTCTCCATCCTAAACCTCTTTAGGAAGTCCTTGGTGTATTTGGATTGATTAATGTAGATGTCTCCTTTCAATTGTTTGATTTGAAGTCTAAGGAAGTTGTAATACCTGTATTCGTAAAGTAAGGGTAAAGAAGTAATTTAATAAATATGATATGAAATTAAAATAATATATTTACGTGAAGGATTTAGTATTGAATAAAATAATTCTTTAAAAAAGCAAACGTCAAGAAAAGAATATATATATATAGACACACACACACACACACACACACACACACACACACACACACACACATATATATATATATATATATATATATATATATATATATATACACGCGGCAGCAGGTGGCAACACCTCCTGCCAAATGTTATACAAATTTTGAAGGAGGCGTGCATGCCTTGCACGTGTCCAAAACATGGAGGCTGGGGAAGGATTTAAATGCAGATAATGCAATTGCTTGGTTGCCGAAAATTTTATTGCAAAATTTTAATTACTTATTTATACACACTTATACATAAACGTTAATTAACACTTACCAAATTCATTTAGTTTTCCTTTAATTTACTCATTTTCTTTAAACACTTGGGAACCGAAAGAAAGCTTGATAAAGCAAAATTTTGAAGGGGTTTTCGTGGTAATTTTATAGAGAGTCACGGGAAGCTATTAGAAAAATAGAAGGTAATAATGTAATATTTATTTTTTGAATTTTTAGCATTTATGAAATTTCTCGAAATTCAAAGTGAGAATTTTCAAAGGGTATGGTTTATGAAGAAGTGAAGAACAAATTAAAATTTTATTATAAATATTATGTCAGGTGTTGACAATCAGCAACCAGAGAAAATTGCTGAGATGAATGGGAAAGGCGAGGAGGTGATCCACAGGTAGCTTTAAGTGCTACGTTGTGAGTTAGATTTACTTTAAGTATCCTAAGAGGGGGTGAGTTGGGTTTTAAATTTTTTTTGTAATTAACAAACAAGTTTTAACAATTTAGTCAATTAACGCAAACAATAAATAACTTGCTTGAAATTAGAGGAGTAAAGGAAGAGAATATACAAACTCCATTTATAGTGGTTCGGTAATATCAGAATCACTATGACCTTACGTCCACTCTCTTCAAGGAACCTTTTTGAAGTAATCCACTAATGATAGTCAAGCAACTTCACAGGTGCTGCCTAAACCTTATAATAATCTATTCCATAAGAAAGTTACAAGGAAATGTTTAATGCCTAAACACTCTAAGAGTTACACTCTTTTTCACTTTAAGAAGGAATGAATAGATTTAAATCAATAAATGCTTACAACTCAGAAAGTTTCTCTCCTTAAAGCTTAAAGCTCAACAATAGCTCAAGAATAAAATTGAAAGTTTGATTCTTACAATAGATATTTTTTTATGGTGTTCAAGATGGTTGTTGAGACTTGTAATGGCTAGGTATTTATAGCAAAAACTCCAAACAGCCAATTCAAATACAATATGACCATTTAAGCATTAAATGCAATTGATTAATGCAAAATAGCCATTACAATACTTGGCATAGTCGACTACAGTCTTTTTGAAAATGAAAACAAGGCATCAAGTAGGTCTTGTAGTCAACTACAGAAAGGTGTAGTCAATTACAGTTTTGATTGAAGACATAAATTGAAACCATGGGACCTTGTAGTCGACTACAACAAGGTTATATGACTCTTTATAGTTGACTACAGAAAACTGTAGTTGGTTACGACAAAGTGTAATTGATTACGGTTCTTTATAGTTGACTACAGCCAGAAGAAAAACTATGTTTTTGCTTAAAATCATTTTAATCTTTTAGCCATACTTGATCTAGGAGCATAGAGAAAGATTAACAAAGAATTTAACCTTTACTAGACTAGTAATCTCTTACTTTGCTTCTAAGTCTTCAGAAATACTTCAAGCTTCCATTGATCGCGCATTACTTCTAATGTGCGTTTCTTTATCCTTAAAATCGAAACAAGACTAGATAAAAAGAATTAGCACAATAATATGTTTTGTCATTATCAAAATAAATATGGGGTCAACATAGTGGTTGTATTTGTCCAAACCGATTAAGAAAACCGAATCGAATTGTTTATTCTCGGTTTAGTTTTAGTTTGAAGTTATTATTATTATTATTATTATTATTTACACTCACTTATTAACTTAAGGTTCAATTCATGTTCAATAATTTATAAACCATTAAAGTTCTGGTTGGTTCCAGTTTTACCTTCAACTCAACTTGACTTGACTGTGCTGTAAAATCCGATATTTCTTTTAAAATTTCATAATCTTGTTTTATGATTCAGTTTTTTTTTCTTTTTAAGGGGGACTCCTAGTAAGAAACAAAAACTTTGGAGTGTTTAAATACTAGAAGGAAAATTAAAGGAAATGGCATGTAAATTAATAAAAGAAGAAGGTGAAGGGTAGAGTGGTAAAAGGCCAAGACTTAGAGGGAGTATATGAGCTAAAATTTGACCTAGAATAGCAAATATCTCATTTGATACTTGGAGAATTCGGCTGAAGGAGAGAGGAAAGAAAGAAAAGCACCAAAATTTTCCTTCCAAAAACCCATTTCTTCCAAACTTTGACCTAGCCTTAACCTAACCATTCAAGATCCTTTTGCCCCCAAACTTTGAAAACCTTCTTCTGCCACCATCTGCTATCTTTCAGCCAGGAAGGTGAGCCTCCACGAGTGGGCTACAGTGGCGTGTGGTCCCCACACTTCGAGCAGGGGAGGAATAGCCCGTTTTGTTCCTTTGGTTTTTTTGTGCAGATTTTGAGGTAATTTTGAAAAGTGTGCAGCTAAAAACTTAAATTACACTTCTTGATGTTGATTTTTAACTTTTATTTGAGGTCATTTGGATTTAATTTGAGGGATTTATGAGTTGTCTAAGTTGGGAGAATTGTGTAGAAATTCTGGAAACAAATTTTCATGTTCTGGGCAGTTTTGTGAGCTGTTTTTCAGCAAGAATTTGAGGTAGTTTTGGGTGCCAACTATTTTAAAGTTAAATTATACTTCCTAAAGTTGATCTAGAACTTTATTTGGGATGATTTGAATTTAAATTGGTTTAGTTTGAAATATTTGAAGTTGGGAGAAAATTTGAAAGAAATTTGGAAATTTCCGTATTATGGAACTTTGGAAGAAAGTAATAAGAGTGTGTAAAGTTTGAAGATTTTTAGGGTGATTGTGTGTACAAAGTATGAAGTTTTATTCTTGTATAACATGATTTTTGAGATGGGTATTGTTAGAGAATTTTACTATGGGCTGTAAATTTGAAACCCTTTTAGGAGTTAAAAGAAATTCCTCTAAGTAAGAGATTTTTTCTTGATTGGGAAATTATATTTAGAATGAATACTTTTCACAAGTTTAGATTTGTTGGTAATTACCCTAAGTTAGTGTCTTGAAATTTAAGTCTATATGAATTGAGAGTTTTATGGAGTAAAGAATGAAGGAAAGAAGGGAAAGAGTGAAAATAGGTGATTAAGGAGAAGAATGAACTTTAGTAATATTTTCTTTGATTTATATGTGTAAGTAAATGTAATGATTGATTTATTATTAAGTGTCTAAGTTTTAAATACTATGCTCATTGGCTATTTGTATATGTAGTTTGCTTTAATTGTTAAAAATGACATTTCAATAGGTGAGGTGGATGATCGTAGTAAAGGTAAAGAAGTGATCCACAGCTAGTGTTTGGCGTAAGGTGAGTATTACCTTACTCTTGGTAAGCATGAATGTTAGTGGGGAAACCAAAACAATAAGGTTACATAAGAATTTTAATTCACTATTTAGATATAATAATTATATTTATAACTATGTGGTAAGATAAGTTAATTAAATATTAATGATGAGAAAGTGATTTCAAAACCTTTGTGCTGAATGTTGTGTGATTGTATGGATTGTTGAGAATTTGATGATGTTCGTCACTTGATTTCATTTGCATTGAAATTTATGGTATGTTATTGAGGGGGGAGTGATGTGTGAGGACGATAGGTCTCTACACACAAGGGGTGAAAAAGAGTACCAAATATATTTGGATGATTGGAGCCAGCCTGGATCAAGGGGGGTTCCAAAAATTCACTGTTTGTGAAATGTACCGGTACGTGGGGAGACGTCCCTGATGGATTATGATTGATTATGAGATAATACATTTCATTGCATCATGCTGCATTGGTATATCATACATGAATTTGAATTACTTGGCCCGTAAGGGGGCATATGAAATGTTTGGTTGTATGGATAAATTGTGATATTTTGATGGACTATGGAATGGCGATTGCAAGTTGGTTGTGGGTCTTATAGGACCGTATTATGATTACTAAGATTGTTTTTTTGCAAAGTTCTAAATGACTATGTATACGAATAAACAAAGTAGAAAGGAAAAAGAAATAATAATAAGCCCTCAACTTTTTCTAACAAGTGATTACTTTGTGTAGTGTAAGAACTCGCTAAGCTTTATAGCTCACCCCCTCTTCCTATTTATAACCTTTCAGGTAAGCTTCCAAGTTCAACGAAGTTTTAGGTGGGTCCATGAGCGTCACATCCTCGGTCATCTTTTTTTTAGTGTTATATTGTATATTAGGTGTGAAGTTATAACCGGCTGGCTGTGTCTTTTTAGACACCTCGTAAAGCTACAACATTATAGTTGTAATCTCTGTATGATCTTAACTAATATATATTAGATGTTGTTCTATTGAAGTATATATTTGTGTGTCCGGGTGCTCGATTTCGAAAGGTAATTGGTACCGTCTTGAGTGGGCCCGCTCGGGATGAGTCGTTATAATTTTGGTATCAGAGCATTAGGTTAAAGATTTTGTAGACTTAAATTCTCATGGTGCGTGATGTATAGAGTAGTTGTGGGGAGTCGGTTGTGTAAAGTTAGAGAGGATGTTGCATAGAAGTGGTAAATCGTAATGGTTTAGGTGGGGATAAGATATATTGAGAGTAATGTTGTGTCGACATATGTTTGGGTGTTTTATGAATTGATGTTGATTGAAATGGCCTCGTTTTGCTATGTTTCGTAAAACCTTATGGGTGATTGCCTTGATGAGAATACTGAATGTAAATGTTTTGATGTGATACAAACACTTCGATTGTTATATCTTTCATATGTTTGTAAAGATTTTATTATGTGGTTTAGTTGTTGGTAGAGATGTGGAAAGGTGAAAAGAGTAAGGGATTGTATTGATTTTGTGAGCATTGGTAAATTATTATTGAATTATTAGTTAAAGGACTTGGAGATATTGTCAAGAATATTTCTCTAAGGGTATGAGGTAAAATGAGTTTTAGTGGACTAATGAACCTTATTGAGTTATAAATGAAATTTTATTGGATGATTTTTTTTTTTTTTTATGCTATCTATGTTAAAGTGCTTGTGATTGATGATTGTGTGAATGCTATGCAATGTTTGATTTAAGAAGTATTTATTGTAGAGATTTTGAAATTGAAAATTGAGGAAATCTTGAGTACTAGGTACGTACGTTTGTATACTCAAGTGGTGATATGGGAGAACGCTAGTTGATTGGATATCGGACCTGGAGTATTCTAAAATTTGAGTTGTGATTATCTATTATAAGGTGTAGAGAGGTTTGAAAAGTGGGAAATTGTATCAATTCGTAGAAATTGTAAGTATCTCATTATGAAGTGGGACTTGAGAAGGGTAATAAAAATATTAGTAAGAGTTTAGATAGATTAACGAGTATAAAAAGGAATAAGACTAATTTATTAGACAAGTAGATATTGTAAGAGTAAGGTATAGTAGGGTTGTTTGCAGTAAAATAAACAAAACAATTTTTTTAAGTGAAGCAATGTTGATGTTAGATAAATCATAAGTGAAGATTCTTTAGTATTTTGAGAGATAGTAAAAGAAGTATGGTTTTCCTAAACAATAACTTTTTGGATAATTAGAATACCTTATGCGATAGATTCGAAGTAAATGATTTTTGTAGAGGACCAATTGGAAATATTTGGAAGATGGAATTTGTAAAAGGGAAAAGTTGTAGCAAACCATGACTTTTGATTATTGGGGGGGGGTGATTAAATGGTTGATGCTAGTTGTTAAGAACTTATTTGAAGATGTAAATTAATGAATATTAATTTGGTTGTGGTAAGAGATGTGTGATGCTGAATTTAGATATTGGAAGTACTTAGAAATCTAATGACTGATGAGTAATTTGTTTTAGATACGGTTAACATATTAGAAGGATGATGATTTGTGAAAGTATGATGTATATGCACAGAAAGGGAGGTTACTAAGTAAAGCGAGATGTTTAAAAGGTGTATTAGAGAAGACCAAAAGTTCAAATAAGATATTAGAGTATTAGAGAAATTATGGTAAAATAGAAGTAAGTATGGAATATAAGGCCAAATGATTGCTAGATAAGGGATTATGGTATAAATATATAATGGAAAGATTGAGATTGAGGCAATTAGTTATAACCCTCAACCATAGTTAATAATAAGGATTTGTCGACTATCAGTAACAGAATAAAATGGAGGTATTGTAAGAGGAAAGCTTTCGACTCATAAATCAATGAAATTTAGAGTACAAAAAAAAAGGAGTATTAGGAGAAATGGTTAGTGAAGGATGTAATTAGAGGGAATAAAGATTATTAAATGTTGTGAATGTATATAGAAGCTAAATGTAAAGTGAAGGGAAAGATTCTAAACTAATCAAAGAATTATTATAAAGCATTAAAGAGTTGAGATTTGACTTTTACTAAGTGTATGAAGAAAATATCAGTTATTATCGGACTAAGAGTCGCCTTTGAGGAATTGTATGAGATTGTATGTTTTGAATGCTAAGTATTGTATATGAAGACTACTAGTTGTAGTGAATTTACGAGGAGTATGGGATTTTCGACATACACCAGTGTGTTAAACTTATGATTTGGTAAGGAAAAGTGGAGAAGTGACGTTTTAAATGGTTTTCAAGAAGGTTTGATTTCTTAAACGGACCGAAAAGAGAAATGAGAAAAGAAAAAGGGTTAAAATGAAAACGAAATAAAAGTCAAAGATTCAAAAATAAAGGTCTAAGTATGAATCGAGATACTACGGGTAAGAATGGGTAGAAAGTTGGAAAGTTGGAAACTAGTTCGTTTGATAAACAAAAGTGAGAAAATTGTTAATGAAAGGACTAATGGTAATGAGGATAAAGGATAGACACTGATGAGTCTTAAATATTGCATATTTAAGCCCTTAAATTATATGTGTTAAGCTCTTAGTTTATATTATTTCACTTTATTTTATATCTTTTCTGTGTTTTGTGTATTTTTATAGTTTTATGGAGAAAATGAAGCATTTCTGGAGATATCAAGCTTCAAGAGCAAAGGCTGAGGATGCATAGTGCGATCGATCGCACGAGATATGCGATCGAGCGCACCTGTGCTCGAGCGCACCTGCCTACAAACGAGCGCATGGTCAACATCCCACATCAAAATATTTACAGTTCAGTACATCTGCGATCGATCGTAACAGACACGCGATCGAGCGCACATGCGATCGTGCGCACAAGACATGCGATCGAGGGCACATGCGATCGATCGCACCATTATGCGATCGATCATACTCGGTCAGTATCCCACATCGAATCTGCAACTCATATTGCTCCGGGACTTCCCCTATAAAAGCACCTACTCACTTCGTCATTCGGAGTGCAATTCCTGGTGCCATTTGGTGTAATCTGGTGGACGTTTGCTAGCATTCTGGTGGATCCTGAAGGCTTTGCTACCACGAGGGGAAACGCCGCCCAACAGCAAGTGGAATTTCTCCCTTGTATAGTAAATATTTCTTTTCATTTTGTTTTGTTTAGTTTAAATGTTTAGCACTTTTATTATGAACTATAGTTTCATAACTATGAGTGGCTAGAATCTTTAACTAAGGTTGAAGATGAAGCCTCGCCGTTGTTTGGCATATTAGTTTCAGTTTTGTTTATACAATTCTGATGTTTTTTTTTAGTATAAATGTTCTGTCAATTATTTGAGTAGAATTTTATGATTGATTGCGTTTAAATTGTTCTGTTGGATATTCCTTGTGTTTCATCTGATGGATACATCAAATTGTTTTTGATTAAATTGGATTTCCTTTGTGATTTGTTAAAAGCGGATACATTTGATGCTTTTGGATTAATTAGGATATTTGTTGTTTTTTGTCTTAAGTTTGATTCATGGAATGTTTTGATAGGCTATTTTTACATGAAGATATATGCTTAATTTTGGTGGGGTGGATTCAGAAACCTTAGTGTCTTTATTATTAGTTTTTAAATCAATTTAATTTAAGTTTATATTTCTTTTGCAAAAATACAACTCAAAATTCGGAACTAGGTTAAAATAGGGTTAGTTTAGATAAAATTATATTTTCACAATGCAATTCCCTGTGGATTCGACCTCGCACTTGAACGCACTATATTGCAAACGATTCATGCACTTGCGAGTAATTTAAAACTCACAACAAGTTTTTGGCGCCGTTGCCGGGGAATTGTTTGGTTTGTGAAATTTTTATCTAAATTAATTTTATTTTTCTACTAGTTAGTTAGCAATATTGTTGTTTGATTTTTCTGTTTGCAATTTTATTTGTTTGTATTTGCATTGTTAAATAAAATAATAATAATAAAACATTTTTTCAAATTTCTGCTGGTTAGGTTATTTTAGTGCTTTCTGTGCGGTATATGCTTGGTCAGAGATCCTTGAATTTAGATTTGATACATTTATATCCCGACTTAGAAAGAACTCTTAGGAGACAGAAAAGTGCACTAGTTGAAAGAGAGACAGTTGAAATGGGGGAAAATTTTAGGAATGCAAATCATCTTGAACATGTAGAGCAACCTAGAGCTTGGAACGTGGACACCACTACATCCCTTAGGGATTTGTTCGCACTCGTTGCGACTAATTCATCCTCTTGCATAGTGTTACCACCTACCAATGCCACCCATTTTGATATAAAGCCACATGTCATCCAACTTCTACCCTCATTTTATGGCTTAGATCTTGAGAACCCTTATAGTCATATGAAGAAGTTCAAAGATATTTGTGCTACATTCAAATTCTAGAACTTCTCTGAGGAGTCTGTCCATCTTCGACTATTCCCTTTTTCTTTTCACGATAGAGCTAGGGCGTGGTTGGATTCCAACACTCCTGGGTCTATCACATCTTGGGAAAACCTGCTTAGAAAATTTTATCATAAGTTTTTCCCAATGTCTAGAGTGAATGAGTGCAGAAAGGAGATTAGTTCTTTCACTCAGGACGAGGATGAGAAGTTCTCTGAGAGCTGGGAGCGCTTCAAAGAGTTACTAATCAGATGCCCTCCACATGGATATGAAAAGTGGAGACTTGTTCAGTTCTTTTACCAAGGGTTGACTCAACCCAACCATAGCATGATCGAGTCTATGAATGGGGGGGTATTCTTAAGTCTGACGGGAGATGAAGCATACAACGCATTGGACAAGTTATCTGATAACTCGCAGCAGTGGGATTTTTCAAGCTGTCGAGATAAGTCCGTTCGTGCTCCCAAGAAAGAAGGCATCTATGAGGTCAGGGAAGACACTGACTTGAGGATAAAGTTAGATACTCTCATTAAGAAGATTGACGCTCTCACTGTGGGCCAATCCATCAATGCTTCCAACACATTCCATGTTGATAGTTGTTCCATCTGTGCTAGTCCCATGCATCTAGCACAGAATTGTCCATCAATGTCTGCTTTTGTTGAGTATCCTACGGAACAAGTAAATGCTTTCAATGACTATCGGAGGCAATCGAATAGATTGTACTCCGAGACGTACAATCCAGGGTGGCGGAACCACCTAAATTTTTCATGGAAGTAGAACCAACCAATGAATCGGGGAGGAGCCCTTCATCATGCTCACAATCAATATCCTCCCAGATTTTCCCCACAAATTCCTATTCATGGTCGTTCTGCCTATTCAGCACCATCACCTGCTTACCAAGCACCCACTCAAACACCAGCGCCAATTTCACAGTTGCTAGAGGACACCCTTAAGGAGTACATGAAGATGACTAGCCAAAATATGAGTGATGTGAGGAGTACAACAGTGGTAAACACCCAAGCAATTGCCAAGCTGGAGAGTCAAATAGGGCAAATTGCAAGTCACTTGGGTGAGAGAAAGAAAGGAAAGTTCCCCAGTTAACCCATGCCCAACCCGAAAAGACAATTTATGGTTGGAAATTCTTCATATCTTATGCACGGGGAGGAACAAGTGCAATCGATTGTTACACTAAGGTCTAGGAGACAAGTGGACAATCGAGTAGAAGAGACCCTTGCTGTGCAGCAAGGGGAAGAAGGTGGCAATAAGGAGAAGAGAGATGCTGAGCCATCTACAGCCACACCTACTGTGAAGGACCCTCCTAGGTCATTTATACCTAAAGCGCCCTACCCCGAGAGATTACAGGCACCCAAGAAAGAAGGGAAGTATGAGGAAATTTTGGAGGTATTCAAACAAGTACAAATCAATATCTCATTTTTGGATGCCATCCATCAAGTGCCGTCATATGCTAAGTTTTTAAAGGACTTGTTCACTATCAAGAGGAGAACGAATGTCCCGAAGAAGGCATTTTTGACCGAGCAGGTTAGCTCAATCCTTCAGTGCAAGCTACCTATCAAGTATAAGGACCCGGGGTGTCCTACTATCTCTTGCACGATAGGAGTCAGCCAGATCGAGAGGGCTCTATTAGATCTAGGAGCAAGTGTGAATCTTCTGCCTTACTCAGTCTATCTGCAGTTAGGGTTAGAAGAATTGAAGCCCACAAACACAACACTTTAATTGGCTGACAGGTCAGTGAAAATACCACGGGGAATAGTTGAGGACGTTTTGATAAAAGTAGATAAGTTATATTTCCCTGTGGATTTTATTGTGCTTGACACAGAGCCGGTTCAGAATGCAGGGATTCAGATATTGGTTATTCTAGGGCGACCATTCTTAGCCACGGCTAACGCCCTGATCATTTGTAGGATAGGGGTGATGAAGATTTCCTTCGAAAATATGACAGTGAAGTTAAACATCTTTGATATCACTAGGCAACCACTGGAGTATGATGAAGTGAGAAATGTATGCTTGATAGAGGAGATTCTTGAGGAGACTGTGAACGAATCAAGCATTGAGGATCCCCTGGAGGCATGCTTTGCTTACTTTGGAGAGGACTTGGGCTTGGATAAGTTACTCGAGCAAGTGAATGCCATTTTGGAGTCTGATCCTCGGGAGAGCAATGAGACAGAGGAGACAGTAGCACCTGAACCCCACAAGAAGGAACTTAAGCCTTTACCATATAATCTTAAGTATAAGTTCCTAGGTCCAGCAGATTGTTTGCCTGTGATTATAGCTTCAGATTTGGGTAAGGCTCAAGAGAAGAAATTATTAGATGTTCTAAGATAGCACAAGGAAGCTATCGGCTGGACCATTGAGGATATTAAGGAGATCAGTCCCTCGGTGGTGATGTCCAAGATACATTTGGAGGAGAATGCCAAGCCAACGAGGGAGCCACAAAGAAGGCTCAACCCAGCTATGCAAGAGGTTGTGAGGGCAGAAATAATTAAGCTATTTAATGAGTGCCAAATATTGTATATTTTGGTGCTTTAATTTATATTTGTTAGCTTAGGAATTTGTTACTTTGAGTTGTTTTCGTTGTTTTACAAGTTTACAAGCTTGGAAAGAAGTTTAACTAAATTGCCAGAATTGCTCGTGCAGATAAGCCATTTTTTAGGATTAAAATGTATTGATTTAGGAAGAACCAGAAGATGAGTCATATATGCTTAGAAAGATCCGGATGTCTATTTTCTGGAGAATTTTACGGATCAATAAAATGATTTTTCTAGAGAAAGTTATGGCAGTTTTAGTAGACAAAGGTCAGGCTGTGCATGATTTCAGCGTGACAGATCAACCATATTTGAGGATTTAACTGTATTGATCCAGGAAGAACAATGAGATGAATGATATATGCTTGGAAAGATCCTGATGTCTATTTTCTGCGGAATTTTATGGATCAATAAAATGATTTTTTTAGAGAAAGTTATGGCAGTTTTAGTAGACAAAGGTCAAAGAGCAAAAACTGGAATCTGCAGTATTCCACATCGGATTGGAAGCATATTGCACTTGCGATATTTTCCTATATAAGCCCTTCTTCACTTCATCTTTAATGTACAATTCCTGAGCCACTTTGGTGTTTACCGGTGGACGTCCGCTAGCATTCTGGTGGATCTCGAAGGCTTTGTCACCACGAGGGGAAGCGCCGCCCGTCAGCGAGTGGAATTTCTCCCATGTAAAGTTATTTATTTATTTCTTTACATTTAGTTGTTTTAGTTTAAATGTTTAGCACTTTTATTATGAATTGTAGTTTCATAGTTATGAGTGGCTAGACTCTTCAGCTAAGGTTGAAGATGAAGCCCCGCCGTTGTTTGGCGTAGTAGTTCAGATTTGCTTGTACAAATCTGACAATTTTTAGTATAAATGTTCTGTCAATTATTTGAGTTAATCTTATAATTGATTGAGTTTAAATTGTCTGTTGGATATTCCTTATGTTTCATATGATGGATACATTGAATGTTTTTCGATTAAATTGGATTTCCTTTGTGATTTGTTGAGAGCGGATACATTGGATGCTTTTGGTTTAGTTGGGATATTCTTTGTTTTTTGTCTTATAGTTGGATTCATTGAATGTTTTGATAGACTATATTTTTAGAACATATATGCTTAACTTCGGTGGGGCGGATTCGAAAACCTTAGTGTTTTTAATTATTAGTTTTTAAAAATCAATTTAGTTTAATTTTAATTTCTTTTGCAAATTATCATCTGAAATTCGGAACTAGGTTAAGATAGAGTTAGTTTAGATTGAAAATATACTTTCACAACGCAATTCTCTGTGGATTCGACCTCGCACTTGCACAACGCTATACTGCAAACGACTCGTGCGCTTGCGAGTAATTTAAAACTCACAACAAGTTTTTGGCGCCGTTGCCAGGGAGTTGTTTGGTTTGTGAAAATTTTTGGTCTGAATTAATTTTATTTTTCTACTAGTTAGTTAGCAATTTTTTATTAAAAAAAAAAATTGTGAGTTGTGTGTTTGCTTTATTCTGTTGTTTCTGTTGATTAGTATCTCATTGTTTTCTGTTGGTGTATGCTTGGTCGAAGATCCTTGAACTAAGATTTAACACATTTAGATCCCGACTTAGAAAAGACTCTTAGGAGACAGAAAAGAGCATTAGTTGAGAGAGAAATTGTTGAGATGGGAGAGAATTTTAATCATCCTGAACATGTAGAGCAACCTAGAGCTTGGAACGTGGACTCCACTACATCCCTTAGGGATTTGTTCGCACCCATTGCGACTAACTCATCCTCTTGCATAGTGTTGCCACCAACCAATGCCACACACTTTGACCTGAAGCCACATGTTATCCAACTCTTACCCTCATTCCATGGCTTAGATCTTGAAAATCCTTATAGCCATGTGAAGAAGTTCAAAGACATTTGTGCTACATTTAAATTCCATAACTTCTCTGAGGAGTTAGTCCATCTTCGACTCTTCCCTTTTTCTATTCATGATAGAGCTAGGGCGTGGTTGGATTCCAACACGTCCAGGTCTATTACGTCTTGGGAAAACCTGCTGAGCAAATTTTATCATAAGTTTTTCCCAATGTCTAGAGTGAATGAGTGCCGAAAGGAGATTAACTCTTTCACTCAGGATGAGGATGAGAAGTTCTCTGAGAGCTGGGAGCGCTTTAAAGAGTTACTGATCAGATGCCCTCCACATGGATATGAGAAGTGGAGACTCATTCAATTCTTCTACCAAGGGTTGACTAAACCCAACCATAGCATGATCGAGTCTATGAATGGGGGGCATTCTTGAGTCTGACAGGAGACGAAGCATACATGGCGTGGGACAAGTTGTCCGACAACTCGCAGCAGTGGGATTTTTCGAGCTGTTGAGATAAGTCCATTCGTGCTCCTAAGAGGGGAGGCATCTATGAGGTCAGGGAGGACACTGACTTGAGGATAAAGTTAGATGCCCTCACCAAGAAGATTGACGCTCTCACTGTGAGCCAATCCATCAATGCTACCAACACATTCAATGTTAAAAGCTGTTCCATCTGTGCTAGTCCCATGCATCTAGCACAGAATTGCCCATCAATGTTGGCTTATGCCGAGTATCCTATGGAACAAGTAAATGCTTTCAATGACTTTCAAAAGCAGTCAAATGGATCGTACTCCGAGACGTATGATCCAGGGTGGCAGAACCACCCAATTTTTTTTTATGGAGGCAGAACCAACCAATGAATCATGGAGGAGCCCCTCATCATGCTCAAAATCAATATCCTCCCGGATTTGCCCCACAAATTCCAAATCATGGTCATTCTGCCCATCCAGCACCTTCACCTGCTTACCAAGCACCCACTCAAACACCAGCGCCAGTTTCACAGTCACTATAGGACACCCTTAAGGAGTTCATGAAGGCGACTAGCCAAAATATGAGTGATGTGAGGAGTGCAACAGTGGTAAACACCCAAGCAATTGCCAAGCTGGAGAGTCAAATAGGGCAAATTGCAAGTCACTTGGGTGAGAGAGAGAAGGGGAAGTTCCCCAGTCAGCCCGTGCCCAACCCGAAAGGACAATATATGGTTGAGAGTTCATCAAATCCTACGCACGGGGCTGAACAAGTACAGTCAATCGTCACACTGAGGTCTGGGACACAGGTGGACAATCGAGTGGAAGAGAGCCTTGCTATGCAGCAAGGGCAAGGAAATGGCAACACGGAGAAGAGAGATGTTGAGCCATCTACAGCCACACCTACTGAGAAGGACCCTCCTAGGTCATTTGTACCTAGAGCGCCTTACCCCGAGTGACTACAGGCACCGAAGAAAGGAGAGAAGTATGAGGAAATTCTAGAGGTATTCAAGCAAGTCCAAATCAATATCCCATTTTTGGATGCCATCCATGAAATGCCATCATATGCCAAGTTTTTAAAGGACTTGGTCACTATCAAGAGGAGGATGAATGTCCCAAAGAAGGCATTTTTGATCGAGTAGGTCAGCTCAATCCTGCAGTGTAAGCTACCCATCAAGTATAAGGACCTGGGGTGTCCTACCATCTCTTGCACGATAGGAGTCAGCCACATTGAGAGGGCTCTCTTGGATCTAGGGGCGAGTGTGAATCTTCTACCCTAGTCAGTCTATTTATAGTTGTGGTTAGAAGAATTGAAGCCCACATCCACTACGCTTCAATTAGCTGACAGGTCAGTGAAAAGACCACGGGGGATAGTTGAGGACGTTTTGATAAAGGTGGATAAGTTCTATTTCCCTATGGATTTTATTGTGCTTGACACAGAGCCGGTTCAGAATATAGGGATTCAAATACTGGTGATTCTAGGGCGATCATTCTTAGCCCCGGCTAACGCCCTAATCAACTGTAGGACAGGGGTGATGAAGATCTCCTTCGGAAATATGACAGTGGAGTTGAACATTTTTTATATCACTAAGCAACCACTGGAATATGATGAAGTGAGAGATGTATGCTTAATAGAGGAGATTCTTGAGGATACTGTGGATGAATCAAGCATTGAGGATCCCATGGAAGCATGCTTTGCTCACTTTGGAGAGGACTTGGGCTTAGATAAGTTACTCGAGGAAGTAAATGCCATTTTGGAGTCTGATCCTCAAGAAAGCAATGAGGAGGAGGAGACGGCAACACCAGAACCTCAAAAGAAGGAACTTAAGCCTTTACCGGATAATCTTAAGTATAAGTTCCTGGGTCCAGCAGATTGTTTGCCTGTGATAATAGCTTCAGATTTGGGTGAGGCTCAAGAGGAAAAATTATTAAATGTTTTAAGAGAGCACAAGGAAGCTATCGGTTGGACCATTGAGGATATTAAGGGAATCAGCCCCTCGGTGGTGATGCACAGGATACATTTGGAGGAAGATGCTAAGCCATCGAGGGAGCCACAAAGAAGGCTCAACCCTGCTATGCAAGAAGTTGTGAGGGCAGAAGATATTAAGCTGTTAGAGGTAAGGATCATTTATCCCATCTCTGATAGCAAGTGGGTGAGCCAGATTCATGTTGTGGCCAAACGTGCTGAATTAACGGTAGTGCAGCATAAGGACGACGAGTTGGTTCTAACTCGTGTTCAGTCAATTTGGAGAGTGTGTATTAGCTACCGTAAATTGAATGCTGCCACTAGGCCTGATCATTTTCATTCCCATTTATTGATCAGATGGCGGAGCGTTTCGTTGGGCACGATTACTAATGTTGGGTCTGGCTGAAGACGTTAATCTTAGTGCTCATGGGAGACACCCCACAGCTTATTATTTCGCATTTTTATGATTAATGTTTGTTTCCAGTATTTTTTGTTTTCCAGTTTTTTTTATTTTTCAGGGACAATGCGTACTTCAGTTCAAGTTTGGGGTATGCTATGAGCCATACCAGTCCAGATAGTTCTCCATATCTCAGGTTAGCTCTTTCCATATTAGTCACACATTGGGGTCAATGTTTAATTTAAGTTTGGGGGTATAGGAGACACATCACACACTTTGTCCTAATTTGTTGTCTTTTCGTCGTAGAGATAAATGCATGCTCATGTTATCGTGAAATTTTAATTGATCTAAACATTTTCTGTGATGTGATGTCATTGGTGAGCATAACATTTTGAACACATGATCTGGTGATAAATTTTTAAAATTTAATTACTTACTTTAGGCATTTTGAGAATTCACATGTTTGATCTAATCTAACACGAGCACATTAGCACAAATTATGTGAGGTATGACACGTGATTTTAATATGTATTTTTCCTTATCTTAACTGAAACTGGATGACTTGTTGGATGAACTCTTGGGCATAGAAAAACATAATAAAAAAAATAAAAAAAAAATTCATTATCAATAAACTTTCCGCTGAGTAACTGGACCTCTTGCCTCAGTAAGCAGTGAGTGTTCACGTCAAAAGGTGGAATTTTGTTTGGTAGTATTAAGGCTGGTTTAATTTTGTAGCCTTTTTTACTCGAGTTAGTAAGTCCTTAGGGGTGTCTTTACACCTAATGCCCTAAAACCATCTGGTTTGGGAGTCATTGACTCAATACTCGCTACATGGGTCAATTAGAAAGCTTAAGGGAATTAAACATAGCATAGCCTTTTAATAAAAAAATAAATAAAAACTATGCCATTTTTGTTCATTCTGATGGGAAATTTGGTGAATCTTGAGACATGGAGACCTTACACATTGGAGTCACTTGGAAGCTTCATTTCTATATGCTAATTCACTTTACACAGTGTCAGACTTGTGATGTCTTAACCTGCCTTTTGTAAGTAATTAGATTTTAACTTTTCTATTCATTGTGAAGATGAATTTATCTTTTTAAGCTTGCTCATGAATGAATATCATGGTGATGTGTGCTCCTTAAATTTTTGGATACCATGAGTGATGAACTTATCTTTATGTTCTTTGTTTTTCATTTAGGTTTTTTTTTTATTATTTTGTTTTGCTAAGGGACTAGCAAATTGTAAGTTTGGGGGTATTTGATGAGTGCCAAATATTGCATATTTTGGCCCTTTAATTTACATTTGTTAGCTTATGAATTTGTTACATTGAGTTGTTTTCGTTGTTTTACAGGTTTACAAGCTTGGAAAGAAGTTTCACTAAATTGCCAGAATTGCTCATGCAGATCATCCATTTTTGATGATTAAAATGTATTGATTTAGGAAAAATCAGAAGATAAGCTATATATACTTGGAAAGATCCGGATGTTTATTTTCTGGGAAATTTTACGGATCAATAAAATGATTTTTCTAGAGAAAGTTATGGCAGTTTTAGTAGACAAAGGTCAGGCTGTGCATGATTTCAACGTGATAGATCAGCCATTTTTGAGGATTTAACTGTATTGATTTAGGAAGAACCACGAGATGAACTATATATGCTTGGAAAGATCCCGATGTTTATTTTCTGGAGAATTTTACGAATCAATAAAATGATTTTTCTAGAGAAAGTTATGATAGTTTTAGTACACAAAGGTCAAAGAGCAAAAACTGAAATCTGCAGTATCCCACATCGGATTGGAAGCATATTGCACTTGTGATATTTCCCTATATAAGCCCTTCTTCACTTCATCTTTAATGTACAATTCCTGAGCCACTTTGGTGTTTACCGGTGGACGTCCGTTAGCATTCTGGTGGATCTCGAAGGCTTTGTCACCACGAGGGCAAGCGCCGCCCGTCAGCGAGTGAAATTTCTCCCATGTAAAGTTATTTATTTATTTCTTTACATTTAGTTGTTTTAGTTTAAATGTTTAGCACTTTTATTATGAATTTTAGTTTCATAGTTATGAGTGGCTAGACTCTTCAGCTAAGGTTGAAGATGAAGCCCCGCCGTTGTTTGGCGTAGTAGTTCAGATTTGCTTGTACAAATCTGACAATTTTTAGTATAAATGTTCTGTCAATTATTTGAGTTAATCTTATAATTGATTGAGTTTAAATTGTCTGTTGGATATTCCTTGTGTTTCATCTGATGGATATATTGAATGCTTTTCGATTAAATTGGATTTCCTTTGTGATTTGTTGAGAGCAGATACATTGGATGCTTTTGGTTTAGTTGGGATATTCTTTGTTTTTTGTCTTATAGTTGGATTCATGGAATGTTTTGATAGACTATATTTTTAGAACATATATGCTTAACTTCGGTGGGGTGGATTCGAAAACCTTAGTGTTTTTAATTATTAGTTTTTAAAAATCAATTTAGTTTAATTTTAATTTCTTTTGCAAATTATCATCTGAAATTCGGAACTAGGTTAAGATAGAGTTAGTTTAGATTGAAAATATACTTTCACAACGCAATTCCCTGTGGATTCGACCTCGACTTGCACAACGTTATACTGCAAACGACTCATGCGCTTGCGAGTAATTTAAAACTCACAACACTATTAGATGCAGGGATCATTTATCCCATCTCTGATAGCAAGTGGGTGAGCCCGATTCATGTCGTGCCCAAGCGAGCGGGATTGACGGTAGTAAAGAATAAGGACGACGAGTTGGTGCCAACTCGTGTGCAGTCAGGGTGGAGAGTGTGTATAGACTACCATAAGCTGAACGTTGCCACAAGGAAGGATCACTTTCCACTTCCATTTATTGATCAGATGGTGGAGCGTTTGGCTGGGCATGAGTATTATTGATTTTTGGATTGTTATTCTGGATATAACCAGGTCCCCGTGGACCCCGAAGATCAGGAGAAGACGACGTTTACATGTCTTTTTGGGACATTCGCCTATCGTCGCATGCCCTTTGGGTTATGCAATGCACCCGCTACTTTTCAGCGGTGCATGGTTAGCATATTCTCTGACATGGTAGAGAGGATTTTAGAAATTTTCATGTATGACTTCTCTATCTTCGGTTCATCATTTGAGGAGTGCCTGCATCGTCTCACTTTGGTTTTAGTGCGCTGCAAGGAGAAGAACCTGGTGCTTAATTGGGAGAACTGCTATTTTATGGTCAAGCAAGAAATTGTACTGGGGCATGTCATATCTCATCGAGGGATTGAGGTCGACAAAGCGAAGGTGGACCTGATTTCCAATCTTCCACCCCCACATACAGTGAAGGAGGTTTGATCCTTTTTGGGCCATGCAGGATTTTACAGGCGATTTATCCAGAATTTCAGCAAAATCGCCAGGCTCTTGTGCAAGTTATTGCTGAAGGATGCCCCATTTATATTTGATGAGGACTGTAAGAAAGCATGTGGGGATCTGAAGAAGATTTTGATGTCCACACCCATTATTCAGCCACCCAACTGGGGTGTGCCTTTTGAGATTATGTGTGACGCATCAGACTATGTTGTTGGAGTTGTTTTGGGGCAGTGTGTTGATAAACTTCTCCATGTTATCTATTATGCAAGTCGAACTCTAAACGACGCACAACTTACTTACTCTACCACTGAGAAGGAGTTGTTAGCAGTCGTTTTTGCATTAGACAAGTTCAGATCCTACTTGTTAGGATCTAAGGTCATTATCTACTCGGATCATGCAGCCTTGAAGTATCTTTTCTCTAAAAAAATATGCTAAATCTCGTCTTATCCGATGGATCTTGCTACTTTAAGAGTTCGACATCGAGATTCGGGATAAGAAAGGTTCAGAAAATGTGGTGGTAGACCATTTGTCTAGATTGATTGTGGATTTTACTGAGGTCGCCACTCCCATTTTTGAGACCTTTCTTGATGAGCAATTGATGCACATTGCTCACAGTCCTGCGCCATGGTTTACTGATATAGTGAACTATCTTGTCACCGGATACATGCCTTTGCATTGGGGGCGGCAAGATAAATCAAAGTTTTTGGCCATGTTAAAACACTTTTTCTGGGACGATCCTTACCTGTTCAAGTATTGTCCCGATCAGATCATCAGAAGGTGTATTCCTGAGCATGACCAATCTAATGTCATCGTCTTTTGTCATGATCATGCCTGTGGAGGCCATTTCAGTGCTAAAAAGGCCGCTGTAAAGATTTTGCAGTGTGGATTTTATTGGCCTACCCTGTTTCGAGACTCTCACACCTACTGTGTATCTTGTGAGTGTTGCCAAAAGCTAGGGAGTCTTTCTAGGAGGAATATGATGCCCCTCAACCCTATTCTGATTGTTGAGATTTTTGACGTGTGGGGCATTGATTTTATGGACTGTTCCCAAACCCCTTTCGTTATTTGTACATTCTAGTTGCTATGGACTATCTGTCCAAGTGGGTGGAGGCCGTTGCGTGCAAGACCAATGACCACAGAGTTGTGGTCCAGTTTTTGAAGGACACTATTTTTGCTCGATTTGGTATGCCTCGAGCAATCATAAGTGATAGAGGTAAGCAATTTTGCAACAGGATTTTTGAGCAGTTGATGAAGAAGTATTTCATCACACACAAGGTTGCCACCCCATATCACCCGCAGATGAGTGGACAAGTGAAAATTTCTAATCGCGAGATCAAACACATTTTAGAGAAAATTATGAACCCTAGTAGAAAGGATTGGTCTCTGCGATTGACTGATGCACTGTGGGCATATCGGACAGCCTTCAAGACGCCAATTGACATGTCTCTTTATCGTATTGTGTGCGAAAAGGCATGTCACATTCCTGTAGAATTAGAGCATCGTGAATTATAACGACCTATCCCAGGTTGGCCACCCCGAAACGGTGTCATTACATTTTGAGAATCCCAGCACGACACATATATGTAGTAGTAAAAATAAATATTACTAAAAGAACTTTACATCAATCCGTAAAATGCATGAAGAGTTACAAATAAATTTTTCATTTTATTTTCTCATTAGTCTGAGGATGAAGACACGTACACGGCTTACAGAAAAATGATTTCTTCTGAACCTCATCAAACTATTTGTTGTTGAATAGATTGATCAGTAAAGATGTGAGATTTGTATGGTGAAGGAAGTGTGAGAAAAATTTTCAATTACTAAAAGAGAAATTGACTACAGCTCCAATATTGGTGTTTTCCTTCTGGTGATGAATGATGTGTGGTGCATAGTGATACGTCACATCAATGATTGGGATATGTGTAACATAGGAAAGTTGTGGGCTATACTTCTAAGAAAGTGAAGACTTATAATAAAAATTACTCTACTCATGACTTAGAGTTGCCTGCCATAGTGATTACTTTAAAAGATTGGAGACATAATCTGTATAAAACCACTTTTAACTCTTTGTCATATTTATTAAAATACATATTTATCCTTACTGTAAAAATACGGATATTACATGCGTATTGGGCTATCAAGCAGCTGAACTTCAATCTTTCCAAAGCTGGCTCACAAAGGAAACTCTAACTCAATGAATTAGAGGAGCTGCGGAACGATGTGTATGATTGTGCACGGTCATACAAGGCACAAATGAAGAAGACTCATGACCAACACATTTTGAGACGAGCTTTTAAGCCGGGTCAAAAAGTTCTTCTTTACAACTCACGCCTGCATCTGTTTCCAGGCAAACTCAAATCTCGATAGACAGGCTCATTTATTATTCGGTCAGTTTTTCCTCATGGGGCCATCGAGATTGAGGATCCCAAGAATGGTAACACTTTTAAGGTAAATGGACAAAGGCTAAAGCCATTCTTGGAGTTGAGGAGTCCGGACATTGAGACGATATTGTTGGAGGATTTTATTTACTCAGATTGAATATCGTCCCCAAGGGAGAGTCTGGTTGAAGACTTTAAACTTAGCGCTCCTGGGAGGCACCCCACAGCTTATCTTTTCTGTTTGTTTATTATTTTACATATTTATGATTAATGTGTGTTTCTAGTATTTTTTGTTTTCCAGTATTTATTTTTCAGGGACAATGCATACTTGAGTTCAAGTTTGGGGGTATGCTACGAGCCATACTAATCCAGATAGTTTTCCATATTCCAGGTCAACTCTTTCCATATTATTCACACATTGGGGTCAATGTATCATTTAAGTTTGGGGGTATGGAAGACACGTTACACACATTTTGTCCTAATTTACTGTTGTTTTTTCTTCGTGAAGATAAATGCATGTTCATGTTCGTCTGAAAATTTTGGTTGATCTGAAAAATTGTGATGTGATTTCATTGGTGAGTTTAAAACTTTGAACACATGATCTGATGATAGAGTTTAAACTTTAGTTACTTACTTTAGGCATTTGAGAATTCATATGTTTGAGCCAATCTAACACGTGCACATTAGCACATATTTGTGTGAGGGTGGCATGTGATGTTAATGCGTATGTTTCTTATCTTAACTGAAATAGGATGACTTATGGGATTAACACTTGGGAATAAAAAAAATGATCATCATCAATAAACTTTTCATTGAGTAACTGGACCTCTTGCCTCAGTAAGCAGTGAGTGTTCACGTCAAAAGGTGGGAATTTTATTCATAATAATCATTGCGAAACTTTCCACTGAGTTATTGGACTTCTTGCCTAAGTAAGCAAGGAGTGTTCACGTCAAAAGGTGGAAATTTTGCTTGGTAGCATTAAGGTCAGTTTAGTTTCGTAGCCTTTTTTACTCGAGTTAGTAAGTCCTTAGGGATGTGTTTACACCTAATGCCCTAAAACCATCTGGTTTGGGAGTCATTGACTCAACACTCGTTACATGGGTCAATTAGAAAGCTTAAGGGAACTAAACATAGCAGAGCCTTATTAAAAAAAAAAAAAAAAAGAATAAAATATATATAAAATAAAACTATGCCATCGTTGTTCATTCTATTGAGAAATTCTGTGAATCTTGAGATGTGGAAACATTATACATTGAACTTATTTGGAAACCTCATCAGTATATGCTAATTCACTTTACATTAATTCAGGCTTGTGATATTTTAGCATGCCTCTTGTAAGTAATTAGGTTTTAAATTCTTATTCATTGTGAAAATAGGTTAGATTTTTTAAGCTTGCTCATGAACGAATCTCATGATTTTGAGTGCTCCTTAAATTTTTGGATACCATGAGTATTGAACTTATCTTTATGATTCTTTGTTTTTCATTTAGTTTTTTTTTTTGTTTTGCTAAGGGACTAGCAAAATATAAGTTTGGGGGTATTTGATGAGTCTTAAATATTACATATTTAAGCCCTTAAATTATATGTATTAAGCTCTTAGTTTGTATTATTTCACTTTATTTTATGTCTTTTCTGTGTTTTGTGTATTTTTATAGGTTTGTGGAGAAAATGAAGCATTTCTAGATATATCAAGCTTCAAGAGCAAAGGCTGAGGATGCACAGTGCGATCGATTGCACGAGATATGCGATCGAGCCCATGGTCAACATCCCACATCAAAATATTTGCAGTTCAGTGCATCTGCGATCGATCGTAACAGACATACGATATAGCGCACATGCGATCGTGCGCACAAGACATGCGATCGAGCGCACATGCGATCAATCGCACCATTATGCGATCGATCGCACTCGGTCAGTATCCCATATCGAATCTGTAACTCATATTGCTCTGGGACTTCCCCTATAAAAGCACCTACTCACTTCATCATTCGGAGTGCAATTCCTGGTGCCATTTGGTGTAACCCAGTGGATGTCTGCTAGCATTCTGGTGGGTCTCGAAGGCTTTGCTACCACGAGAGAAAGCGCCGCCCAACAGCAAGTGGAATTTCTCCCTTGTATAGTAAATATTTCTTTTCATTTTGTTTTGTTTAGTTTAAATGTTTAGCACTTTTATTATGAACTGTAGTTTCATAACTATGAGTTGCTAGAATCTTTAACTAAGGTTGAAGATGAAGCCTCACCGTTGTTTGGCATATTAGTTTCAGTTTTGTTTATACAATTCTGATGTTTTTTTTAGTATAAATGTTCTGTCAATTATTTGAGTAGAATTTTATGATTGATTGCGTTTAAATTGTTCTGTTGGATATTCCTTGTGTTTCATCTGATGGATACATCAAATTGTTTTTGATTAAATTGGATTTCCTTTGTGATTTGTTAAAAGCGGATACATTGGATGCTTTTGGTTTAATTGGGATATTTGTTGTTTTTTGTCTTAAGTTGGATTCATGGAATGTTTTGATAGGCTATTTTTACATGAAGATATATGTGGGGTGGATTCAGAAACCTTAGTGTCTTTATTATTAGTTTTTAAATCAATTTAATTTAAGTTTATTTTTCTTTTGCAAAAATACAACTCAAAATTCGGAACTAGGTTAAAATAGGGTTAGTTTAGATAAAATTATATTTTCACAACGCGATTCCCTGTGGATTCGACCTCGCACTTGCACACACTATATTGCAAACGATTCGTGCGCTTGCAAGTAATTTAAAACTCACAACAGACACTTTTGAAAATTTTTGGGGTGGAGAGTCATCTAAAATGTATCTTTAATATTTTCCTAAGAGAAATACTGATTTGACATGATGTGTAGAGTATATAACATGAAGAATGAGTAGAAGACTTGATCTATAAGGATATATAAAGGAATGGAAAGTTTCTAAGAGAATGGTAAATTTAAGTGCAATGAATATCAAAGGGGAAGTTTATGTGTGTAAAAATCTATTGGTATTTTTCTAAGGTTTAAACATGGTTAAGGTTTAAACAAAAGGTGGAAAAGTGAAGTTCAGCATGTTAAAGGAGTGCACACAAGTGTGCGCGGCACTTTGGAGCAAGGTAAAGGAAGGCACACTAGTGTGTGCGCTTCAACACACAAGCTGAAAAATGTGTGCACACCAGTGTGCACACAGCTAAGAGAGGGCCAGCATCAGTGTGCACCGCACCTCTCCCTCACCAGCGCCACACCACCCAGCAAGTGATGAAAAAGGTGTTTGCCTAGTGCCGCACTGCCCCTTTTTCAGTGCCTAGGCGCTAGGCACACTGAGGCACACATGTACAACTTGGTTAAGCATCTTGTTAGGTGTGTAGATGCAAGGTTAAAATTCACAACATCACTTAGGATTGATGGAGGGCCATTGTTGAGTGGTTATCAAGATCTAAGGGTGGAGAATGAAGCTCAAGATTGGACAAGAAATGGTGCACTATATAAAGGATCACCTAGCTTCATTCTCTCATGACATAAGATGTGAAACACATTGTGATACAAGACACAAGTGTGTGTGTGACAGACATACAAGAGAGAATTGTGTGAGAATGCAAAGACACAGACATACAAGAGGGACTCATTGTAGAGAGGCTGGTTGTAAAGAGAGAGAAGTAGTATAGATTTGATAGAGAGAATTGTAATAATTTTTATCATATTCTTTCTTCTCTTCTTGGTTTCTTCAAGAACTTATGGTTTCTTGAAGGGGGTTGCTGTAACTTGTAAGAACCATTGATTTAGTGAAGAGAGTTCAGAGGAACTCATGGGGACATAGGCATATTTCCGAACCTCGATAACAAATGGCTTGTGTTCTTTTCTTTCTTGCTTTCGATTGCTGTATTTCTTTCTACAAGTCATTCTAGACATGGGTGTTTGGAAGATCACCACCTGGGCATCTTGTCAAGGTAATTTCCAACAAAATCATTGGGAGTTCAAGTAGAAGCAAAGATAAATTAAAAAAGTTATATTTGAGGACAACTAAGTGATAAAGTTGGAGAAGAAATTTGTAGAATAGAGTTATTAGATGTAAATAAAAGTAACTGGTTCACCAAATGCTCAAACAATGTTATGGAATGGGTTGTAGCATATTATAGTTGCTAAGGAGAGACTAGTCAACTTGGAGTCATAGTAGAGAGTAAAGTACTTAACTGTTACTATTAGAGAGTTACATATGAATTTATTGGTTAATATACGGTGAAAAAAAAAGAGAACTTTTTTTAATTGAAGCTTTTGCTTGAGAGATGTTGAAAAGTGAATGAACTCAGAAGTTGAACGAAGAACTAAACTGAAGCAAGTACTAAAATTTTGGTAACATTGTTGATGAACCCTAGGTATAATATTTATTTTAGAGAAGAAGTTATTAAATAATAAGAAAAAGCGAATAGTCAGTAAGTGATTTTGTGGAGAGGTATTTTGGGAGAGATACTTGATTAAGTTATACAAAATTGGAGGCTCTTGAAGCCTGGAGTTGAGATAGAAAAGTAAAGATGTAGATAAGAGAATGAAAAGGCAAAATTTTAGTTTTTGAAGCAAGAACAAAGAAAAGATGTAAAAAGATGATGACTATGAATAATACTTTTGCTTAGGAATGTGTGGTTGAGGGACTAGTTGGATAAATCGAATGGTAGAGATCTGATAAAAATATGAAGTTGAATAGTTGATTAAAGGTCGAGCGCAACTTAGTGAGCAAAAGAGTTTCTAGTAAGATCAGACGAGATTTATTAAAATAGTACGTTAAATTACTCTAGTATTTGAGTAGTTGGTTGGCAACGAAATATAAAAAGTTTAAGTTGATAATGAGATAGAATTTTAATCTTGTAATGTCAAATCTTGAAGAAAGTGGAGAATTTGAAGAATGTACTTGAGAAAGTAAGAAGACTTAGGAAGGTGATAATTTAGAAGTTTTGTGAACTCTGGTCAAGCAAATTTTGAGGACAAAATTTAATTTTATTAGCAGGGGAGAATTGTAGAGTCTGGTTTTATTTTATTTTGTCTCAATACATGTATGTGTCAGCTTTGCACAAATATATACCGGATGAGTCGCACATCATTCTGTTCCAATCCATAGAAGTTCAAAAGGACTTTTCGTATGTGGAGATGCTAGTAAAAATCTTGGACTCTAGGGAACAAGTTCTTCGCAACAAATTCATTCCCTTAGTTAAAGTGCTTTGGAGAAATAGAGGAGTCGAAGAAGCTACATGAGAAAGCAAAGTGGAAATGAAGAACCCATACCCTTATCTATTCCTCAATTCAAGTTAGTTGAAAATTTCGAGGGCAAAATGTATTTTAGCAGGGGAAAATTGTAAAATCCAATATTTCTTTTAAGCTTTCATAATATTGTTTTATAATTCAGTTTTTTTTTTCCTTTTAATGGGGATCCTAGTAAGAAACAAAAACTTTGGGGTGTTTAAATACTAGAAGGAAAATTAAAGGAAATGGCATGTAAATTAATAAAAGAAGAAGGTGAAGGGTAGAGTGGTAAAAGACCAAGACTTAGAGGGAGTATATAAGCTAAAATTTGACCTGAAATAGCATTTCTCTCATTTGATACTTAGAGAACTCGGCTGAAGGAGAGAGGAAAGAAAGAAAAGCACCAGAATTTTCCTTCCAAAAACTCATTTCTTCCAAACTTTGACCTAGCATTAACCTAACCATTCCAGATCATTTTGCCCCCAAACTTTGAAAACATTTTTCTGCCACCATCAGCTATCTTCCAGCCAGGGAGGTGAGCCTCCACGAGCGGGCTACAGTGGCGCATGGTCCCCACGCTCCGAGCAGGGGAGGAATAGCCCATTTTGTTCCTTTGGCTTTTTCGTGCAGATTTTGAGGTAATTTCGAAAAGTGTTCAACTAAAAACTTAAATTAGACTTCTTGATGTTGATTTTTGGCTTTTATTTAAGGTCATTTTGATTTAATTTGAGGGATTTATGAGTTGTCTAATTTGGGAGAATTGTGTAGAAATTCTGTAAACAAATTTTCATGTTCTCGGCAGTTTTGTGAGCTGTTTTTTAGCAAGAATTTGAGGTAGTGTTGGGTGACAACTATTTTTAAGTTAAAGTATACTTCCAAAAGTTGATATAGAACTTTATTTGAGATGATTTGAATTTAAATTGGTTTAATTTGAAATATTTGAAGTTGGGAGAAAATTTGAAATAAATCTGGAAATTTCTGTATTATGGAACTTTGGAAGAAAGTAATAAGAGTGTGTGAAGTTTGAAGATTTTTAGGGTGATTGTATGTACAAAGTGTGAAGTTTTATTCTTGTATAACATGATTTTTGAGATGGGTATTGTTAGAGAATTTTACTATAGGCTGTAAATTTGAAACTTTTTTAGGAGTTAAAAGAAATTCCTCTAAGTAAGAGACTTTTTCTTGATTGGGAAATTATATTTAGAATGAATACTTTTTACAAGTTAGGATTTGTTGGTAATTACCCTAAGTTAGTGTCTTGAAATTTAAGTCTATATGAATTGAGAATTTTATGGAGTAAAGAATGAAGGAAAGAAGGGAAAGAGTGAAAATAGGTGATTAAGGAGAAGAATGAACTTTAGTAATATTTTCTTTGATTTATATGTGTAAGTAAATGGAATGATTGATTTCTTATTAAGTGTCTAAGTTTTAAATACTATGCTCATTGTCTATTTGTATATGTAGTTTGCTTTAATTGTTAAAAATGACATTTCAATAGGTGAGGTGGATGATCATAGTAAAGGTAAAGAAATGATCCACGGCTAGTGTTTGACGTAAGGTGAGTATTACCCTACTCTTGGTAAGCATGAATGTTAGTGGGGAAACCAAAACAATAAGGTTACATAAGAATTTTAATTTGCTATTTAGATATAATAATTATATTTATAACTATGTGGTAAGATAAGTTAATTAAATATTAATGATGAGATAGTGATTTCAAAACCTTTGTGCTGAATGTTGTGTGATTGTATGGATTGTTGAGAATTTGATGATGTTCATCACTTGATTTCATTTCATTTCATGCAGTGAAATTTACGGTATGTTATTGAGGGGGGAGTGATGTTTGAGGATGATAGGTCCCTACCCACAAGGGGTGAAAAATGGTACCGAATATATTTGGATGATTGGACCCGGCCCGGAACAAGGGGGGTTCCAAAAATTTATTGTTTGTGAAACATACCGGTACGTGGGGAGACGTCCTTGATGGATTATGATTGATTATGAGATGATACATTTCATCGCATCATGCTGCATTGGCATATCATACATGAATTTGAATTACTTTGCCCGTAAGAGGGCATATGAAATGTTTGGTTGTATGGATAAATTGTGATATTTTGATGGATTATGGAATGACGATTGCAAGTTGGTTGTGGGTCTTATAGGACCGTATTATGATTACAAAAATTGTTGTTTTGCAAAGTTCTAAATGACTATGTATACGAACAAACAAAGTAGAAAGGAAAAAGAGATAATAATAAGCCCTCAGCTTTTTCTAACAAGTGATTACTTTGTTTAGTGTAAGAACTCACTGAGTTTTATAGCTCACCCCCCCCCCCCCCCCTTCCTATTTATAACCTTTCAGGTAAGCTTCCAGGTGATTTCGGATTTTAAGTGGTGAAGCTTTGAAGTTCAACGAAGTTTTAGGGGGGTCCAGGAGCGTCGCATCCTCGGTCATCTTTTTTTTTTAGTGTTATATTGTATATTAGGTGTGAAGTTGTAACTAGTTGGCTATGTCTCTTTAGACACCTCGTAAAGCTACAACCTTATAGTTGTAATCTCTGTATGATCTTAACTAATATATATTAGATGTTGTTCTGTTGTAGTATATATTTGTGTGTCCAGGTGCTCGATTTCGAAAGGTAATTGATACTATCCTAAGTGGGCCCACTCGGGATGGGTCGTTACAGTGCTTACCCTTCGAATCCTCGTGTTTTAAGCTTGAGCACACACAATTATCTACACCACCCACAACATAAAAAAAATAATCAAACAAAAATAAATGGAGTATTAGTTTTGCTTTTGTTAAAAGAAGGGACTTAGAGGTGGAGACTGTTCTCTCTCTCCATTCTCTGATAAACTTGCGACTTTCACACAACATCTCTGTTACGCAAACCTTAAACTTCCATCGTCTTTGCATTGTTAATTAAGATCACCATTATATCATAATTTTCATTTTTGTTATTATTGTGAAATAAATCAAGGATTTTGTGTTTTCGAATTATTTCCATTTTGGTTGTGGATTGTGTAAGTAGTGGCGGATCCAAGACCTTCAGTCGCAACTTAGGAATTCTTTTGAGTTTGTATGCATGTCATGAAATAGGCTAGTGCGTGTTGATTGATATATGAATATACTATAAGATTGAGATTAGGAGGCACAAATCAATCTCTAAACTCTTCCTAGACTTTAGAAAATTCTATGTACAACATTATATAAAACTTTGTAGACTTACCAAGCCATTGCCTTGTCGGCGTCCAACAAGCACATATGTCGGCACTAAAATGTCCATACATGAACTAACATATTATAAAATCTATTTGTTTGAAAATTATTTCTTTTAATGTATACAAGGAGATTTAGAATGATATATGTATCTTTTCAAATCTTATTGTCTGTGAGTATGGAGGAAAAGTAAACGACACAAATGACATAATTTGAAGGATACTCTTATCCTCTATCTCTCTCTCATCACTCGATCTAAACATGTCTTTATTTTAAGTTAAAAATTTTTGCAAGGGTATTTGCAATTTAATTGACTCATTTTTTTCTCTTTAGTCTTGAGATCATGAATTTGCAATCATCGATTGAAGTTGAAGAGGATGGAGATAAGTGTTCACGTTATTAAACAAATCTATCACCACTTTGAATCCATTTCTACTTCACTTAAAATCTAGTTCCTTAAGCTTTTGTTATTGTTAGGCTACCTTTTAAGGCTCAAAATCAAGCTTGAAAAAGGTATGTTTTGCCCAAATATCCATTGAAATCCATAACCTAACAATTGATTAAATCTCTAATAAGTTGGTTTATTTCAGCTGGACTTGGTGTAATACACGTATTCGTAAAATAAGGGTAAAGAAGTAATTTAATAAACATGATATGAAATTAAAATAATATATTTACGCGAAAGATTTAGTATTGAATAAAATAATGATTTAAAAAAAACAGACGTCCAGAAACAAAAGAAAAAGAAAGAATTTTTTTTTTTAAAAAAAAGTCAAAAAGTCAAAAACCGTGGCAGCAGGTGTTGCCACCTGCTGCCAAGAAAAGGAAAGGAATTTGTATGCCTTACACTTGGGTTTTTACGTGGAAATTAGAGATTTGGGGAGGGAGCTGCTGAGTTGCAAATTTTTTTGGCTGTCGACAATTTTTGTGTTGCAGCCAACTTATATATATACACTAACATGTAAACGTTAGCATATATTTACTAAATTTCGTTTAAGCTTCCTTCAATTTCTCTATTTTTATAAACACTTGGGGACCAAAGAAGGTTGAAAAGGCGAAATTTCGAAGGGGATTACTGCGAAATTTCATAGAGAGTCACGAAAAGCTATAAAAAAAATAGAAGGTAACAACGTAGTGTTTATTTTTGAATTTTTAGCATTTATGAAATTTCTCAAAATTCAAAGTGGGAATTTTCAAATGGTGTGGTTTATGAAGAATAAATTAGAAATTTATTCTAAATGTTATGTCATGTGTTGACAATTAGCAACCGGGAGAAAATTTCTAAGAAGAACAGAAAGGGCAAGGAGGTGATCCACGGGTAGCTTTAAGTGCTACGCGGTGAGTTGGATTTACTTTAAGTAATCTAAATAAAAATGAAAAATCTAGTGATAATATTAAAATAAATTATTAGTTTATGTTTTAGTGATAGATAAAGATTTGGTTGATAGAGATGATATGACTATTGGACACGCAGAAAAATTATTATATGAGAAGAAATATTATTAGAATAATGAGTTAATTTAATAATGATGGTGATAAATAAATTCTTGATGAGCTATGGTTGATGTTTTTATACGAATTTTGAGGAGATGAAATTTAGTGGATCTTGACAAGTTTTGATGGATGATTTGATGTCATTTGGGATGCCATTTAATGGATCTTGACAAACTTTAATGAATGATTTGATGTAATTTGGTATGAGAGAAATTTAGTGGAACTTTTTATATAATTTGAGAAAAATTAGGATAGTCAAAATTAAATATTTGAATTCATGTTTTTTTTTTTTATGTTATTGTTCAGATGCATACTTTATATCATTGTTCATATTGAAAAACTGTGACATCCAGTATGTGCTAGAAATAAAAAGGACACCGTGACAGCCGGTTTATGCTGGAAATGAATACCGTGGCAGCCAGGACAAGCTGTAAAAAAAAGAACCGAGAAGGCAGCCAGTCTAAATGAGAAAGAAAAGAACCGAGAATGCAGTCAGTCTAAGATAATAAAAACATGTCTACATGTGGGAAGATGTTCCCATAATAATAATAATTCATGCATTGCATCTGTTTTAATTATTACTTGTATTATTGAAATGCTGATGTGTGGTGTGTTATTGTGAACTTATTTATAGATATATGAGTCTCACAGAGAGACACTAATGGTGATAAAACCATCTAAATGGTAGATTTTATGATGTGAACCTCATTACGAGGAAATTTTGAGATAATTGATGGTTTTAAGGTGAACCAATAATTAAGAAGAATAGATTGATAAAGAATGAATCTTTTGACATGTGTAGTGATAGTAGAATGCTAGTATCAAGTTGTGAGAGATATAAATGATTAAATATTGAAAGATCGTTTATACAACTGAATACTTTTAGTAAATTTAATTCACTAAGCTTGTGAAGCTCACCCCTCATTGTACAATGATTTCAAGTAGCAGACATGACAAATAGTCTGGTGGGTTGAGAGTAAGACGAAATCATTTTCTGTAAACTATATACGTGTCAACATCCTCAGACTAATAAGAAAAGAAAATAAAAATTTATTTGTAAATATTCATGCATTTTACGTTGTATATTATGTTAAGTTAATATCAGATTGATGTATTTTCCCTGCTGAGGGTTGATGATTGATGTAAAAGAATTTTTGTTAGTATTATTTACTATTTCATATATGTATCGTGCTGAGATTTTCAAATTGTGATGATATTGTTTTGGGGGTGGCCAACCCGGGATGGGTCGTTACACTTGGTTACCTACAACTGAGCTAATATATGTTTTTTTATTTAAGCTTAACAATTTTATTTTGGTTTTTGGTTGTTTTATTTTTAAACTTTCAAAGGCCTACCAAGTTTGATGGAACAAAATATTCAAAGCCATGTATTGAACACCATTGATAGAATAATATTGAACATTTTGTCTACATCAGTGTATAAGAAAAGTAAATGTAAATTATACAAATGGATTAGATTAAACCTTAAATTTTATTTTTACCACAAAATTAAAACTTTGGTGACATAAAATTAATATTGAAAGTAACCAAATAAAAATATAAAAAAAACAAAAAATGCAAACATGGTTGACTCACCTTTTTTTACTTGAGCAAAGGCAATTCTAATTATATATTTTAAAACATTCTAAAAGAATAAGGAGTCTAAAACTTTTTTAAGAAGTTGAGTGGGGTTGATTGCCCTTGCTCAAAGCAATATAGGTCCACCCATGTCCACCAGTGAGTGATGTGTGAGAAAAATTACGTTTAATACTTTGTGTGCGTTACAAAGAGATATAAAGAGAGTCGTATGTTATTATGCCTTACTTTTTTCACGATGGTATCTAAGGACAAAAAAAAACGTTATAAATTGAAATTCTATGACTACCAAACCAACTTAATTTTATTTATTTTTTACTTTTGTACAATTTAAAAATGATATTTCATTTAATTTTTATCTTAAAACTTGAGGATAATAAATAGGAATTCTAGTATATGGTGAGGCGAATGACTGACCTGGGCCCTGCTACGTGCTCAATTATTTGAAAAGGGAAAACGATATAGTAGGCCTAGACAATAAAAGCCCAACCCAGCTTCCAATCCATTATCTCCGTCATCCCGGTTCTTAACTCAGAAATGTCTTCTCCGTTTCTCTCTCTTCAATTTCGAACTGCAACGCCTCACGCCAGACCGTCAGCTCAGCCATCTACCTCCTCCATCGATCGCTACCTTTCTTTGTTTCCCTCCTCCTTTTGATTGTACTTGGGGTAAGAAATAAATGAGTTATCTCCTCTTTTCCTTTTCAGATCCTCACCAAAGCTCACCTTTTTCTCTATTCCTTACAGCTCCACGGCTGAATTTCAATTTTCCTGCGAAGCTATCCCACCAGGCACCAGCAGCTTCTATACTTCTTGCCAGGTTACCAAAACCCTCTTTTGAGTTTTGAGGTTTTAAATTTTTTATTTTTCATGATTTGAAATTGAAATTCTACTATTTTTCTATTTTCTCTATGATATCTTGAGGTATACCTGACTTTTATGGTGTGTGGAACTTCTTTTTTGATGGAATGGTATGTGGAATTGAAAGTTGAAACCCTAGTCCCTGAATGTCAATTGTAATTTGTAAACAAAGCAAGCACCATTCTTTTCTGTAATGGGCTAGGTTTTTTTTTTTTCAATTAGTTTAGGCATTCTTCTATTAGTTCATAGATCTCTTCTGCCTCTAGGTGGTCTGCAATAATACGATTGATTGAGCATTTTAATCTGGTGCTTCTTTGGAGTGGAATGTCTGTGCTTTGTTGCGGCTCATGGGCTGGTTTTTTGATTGAGCATTAGTGCTATTTTTAAGGAGGGTTTGTTGTTTTTTTGGAGGTGTTTTGGATATCTTTGATCTTCTTTCTGTCTATTTCTGCTGGTTCTTTGTTGCTGTTGGTGAACCTGCGTTTTATATTTCTTGGGTGAGGACTCCATCTTGTAATTTGGCATTTGGCTGACTCATATTATTAATAAAACCTGTTATTTGCTGTTAAAAAATACTAAGATTGGATGGATGGGCTTATTTATAATTAATTTGTTCAATATTTGATCATGAACTCATGATGTCAATAAGAAAGAGAGAACCACGATTGCCTTGCTGTATTGTTGCTGCTGGCATGAACCTAGTTGTATTCTTTACTACTTACTGATTTATTCCTTTCAGTACAAAGAAAGGGACATCGAACCCATCCTTGGTTGTTTTTTTATCGTCAGCTAAGTGAAAATGAAAAGGACTACATATATATTTCCACAAGCATAAAGCAACTATATATATATATATATAGAGAGAGAGAGAGATATAGATTCTTTAAATAGTAAGAAACTGATTCACTGAACAAAGAAATTGACCAAATAATGAGATTAACTATTCTTGAGGTTAGAGTTCACAGAGCACGATGCTGACCCATTTCAAGGATTTGGTGTTCAAGTATAGTAAGAAAGGATTAGGAACAATGTAAATTTTTTTTTTTTTTCCGTCTTGATAAATTGGCTAAGTGTTAATGGTAGGAAACTTTTATTGTTTTTGGCTTGCAATATTTAAGTTAAATCATGAAGTCAAAAAGTATAGATTCATTTTTCAAGAAATAGATTGTGGAGAATTTAGAGAGTAATAATGAGACTTCATAATCAATTTGGCCACCATCTCCATGGCTGATGAAGGAATAAATATCTTTGATTAACTTGTTGTAGCTCCCTTCATGGGTGATGGAATTTTATATTGCGTATTTTATATTTAATGTTTTAAAATGACTTGCAATTTTGAATGAAAATATGTATTATTTCGGCCCTTACTAGAGGAAATTCTTGGCTTCGCCCCTGAGTAGGTAGGTACATGGGGTTTTAGTAAATAAGTGGATGAGGTTTCTCTTTGACACCCATATTTTTTTTTTATTTTAGAGGGAGAAATTATAATATAAATTTTTAAACCCTTAAAAATAGTATATACTCTAAAGAAATTTTGAAAAGTTGAGTGGGTGCAGTTGCGCACCCTCACCATAACGTAGATCCGCCCATGTGTGTAGGTTAATTTCAAAATCACGTTTATTTTTATTTAGGTCAGTTGTGAGATCAAACTACCTTATGTAAAGCGTTTACACAGTGATTTAAGTTTTATTGGTTTGATACATTTTTTCCCTTTTCCCTTTAGGATTTTAAGTTGGAGTGCGTGTTGATATATGTCCCTGGATTTTACCAACGTAAAAGTCATATAGGATATGTGGAATATGGAATACGCAAGAATTAAATTAAAAGCCATTTTTTAGGTTTTATTTTATTTTCCTCCTTATTCCAGAGGATTTTAATGTAGGGTTTCTTAAACATGTAATCATATTGCATTGTGATAGGTAAGTTTTGGCGAATTATTAGCCATTAATGGTCTGCAATTAATCAGATATATGAATTTATGTGCAAGAATAGATATATGCTGTTGCTGGAATTGTATATCTAAATTTTAATATTTCTAACAAGCTCATATTGTAGAATTTGATTGGATATATAAGGCTTTTATTTTATTTTATTTATTGTTTTGTGAATTTTTATTCAATCTGTTAACATTTGGGAATATGTTCCATTCAGTGTTGCCTTATGACAAGGAATTGCGAATAATTATATGGATAACTTATATTTTTAAAGCCTTTGTGTCACCCTTGCCAAGTTGGAGTGGATGCCCACATTTATTCAGGATATATGTTGCTCAGAGTTGAGTAGTCAGATGCGAGTGTCGGGTTGGGTATGTATCTAAGAGCCTGACTTGTGAATTTCTTCAAGTTTAAGACAAGGTGATACTGCTTATTAGGGTTCAAAAATTGGACAGGGGTGTGCCGACTCGTTATATATTTGATAGTAATAACGTTTTCAAAATGAAGCAATATGAATGTATATTTTAATATTAGCCTTAATAATGCTGGACGAAGCTAACAGCCAATAATGATGGCCCAAAAAAATTATTAACACCTTAAGAAAAATCAGCCTAATTCACCTATCACCACCTCATTTCTTTGAGGCGAGAATGAAAAGTGTCCAAAGTTATAAGGGACTGTCGGACAAGGATCCCATACTCACACCAGGATCATGCCGGACAAGGATCCCATACCAACATGAGGGTCGTGTTGGACAAGGAACAAATACTCACACCAGGATGGTGTCATGCCCGACGTGGGTGCGTCGCAAAAAATCGATATTATGGGCAACATAGTTCAGGACTATGCACTATAATTATGTGGATTTCTTGGGTGGTTGCGGGTTTAGTAAGAGGCGAAATTTGGGTTTGCAGTGGTTTGAAGGCTCAAAAGGATGTCAAGAAGGCTTTAGATTTAATTCCACTCTCTATTTGGTGGATTATTTGGAGGGAAAGGAACCGGAGGGCTTTTGATGGAATTGAAAGACCTCTTGCAAATATTAGGGATAGTTGGTTTAATACTTTTAATTTTTGGTTTAAAGTAAGTCTCTTTGTAAATATTGATGATCTTCTAGATTTTGTGGAGTTTCTTCACTGTAATTAGCCTTTGGCTCTGAGTTGCACTCTTTTGGTGTTTTTTAATAAATTTTTTACTTATAAAAAAAAATAATTATGTGGATTTCTGTTTCCTTGTTTTGCTGAAAGCAATTTCCAGTATGGTAACACAACTATTCGATGATTTAGCTACCTATGGTGCAGAGCATCAGATGTCTCACTGCGGTTGATGAACATTATGTGTCAGTCTTATATATTGTATCGTTTTAGTTAATTGTAGCAGGATAATTTGATACACGTTAATTATATGCCGGTTTCACACTGTCATCATTTGTAATATTCATTTTTGTTTCAACATAAAATATTAGAATTTTATACTTTAGTTTTAGAAACCTGGTTGCACATCTCTACCAACAAATAATTAGTTGTTCTTGTTATAACCTTATGCAGGGGAGCAAATTGAGTGCTGACAATCATATGCACTCACCAAGGAGATTCTCGAGGTTCAAAATCAAATCAAGGTAACGGATTCAAAAGTATCTGTGACGTATCAATTTTGCTTATTCTTATGGAGTGTGTGACAAAGTGACTGGGGATTTCTATCCGGTGTCTTGCTTTTGGGTGTACTGGAAATTGTGCATGCTCATTGATGATTTTACTTTAGGGTCAATTTAATGATATCTTTGTGGCTGAACATATAGATTGTTTTGCTAAGTTCTGGGAGACCATCTGATAAGGGAAGAATTATGCTCAAATTTCTTGGATACTGAAGCATTATTATTACGTTTATTAATGTGAAGCAGTTCACTTTACATGATAACTTTTTCTGCTGCTTCACTTTTATTTTGCTTGTATGTTTGGTTTGCGCCCCTTATTTCCTGGCAGATTTAATTTAAATTTTTTTGATAGGTAAAATGTATTGAAAGCAGCAAGAGGGTGCAACCTTAAGACAAAGTCTATATACAAGATAGAATTTTCACAAAATCTAAAAGATCTACCTCATTTAATTTAAATTATATTACATCCTAATGAAAAAAAGCAGTTCTATTCAGTTAATTGTTTTTGCCAAACACCTTAAACCTAGGATGCAAGAGCGTAGAATGGGAATGCGAAAGCGTCGATTTTCAAAAACTGTTCGAGAGCGCTTCCAAAGCGTTTATATAATATATATAAATTTTATAAATGAATCCATATAACAAATATATTTATTATATAATACTTTTTAGAATTGAATTTATTTATTATTTTTGAAGACATAAACAGATATTGTTGTTGTTCATAATAGTTTCCCAGTAGATATTAAACTACGACTAGATCATACAAGAAGAATCAAGTGGCGTGGTGGTTAAGCTTGGGTTTCTCTAGCAGCCTATCTCAAGTTCGAACCATGCCTCCTGCTTTTTTCAACATCTGGCAACATAAATAGTGAATCTGCCTCAGAATTTGCGCGCTTAAATTTTGGTAGTGGAAGTTCCACACAGATTCGCACTGATACCTCCAATCTGCAAATTGGGGTCCAATTCGTGGGGTCCCTTGACGATTCCTGTATGTCAGCCTTAAACCATGAATCTCATAGATACGTTGTTCAATACTACTGAGACGTACTTGTTTACACGAGTGTCTTGGCACTGAAATTCCATGCGTTAATGGCAACATGTTTTAAATTATCATGCTGATTGGTGTACTTTTAATTTAGTATGCGTATTACGTGGTTTAGATGGATAGTGAAGCTAGTCAACAACCAAAGCAAGAACGCTCAAGAACAAGGTGGACAGCATCTCTTGATAAGATATTTGCAGACTTGGTAGTCAAGCAGATTCAAGAAGGAAACAGATCAAACAATGTTTTTGACAAGAAAACATGGAATCATATACGTGATGAATTCAACAAGCAAACAGATCTCAACTTCAATAACAATCAATTGAGAAAGCACCTGGATGTCCTGCGGCAACGTTTCAATGTTCTAAAGTCAGCTCATGATCAAAATGATTTTGCCATTGAGGATTCTTGTTGCATTGGATTTGACCTGTGGGAAGATATTGGTGTATATTTCTTTCCTTTGAGAAGTTACTTTGTTTCTTCTTTTTGACAAATTTTTGTGCATTGTTGATAGATTTGTGCTTACAGGTACACCCGAGACATGAAACAGTTAAAGTTAAGGACTGTCCCATTTATGATCAGCTGTGTGCAATATTCGTTGACACATCAGCTGACGGGAAATACGCTCAGTCGAGCCATTTTGAGGGATTGGACAAATCTGTTGGAAATCAGACTGCTGACTTAACTTCATGTCCAGAGGGTGGAACCGTATGTTCTGTGAATCCGTCAGCTTCAAAATTAGTGCAAGGAAAAACTTCATTGTCGGAAAAGTTTACTAAGAATACGACACAGAGAAAAAGGAAGCGGCTATCCGAGACACACTCTTTGGGCCAAAGCAGAATGGATCAAGAATCAATTGAAGCTATGGCAGAAGCCTTGTTAGAGATGGTTGCTGCTTCCAAGTTGAGGACAATTGTAACCACAGAGACTGATCACAGATTTAGTATAACTAATTGCATAAAAGCACTGGATGAGATAGAAGGTGTAGATGAACAACTCTATTTTGCAACTTTGGACCTCTTTGAGGACCCCAACTTAAGGGAGACATTTATATCTCTGAAAGGTGACAAGTTGCGGCTGACATGGTTACAAGGAAAGTGTAGTAGACTTACCAATGCTATCTAATTAAGTTAAATGGTTCCTTTTGACGCTTTTGGAGGTGTAAACATCCTGCTATAGTTTAGACTCAGTGAACCAATTTGTTCTTGTTGGCTTCATGGTTGATGGATGGATATTACCGGAGTGAGAGGCATGCACAACAATGTACACCCTCCCATAGTTATTCAACTAGTGGTATTGCACATACACTTGCATTTTGCGCTGGAATGATGTGATTGTCTACCTCTGAAACAGCAATTGAACCGTATAAAGCGTGAGCTTTGAATCCAAGCTAATACACTTGCATTTTGCGCTGGAATGATGTGATTGTCTACCTCTGAAACAGCAATTGAACCGTATAAAGCGTGAGCTTTGAATCCAAGCTAATCGTTTTGGCCCAAAAACACGTTCACATTAGCATGGCTCTTTTTGCATTCTCAATGAGTAGTTCAACTCTCTTGGCCAATATAAGGTGCTGGCTTATTGTGCACTCTGTCCTGGTTATGCCAGAGCCATCAATCAATTTTCACCATTTTATATTTAGAGATTTAAGTTTCTTTTATAGTGAAAATAGCAGATAAGGCTCTTCAGAATTGACTGAAATGAGTTAAATTTGAGTCTCAATCCGAAAGATCATTGAAATGCTACGTAGAATCTCTGTTACTTCAGTTTATTTTGTTTGGAGTGACAATTAGTCACCAAGTTGCACTTTTCAGGTTTGGTTGTTTGGTGCAAACATCTTATAATGCGAAACAACATATATTACCAAAATTTGCATCCACGTAGTATGCAAGTATAATACTGAGTATTATTTTTGGGGCTGAGAACTATTGTCAGCGTACGGTTTTGTTTTCTATCTTCTGTTCATAAAATTAAAACCATTGATACAAATACTCTGTTTTCTAAAAGAATCCAACGTAACTTTTTCATTAGAGGATAAATTATATAAGAAATATAGTAAGCTACTTAAACCTTATCTGTTCCCAGTTATTGACAATATGGCTTCATCGGAACAATAATCATGAAAACCTATAATTTGATTCATGATCAGTAATCAAATTCATAGAACATAGAATTGCAAGAAATATAAGTTTACTGAACCATCGGCCACACCTCTTTTTCTCACCTTCAACCCAGATATATATAGAGAGAAAGCACATTATAGTAGCTTCATTTAAACAAAACCAATGCCAGACAGTTCAACTGCAATTCTAGGTTGACCGGATCATGGCATTCTTTTCTCTTTTTTGAGTTGCAGTCACCTGCAAAGAAAGCAGATTAAGCCCGAGTGAGCCCTTAGTTCTAGACCTACTTAAAACGCACATGCATAACTCAAAGAAAAAATCATAAAGGAACACTGACCTGCACATGATGTATTCTTGTTAGAAAAAAATAGTTACACACTCCCATCGTTTTTCGGTTCTAAACTCTCGTTTTGAAATTTGTAAAAATCCAGCATTTCTTCTTCTACAGGATGGGTTTTGCCTACTATGGAAAGGCAATGTAAAGGTGCTCCAAAGTCAACCATCAGCAGTTGCTTCATAGTCCCCGCAACTATCATTTGATCCTCACATCCTAGCCGAGCAAAACCAACGCAATCTGTGTCTTTGTTATATGCTGCAAGGTAAATATAATATAAAAAAAGATGCAACTAGTTGTGCCTGTTCATATAGTTCTTTTGCAATACAAAGTAATTTGTTTCTCCCTCTTAGTGAAGCATGTCCAAAATGATAATAGCATCATATCATAAAGTGCCAGGACCTTAGAGAAGCAGGCAGACACCCGACTCCTCTGGGTTTCCATAACTTCAGTTCCCTAACGATAAATTATCAAAAAAAACTCACCAATAAATAATGAGATGAAAAAATTACAATATTCTAAGCTAGTTTTTGGAAATTGGAAAAATTTTAGCATGCTCAAACCATATTTTGTCAAAATGGAACTAGCAAATCATAAACTTCTTGTAACAAAATGGAAATTAGGCTTGATGATGCCAAATCCAAACCCCATATCTGATACGAAATCAAGTCACTTGCAGAAAAAGGGTATCATTAAGCGCTTACTTTAAAGAGCCCTATGCATATTGGATTTTCTGATCTTACTGGGGACTTATACAGAAGAAAGTAAGAAAATAGTGAAAATGTGTAACCTTTACTGGATTCTCCACCCATTTGCTAAACCTCTAAGAGCTGCTCAATGGCTGTGTTTATTGTCATATATCTGGGTGGTTCGTACTGCTTCTTTCCTCTGATATACTCAATGAGTAACCAGAAAAAAATAGATTATGCGAAGGTACAAAAGTAGAGGCAAAAAGGCATTGTAAGCATTAATTAAAACTTTAAATACAGACCTGCACAAAGATTCCAGAGAAGGTTCTTTCACACGTATATCTACAGTGACAAGACATCTGTTAGATTTTTTTTAATCAATTTGCATAAAACAAAACACATTTATCAGTTCACACCCAAATTTTAGAAGACTTCCTCTTTTGATATATACCGGCCAAGTGAAGGAGTGATATATGGGATCCATAACGGATATTCAATGTTACAACTAACAAAAAGGCACCATCGTTGACCTGACAAACAACTCGCTATATAGTCAGCTGCAATGTTGAGGGATAAATGCCTAACAGAAATGAATCCTAACACTCCTATATTTGAAATAAAGGGTCGTTCAAATGCTGATTCGTTGAAAAGACGCCCAAATTTATATACGTGCAGTTCCAACCAAGAAACCCTAAATTTACTTGTCCCAAGTCAGATTCAACAACGGCCTAAAAGTATTTTCCATCAATTGTAGAAGCCCTTACGACTATTCATAATTAAACCTGTGTCTACAATTAGCAAATTATTTCAGCATACACGTTGTTATGCAGTTCCAGTCTCTCTTAAGCTATACACCGAAGAACAAATTCTATACTCAGGGAACTCAAGGGTAAGTTCAGATCTTCGAAAATTTGAAGAAAAGGAAAATCAGAAGGAAAATTGAAAAGAAAGGGAAAATTGAAAACAAAATAGAGAACATTTTTCTTTGTTTTGTTTGGATATCAAAGTGAAAGTTGGAGAAAAATATCACAATTTAACAAAAGAAGTAAAAAAAAAAAAGGTTTTCAAATGAAATTATTCGTTTTCATTTTCCTCCAGATATTTTTTTCTTTCGCACTTTCCTGAATCCAAACATATCCCAAAAGACTTGAGCTATTATGGTTAAAAGAATTTCACATTCTCACCTAACAAGCAGAGTGTATGAAATCCAAGAGAGCGATTTCTCTTAATCTTCTCGTAGAAGCTAGCAGGCCTCCATGTTTCAGTGAAGAATGGTATTGACACTGTCTCTCCATAGCGATAGAGTTGCAACCCACAAATCCCAACGGCATTCATCACGGAAGCATTGTGTAACACCTTCACATCAACCCCTAATTTCTTTGCTCGAACAACAAGATCACTGTGTGTTGTAGCTCTGCGTTAAAAATCAAATCGGAAAGTGGGCAAAGAACTCTTAGAATTAAAGTAAAACCATAGAAATATAAATCACCCCAAAAAGAAAAGAATCCAAAATTAAATAAAAATCTCAATACCCAAAAGGGTCTCCAACAACAAGAAAAGCCACATTAGATAGACGAGCTTCATTGAGAAAATTGTCGGCCTTCTCTTCTACCATCTTTCTGTTGGCAAGAGTAACCGGTTTCCCATAAAGCTCTTCCTGGGAAAACCCCAAAATTCAAGGAATCAAAGAGTTTAATTAAAACATGTCTAATAAAACATAAACAGAAGATTACAATTGGGATTAAAAAGAGATGGTAGTACCAGAGTGGAGAGACCAAAAGAGAGCAAGGAGGTGTAGGCTTCTATGTACACCTTCTCGCATTTCTTCACTGCTTCTAGTCCTCTCAACGTTATGTCTCTCTCATCCCCCAAACCCAATCCTACAATATATAGCATCTCTCCTACTAGAAAATCACCCAAACAAAAAGATTAGGGAAGGAGAACAACACAACTGATAAGCAAGATTTGGATTTGGTGTAGTTTAAGGTAAGGTGTGTTATCTCTTCAAGGGAAGAGTATGTAGAAGAGAGAGGATCGTTTATGTTGTTGAGGTCTAAAACCGTAGCTAGTTTCAAGTTCTACTCTCCAGTCTCCAGCAACGAAGGAGATCTAAACGCACAGCCTTAAACGGCTCTCTCATGTAGCGGGTTTGTATTTTGTGATACGGCACTGGTTGATGAACAACTCAACTATTTGAGTCATTTGATCAACAAAGTAGTGTCACGTGCAAGGTGCAATGACATTTCCTCAACAAGTCACAAAAACCAGATTTGCCTTCTATATGCTGGATCTGAAGGAAGCATTATGTGTTGGTTGGGCTCTCTAAAGGCATGAAATCTTAATAAAGTCCAAGCCCATCTTAAATTGGTTCTCTAGTTATCAATTTCTCTAACATTTTGTTTTAAATATTAAAATAAAATATTTTGGTTTAGATTTGTGTCGATGTGTTATTTTAAATTTAATAATATTTTTAAATACATAATTATCAAATTACATATATATCTTTTTAAAAAATAAATATAGAATATAATAAAACCACAATTATTCAAACATAAAATTTTAAAGATAATATATTAACCAAAACCAAATCATAATTATCATCTAAAATTCAAGTATTAACACAACAACACCAAGTTCCCTGTTATTTTAAGAACTACAAATCCAAAGTAATATTAACTTGCATTACAAAATTTTTAAACTTAATTAAATATGTCGTCGTAAAAAAAAAATACCTAAAAACAAATTTAAATAATAAAGAAGAATAAAAAAAGGACCAAAATAAAAGGCAAAACAAAGCGTATTGGTAAAATTTCTTTGCGTTTACAAACTATCCAAACAAAACGAAATTTATAATCTATCTCATATTCTTTAGGATCTATCTATTTCTTTAAAAAAAAGTATGAATTTCACTTCAACTCCCCAAAATTAAGGATCAATTACAAAAATTCACTAAGCTTAGGTGAGAATTACACTTGCATCCTTGAAATGTATCATTCTGAGGACTAAACTGAGTAAAATCTATAAATTTAGAGAAGAATAGTTAGTTTCAAGAGATTTTCAAATAAAAATATTTTAAGGATTTAAGTGTAGGTCTTTGATTTAAAGGGTTGTAATTATATTTTTCTTTTAAACCCATTTTATTTATAATTTACCCCAAAATTAATAACCTAAATCTAAAAGTCATCTTTGAGTTTGACAGTAAATCATGGGTTATTGGGCGTATGATTGATGATAATCTGGTCATTAATATGAGACATTACCTTGTTTTCTCTGTTCAATTAATTGAGATTCATGATAATCTTGCATTACCATAATTACCCACCCGAGATTACAATCAGAGGACCGTTTGGGTACATTTTTTAGCCCAAAATACCTCCACTTAAAAAAATAATATTATGATAAAATATAATAGTATGAATATAAAATATTATAATAAATATTATGATAACAACATAATAATCCTTATAATAAGATAACATTTTAAAAGAGTGCTAATATCAAATATTAGCTATAATAATATAATATTAATTATATAATAAATATACTAACTAAATAAGATTATAATAAACTAATATGGCACTAAAATTATATAAAACATAGCAAATAATATATAATAAAATACATAAGAACAAGAAAATATATTAAATAAAAATTTACAGAAAATATATAATATAGCATAACAATTTAATAATATAATATCAACTAATATTTTTACAATTTTGTTATATTATTATTATTTAATAATAGTATAGATTATGCTATATTTATTATGTTTTACATTTATTATGAAAACTATAATTATTATTATATAACATAATAAAAAAGATCATATAGTAATAAATACATAAAATATAATTTAAACAATAGTTTATACTATCAAACTAGTCCTCCCATTTGAAATGACCTTTAAATCATGAACCAAATTGTTAATTGATGTGATCTTCAAAGATAAAAATGTATTTTTTTTGGTGAGATATGGTGGTCAAAGCCCATAAACAAAGGAGACTAGAGAACAAACCAAGGCTTAGTAAAACCTGGGCTCACATCAATGGCATGGTTAGCCAACCAGTCGACACACATTTTCCCTTCGCTACATTGTCAATCTCATTGGTGAAGATTCTAATAGGCAAAGATAAGAGCCTATTCTGGATGGTTAACTTAGACTTAAGCATTCATGAGTTCAACAACCACCTGTGACTCAAGGTCGCATATCACATGCTTGAACCCCATGTTCCAAGTAATCTTGACCAATCATCAGCCCCCGCAACTCAGTTGTGAGCACTTAGAGTGTCCCAAAGATTCACAAGAAAACCCTGTTGCCAGTCACCCACTTCATTCCTTATAACGCCCTTAGCAGCTGACCTTTGGTTTGCCTTACGACTCCCATAAGAGTTCATAGTCACTTATCCACTCGATAGGGGTTTCCAACCCCAAGAACCTCCATACATCTAGTGGGAGCCCACCTTTTGATCATTGCACGCTTAACTTCAGGGGCTCTCAACTGGATACAGTGTGTTCCCCTGCTCGGCCAAGTGAAATCTTATTCGAAAACAATCTTGTTCCTCCACCGCCAGGAATCCCAGAAAACCTGAATAAAAACCGTGGGATCAACGATAGAGGCAGTCATAGAAATAATACTTAAGGATCTAGTTCTCGAGTGGATAGGAGAAGAATTAACTTCTATTACTGGGAGGGACCATATCATACCAGACTCTCTGAGAGTAATTGAAATCACACTAAGGTACGAATAGCCAATTCATCTTGTTCATGACATCTTGAGCAGGTAGCAGAAAGAGAAAAGCCCCATTTGAACCGCACCAAATTGGTTAGTAGGCAATCTCTAGTTGCCAACAAGAGAAAGAATTTTGGCCGAAGAAGGTAGAGGGCCTTCCAAAGTCTCTTCTATTTAGGATTAGAGTTGTTATTAGAGGTCTAAAGGTCATACACAAAACTGAAGGAGAAAGTACCACTAGACGCGTTAGTCTAGTAGCAACTATCATTTCTTTTAAACTCTCAATACACATATTTGGCCAGTATTTGCTTAGCCACCATTCTGGGAAAGAAGAAGCTCAAACAACTCAACCTTCTAAACCCCGTTTAAGTAAACTACATCAACCACAAATTTATTCCTATTTGCCTTTGGGATAGTACCTAATGAAATGTCCTTGAGAGGTTTATCACCAGTCCACAAATCATGCCATAACAAAGTACTTTTATCATTGATGACATTTTTCCTAAAACCCGGCTTAAGCGAATCTTTGCTGTTGAGAATACTTCACCAAGTGTGAGAGGGGTGACCAGCAGCTCCCACAGAGAAGAAATCTTGAACTTGGAGATATTTAGAATGAAGAACATTAGCCCATAAACTAGTATTTCCACTAACCAGGCCCCATCCAATTTTAGACAAGAGGGCCAAATTAGTTGCTCTTATCTTATAGATCCCAAGTCTTCCATTATCCTTCGGATTACAGACTTGATCCCATTTGACTAAGTGAAGTTCTGGCTTGGTCCTGATGCTTCGCCAGACAAAGTTTCAATTTAAATGGTCCAGATTATCATACAACGCCAAAGGGAGTTTTGACGTTTGCATTGTGTAGATAGGAATTTAAGTAGTAAAACATTTATAAGGGTAGTTCTGTGTGCCATTGACAAAGTATCAGCCTTCCAACCTAACAACCTGCATTTCATTTTATGGAGGATCACTTCGTAAGTTTTCTCAGTCACACGTTTGTGAAGAATGGGAACGTTAATATATTTTTCCAAATAACGAGGGAGAGAATTACCACTAAACCTAATCAAGTGTGTCATTTCTCTACTAACATTTGGCGAAACAAAAAGCTTGGATTTTTGGATATTAACTTTTTGCCCTGCCCATAAAAGCTATCAAGACAATTCATCATAATAACTTCCATATGCTTTGGGCTAGCGTCCCCGAAGAGAATTAAATCATCAGCTAAGAAGACATGGGAGAAGGTTGGGCCCTTCCTAGCCACTTTAATTAGTTTTGAAATTCTTCCACTCACCTCGGCCTAAATAATGCGAGCAAGTTTCTCGATGCATAGAACAAATAAGTATGGTGATAACGGGTATCTATGATGAAGACCCTAGAAGGTTTGAAAGAATCTTGTTGCTCTTCATTCCAAAGAATTGACATTTGAAAAGTAGTTTCCATATACATTATAATCCACAGCCAAGAGCTAAGAAGCCCAAGTTCCATGAGAACCTCTATGATGAAATCCCAACACAGTTTGTTATAGGCCTTTTCAAGGTCTATTTTTACAGCAAGGCTTCCCCTCTTACCTTTTTACTTCTTTATGTAATGAATAACCTCATAAACTATAATGACGCTGTTTATAGTATGACTTCATGGTATGAAACTGCACTGGGTAGAGCAATTAAGGAGGGAAGGATCTTTTTGAGCATCTGCATAATCACCTTCGAAATAATTTTTAAGGCCACATTGCATAGGCTAATGGGGAGAAATTGATTGATCATATTCGGATTGTCAGTCTTTGGAAGTGTAATACTCGTATTCTTAAAGTAAAGGTAAAAAAGCAATTCGATAGATATTACATGGAATTAAAATAATATATACATGAAAGATTTATTATTGAACAAAAACGATTCTTTTGAAGAACAAAAAAACAAAACCTGGAAGTGTCCAGGTTTGGTTACAAAGGAGGAAAAAAATCCGGACACCTGGAGCCGTTTGCTACCATAAGGAAAAAAATTAAGAAAAAAGGGGGAGGGGGGAGGGTGGCAAAATAGGCATGTTGGACAACAAGAAGATTTGGTGGCATATGTTTAAGGTTGAATATAAAAAACATAGTTTTTTTTTTTTGTTTTTTTTATATTTCTTACAAAATCCCGTTTGGTTTTTTTCTTTCTTTAATTCAAATTTCTTAGCAAAAGGTTATAAAGAAAACTTCTCCAGTATTAGAAATAGTACGGTCATTCAATCACAATAGCAAGACTTCATCATATTTGAGGTGTTGGTGATAAGCAATCTCAAGAAATTGCTGAAAAGAGCAGCAAAGGCAAGAAAGTGATCCACGGGTAGCTTTAAGTACTACATGATGAGTTAGATTTACTGTTAGTAACCGAAATCAATAAAAATATGAATTTATGATATTTGAATAAATGGTTGAATTATAATGATTTAACAATGTACTTTTCGATAAATATGGTAATTGATTTGGTTTATTGATTATGGATTTAAAAATATGTTGAATATTAATTATATGAATAAATTAAAAATGTGTTGAAAAGTTATATTAGGAAAAATATTTTTGAAAAGTTGATATGATATATGAGGAGATAATTTAATAAATATGATAAAAATAATAATTTTGAGAAAGAGCTAGATAATTGAATTGAATGTTTTGATGTGTGCTTGCTTGCATATTATTGCTTATATGCATAAAAGAAAAGACCAGGAAGACAGCTGGTTTAGCTAAAAAGATCGAAAAGACAGTCGGTCTAGCAAAAAGAAAAAGAAAAGACCAGGAAAGTAGTTGGTCTAGCTGAAAGGACCGAGAAGGCAGCCGGTCTAGCTAAAAAAGCCAAAAAAAAAAGACCAGAAAGACAATTGGTCCAGCTGAAAAGACTGGGAAGGCAGTCGGTCTAGCTAAAAAAAAGAAAAGACCAGAAAGGTAGTTGGTCTAGTTGAAAGATGTTAACATGTGGGAAGACGTTCCTAAATGATAATATGAAATGATCTGATGAGAAAGAAAAAAAGATAATTTAAATTCATGCATTGCATTTGTTTTAAATATTGATTATTATTGATTGAGATACTAAAGTATCAGTCTTGATTGTGAAATTATTGATTGATAAATGAGTCTCATTGAGAGACAAATATGATGAGAAAGAAATACAAAAGTATGATATAATAAAAATTATTTGATTGATTGATTATATGATGTGAACCTCATAACGAGGTAAACAATGATATTGAATTGATAGTCTCAAAATGATTAAATATATGAGAAGAAAGATTGATATATTTGATGATTAATTTAAGAAGAGATTAATAAATGATGAGAATTATGATATGAGTAGTGATAATAGAATGCTATTATCGAGTTATATGAGATAATAGATGAATGAATATTGGAATGCTATTTGAAAGATTGAATTATTGTATATGAAGAAATAGATGATTAATAACAGTGAATTAGAAACGATTGAATTATAAGATGTGACCGGAAATATATAGTCAAGTACTTCTAGTAAATTTAATTCACTGTGCTTGTGAAGCTTACTCCTCATTATTAAATAATTTCAGGTAGTGGGTAGGACATATAGAATTGTGAGTTGAGATTCAATCTTAATCATTTCCTGTAAGCCACGTTGTCCACATCCTCAGACCAATGATTTTTTTTTTTTTTTTTTTTGTAAATATCTATGCATCACATGTTGTATATTTTATTTCAGTTGAAATTTTTATAATGTAACTCCCCTATTGAAGGTTGAGGATTGATGTGTATGTACACACACACACACACATTCAGTTGATGTACATTTTTATATTGTTGCATATATGTGTCGTGTTGGGATTTCAAAATGTGACAACACCATCTCGAGGGTGGTCAACCCGGGATGGGTCATTACAATTTTGGTATCAGAGTATTAAGTTTTATGATTCTGTAGACTGCATAAAAAGAAAGAAAGTAGAAGGTTAAAATAAATTATATTTTAATGCATGGTTTAAGGATGTCACGTGGACTTGGGAGACATAGAGTTAGAGTTGCTGACTAGAGAGGGCGTGGTAGATCCTCAATTTTTAGATGAGCTGAGGTTGAGATGGAGGCTTAGTTAGAGTGAGTTTCCTAGAAGGGAACATGTTAACACTATAATTGATATTAGTAGGGGTGTGAGAGAATCTGGAGTTGAAAGAGATGAGCTAAGAGAAGCTCTTGCTCATGCTCTTGAGAAAATGAATGTAATAGATAATAGAGTTGATAGTCTATAGCATAGACTTGATGAAAAAGCTAGAGTAATGCATGAGGTTGTTGTAAATCCAGTAATGGTAGACGTTCAAAAGAGGAAAGGTGAGTTTATGCACGAAATGCAGGGAGATTGTTTTGTTAGATATATTAAGTTAAATGATTAGTTGTTTAAATGATCTATGAATCCTTTTGAGCCTAAGCTATGGGTGAAACATGTAGAAAGATTATTTGGTATTTTACTAGTGACTGATAGACATAGGGTTGCCTTTGCTTCGTTTAAGTTAGAAGGAGAAGCCTTAGAATGGTGGGAGAATACTCTTCCTATGGTAAGTGGATATGTTTACAGACTTTTAACTTGGCGTAGGTTTAAGAAGGCTTTTTCCTTTATAAATATTGATCATATACTTTCAGAGCCCAACAGTAGAGAGATTTCATTTATTTGTGATAAAATATTTTGATTGTGGCTCAGTTTGATAGCAGATTTGTGGCATTGACAAGGTTTGTATCGTAAATGGTAGATATAAAGGAGAAAAAGTGTAAGAGGTTCCTAGATGGATTTTATTTTGAGATTAGATTGAAACTATCTTATATGAGGCATATGAATTATGTTAAGTTGGCAGATATAGCACTTTAGATTGAGAAGGATGTGATGGAATTTATAAGTAGAAGAGATTGGCTGAAGAAGTCTAGATTTGAGGGACCTAGAGGTGGTAGCAGTATGAGTGTGCAGAGTAATATTGGTAGCAGTATGAGTGTGGAAGACTACCCTAGAGGAGGTGTTCCTTGTCACAGGAAACTGTAATATAGAGTCAGAGGCAATCATGATCTGTTACTTCTGTAGCGCAGAGTAATATTGGTGGGACCGCTAGATTTGGGAGACAGGCTATGAGAATTGAAAGTTATGGTAGAGGTGAAAATATACCACCCAGGGGATGTAGTAATGTTATATTTGATAGAGAGAATAAAACATGTTACAAGTGTAATCAGATAGGACATTTATCTCGAAATTGTCCTACCTTGATGTGTTTTGTTTGTGAAGAGGGTGGACATATCAGTGTGGATGGTCCATTGAGAAGATCAACAGAGATAATGAATGTTGAAGGTGTTGGGAGAGGATATTTAGAAAGAAGAAGTGAATACGAAAGTATTTGGGGTAGTGCTTCCAATAGAGGAACAATTACTAAGATAGAAAATGGTAGTCAGATGCAGTCCAGAGATAGTAGAGTATATGCATTGACCCAACAGAATGCTCAAACAACATCTAATATTATGACGGGTACAATATCTATTCTTGATAGACTTTCCAGATTATTAATTGATCCTAGTGCAACTCATTCTTTTACATCCAGTACTTTTATGAAGTCTATTGATGCATGTTGTCTTTTGATGCATAATATTATTGTTGAAGTTCCCACTAGAGGTAGAGTGATAATTATAAATGTTTAAAAGGGTTGTATGATTCGTATCAGTGATAGAGAATTTGAAGTTGATTTATTACCTTTGAATATGATAGATTTTCATTTGATTTTGGGAATGAATTGGTTGTCGATGTTTTACGCCTGGGTTGATTATTCCAAAAAGATTGTAGTGTTCAGAATAGGGACAAGAGGAATTTAGTTTCAGGGAGAACGTAAGATAGTCTCAAACTATCTTATTTTGCTCTGACTACTAGTAAATGATCAAGGAAAAGATGTGAGGGGCATTTGGCATATGTGGTGGATTTAGAAATGATAGTAGAGAGTTGGAAGAAATCTTAGTAGTAAAAGATTTTTCTGATGTATTTCTTGATGAGTTGTCTAGTTTTCCTCCCAGTAGGAAGATTAAATTCTCTATTGATATGATGCTAAGTTCATCACATATATCTATAACACTACTAAGTTGAGAGAGTTGAAAGTTCAGTTTCAAGAGTTGTTAGATAAACAATTTATTCGACCAAATGTGTCATTATGGGGAGTCCCTGTATTGTTTGTGAATAAGAAAGATAGAACGATGATGTTGTGTATAGACTACAAACAACCGAATAAGATCACCATTAAGAACAAATATCTTTTGCCCAGGATAAATAATTTATTTGAGCAGTTATAGGAGGCAAGAGTGTTTTCTAAGATAGACCTCAGATCAGGTTATCATTAGTTAAAGATAAAGGATGGAGATGTGCCTAAGACTGCTTTTATGGCATGTTATGGTCACCATGAGTTTCTTGTGATGCCATTTGGGTTGAAAAATGCTCTAGCAACATTCACAGATTTGATGAATAGAGTGTTTAAACTATTTCTTGACAAATTTGTGGTTATATTTATTGATGACATTTTGGTATATTCTAAAAATGAGGAAGAACATATGAAACATTTAGAGATTGTGTTGGAGATTATAAGAAAAGAGAGATTGTATTCAAAATTTTCTAAATGTGAGTTTTGGTTAAATGAAATAACTTTCTTAGGGCATGTAATATCTGGAGATGGTATAACAGTTGATCCACAAAGGTAGAGGCAATGTTGAGTTGGGAAGACCAACTAATATGACTGAGATTAGAATCTTCTTGGGGTTAGCTAGTTATTATAGAAGATTCATTAAGATTTTTTTTAATTATTGCACTACTGTTGACTAGAATGACTAAGAAATGTGTAATATTTATATGGTCTGGGGAGTGTGAAAAAAAATTTCAATTACTAAAATAAAAATTGACCACAGCTCCAGTATTGGTGCTTCCTTCTGGTGATGAAAGATTTGTGGTGTATAGTGATGCATCCCATCAAGAGTTGAGATGTGTGTTGATGCAACATGGAAATGTAATGATATATGCTTCTAGGCAATTAAGGAATCATGAGAGAAATTACCCTGCCTATAACTTAGAGTTAACTGCCATAGTATTTGCTTTGAAGATTTGGAGACATCATTTATATGAAACCACTTGTGAGATATTTATTGATCACAAGAGTTTAACATACTTACCTACCTAGAGAGAGTTGAATTTGAGACAAAGGCAGTGGAGGGAGTTGATTAGTGACTATGATTGTATAATTCACTATCATTTAGGAAAAACGAATGTGGTAACTGATGCATTGAGTAGAAAGATTAATTGCTATTGAGAGTCATGATGTAAAATTAATGATAGATTTAAGAGAAAAAATAATGAAGTTGAATATCAGTGATAGAGGATCATTGTTAGCAAACATGGTTGTACAGTCATCCATAGTAAAATACTTGTTAGAGATGCAAGGTAGAGATGAAGAAATAAAAAAGATTAAGCAGGAAGTATTGAGTGGAGATCATACTGAGTTCATAATCAGAGAGGATGGCATGTTTGTATTGGTACATAGAATTTGTGTCCCTAATGACGTTGAGATGAAAAATGAGATATTGAAAGAGGCACATAGTTCAGTGTATTCGATGCACTCGGGTAACAATAAAATGTATAGGGGAATGAGACAAAATTTTTGGTGGTTTGGATTGAAGAGGGATGTAGCTGAATACATTTCTATATGTTTGGTTTGTTTGTAAGTGAAGTCTAAGAATATATATTCAACAAGCTTACTACAGCCTCTTTCAGTGCCTAAATGGCCATAAGAGAATGTAAGTATGAATTTTGTTTCTGGATTTCCCCATACCCAGAGAGGTTTTGATGTTCTGTGGGTGATTGTAAATAGACTATCTAAACCATCTCATTTTCATCTTATTAAACTACTTGGAGTCCTAAAAAGTTGATTGAACTGTATATAGCTAAGATGGTGAGATTGCAAAGAGTGCCTTTGAGCATTATATCAGATTTTCTTCTAGATTTTGGAGGGTTTTCAGGAAGCTATGGGTATGCAATTGCAGTTTAGTATAGCTCTTCATCCTCAAACGGATGAGCAGACAGAGAGAATCATCAGAATACTAGAAGATATGCTGAGGGCAAGTGTATTGAGTTTTTCAGTGAGCTGGGATGCTTATTTACCTTTGATCGATTTTGCATACGATAATCTATATCATACTAGTATTAGGATGACACCATTTGAGGCTTTATATGGTAGAAGGTGCAGAACTCCAGTATGTTGGGAAAAAGTTGGAGAAAGAAAGGTATTTGGTCTAAAAATGATAGATTTGACTACTGAGAGGATCAAAATGGTTAGAAAGAACCTTATAGCAGCACATAACAGATAGAAGAGATATGTTGATAATAGAAGACGATCTCTTGAGTTTCAGGTTGGTGAATATGTGTTTTTGAAGATATCTCCGTGGAACGGTGTATTGAGATTTAAAAAGAAAAGACGTTGAGTCCAAGATTTGTAGGGCCATATGAGGTAATCGAAAGAGTTGGACCAGTAGCATGCAGATTAGATTTGATTCTAGAATTAAAGCAATTACACAATGTGTTTCATGTTTCAATTCTGAGAAAGTGTTTACATGATGAATCCCATAGTATTCCGAATCAAGTTGTAAAACTTCAGGAAAATTTGACTTTTATGCAAGTACCAATCAAAATTCTAGACAGAAATGAACAAATCTTGTGTAATAAAGTTATTCTTTTGATTCAAGTATTATGACATAACAAAGATGTTGAAGAAATTACTTGGGAGCATGAGGCAAGAATGAGGAAAGAGTACCCCCAGCTTTTTCATGAGTTGGGTTAGAAAATTTCGAGGATGAAATTTTTATAAGGTGGGTAGAATTGTAATACCCATATTCTTAAAGTAAGGGTAAATAAGTAATTTGATAGATATTACATGGAATTAAAATAATATATACATGAAAGATTTATTATTGAATAAAAATAATTCTTTTGAAGAAAAAAAAAAACAAAACCTGGAAGTGTCCAGGTTTCGTTACAAAGGAGAAAAAAAAAATCCGGACACCTAGAGCCGTTTCCTACCATAAGGAACAAAAAAAAAAGAAGAGGGGGAGGGGGGGGGGGGGGGGGGCCAACACTTAGACGTCCAGGTGTTGGCTGCCCAACATGCAAAATAGGCATGTTGGATAACAATAAGATTTGGTGGCAGATGTTTAAGGTTGAATATAAAAAACGTAGTTTTTTTTTTTTTTTATCAAATCCCGTTTGGTTTTTTTCTTTCTCCAATTCAAATTTCTTAGCAAAAGGCTATAAAGAAAATTTCTCAAATATTAAAGATAGTACAGTCATTCAATCACAATAGCAAGACTTCATCATATTTGAGGTGTTGGTGATCAGTAATCTCAAGAAATTGCTGAAAAGAGTAGGAAAGGCAAAGAGATGATCCACGGGTAGCTTTAAGTACTACATGGTGAGTTAGATTTACTGTTAGTAATCGAAATCGATAAAAATATGAATTTATGATATTTGAATAAATGATTGAATTATAATGATTTAATGATGTACTTTTTTGATAAATATGGTAATTGATTTGGTTTATTGACTACAAATTTAATAATATGTTGAATATTAATTATATGAAGAAATGAAAAATGTGTTGAAAAGTTATATTATGAAAAATATGGTTGAAAAGTTGATATGATATATAAGGAGAAAATTTAATAAATATGATAAAAATAATAATCTTGAGAAAACACTAGATAATTGAATTGAATGTTTTGATGTATGCTTGCTTGCAGATTACTGCTCATATGCATAAAAGAAAAGACCAGGAAGACAACTGATTTAGCTGAAAAGATCGGGAACGCAGTCGGTCTAGCAAAAAAAAAGAAAAAACTAGGAAGACAGCTGGTCTAGCTGAAAGGACCAGGAAGACAGCCAGTCTAGCTAAAAAAAGAAAAAAACCAAGAAGACAACTGGTCTAGCTGAAAAGATCGGGAAGGTAGCCGGTCTAGCTAAAAAAAAGAAAAAAATACTAGAAAGGCAGCTGGTCTAGTTGAAAAGACCACAAAGGCAGTTGGTATAGCTAAGACATATCAACATGTGCGAAGACGTTCCCAAATGATAATATGAAATGATCTGATGAGAAAGAAAGAAAAAAAATTTAAATTCATGCATTGTTTTTGTTTTAAATATTGATTATTATTGATTGAGATACTAAAGTATCAGTCTTGATTGTGAAATTATTGATAGATAAATAAGTCTCATAGAGAGACAATTATGATGAGAAAGAAATATGAAAGCATGATATGATAAAAATTATTTGATTGATTGATTATATGTTGTGAACCTCATAACGAGGTAAATATTGATGTTGAATTGATAGTCTCAAGATGATTAAATATATAAGAAGAAAGATTGATATATTTGATGATTAATTTAAAAAAAAGATTGATAAATGATGAGAATTATTATATGAGTAGTGATAATAAAATGCTATTATCGAGTTATATGAGATAATAGATGAATGAATATTGAAAGACTATTTGAAAGATTAAATTATTATATGTGAAGAAATTTGATGATTAATATTGGTGAATTAGAAATGATTGAATTATAAGATGTGACCGAAAATATATAACCGAGTACTTCTAGTAAATTTAATTCACTGAACTTGTGAAACTCACTCCTCATTGTTAAATGATTTCAAGTAGCGGGCATGACAGATAAAATTGTGAGCTAAGATTCAAACTGAATCATTTTCTGTAAGCCACGTGGTCCACATCCTCAGACTAATGGAAAAAAAATTGTTAATATCCATGCATCATATGTTGCATATATTATTTAAGTTGAAATTTTAATAATGTACCTCCCCTGTTGAAGGTTGATGATTGATCTGTGTGTGCATAAGTATATATATATACACACACACATTCAGTTGATGTACGTTTTTCTATTGTTGCATATATATGTCGTGCTGGGATTTCAAAACGTGGCAACACCGTCTCGGGGGTGGCTATAACGACCTATTATGAGTCAGCCACCCCTGAGATGGTGTCGTCAATTTTTGAAATGCCAGCATGACACATATATGAAATAGTATAAAAACATCAACTAAATTATCTACATACATAAATCCTCAACCATCAACACGGGAGTTACATCATTCAGATCTCAACTGAACAGTATATACAATATAGTATGCTTGAATATTTACAAATATTTTTTTTTCATTAGTCTGAGGATGTGGACCACGTGGCTTATAGATAATGACTCCAATCACATCTTATAATTCAATTACTTCTAATAATCTTATGATATTCATTCACTTATTTCCTTATATAATTCAATAACAATATTTTGTTATCACTACTCAATTTCATAATTCTCCTATTATGCAATCTCTTCTTAAGTTAATCATCAAACATATAAAACATATCAATCTTTCAATCAAATATTTAATCATCTCTAAATTTTTAATTCAACATTATCAGTTAACTCATTATGAGGTTCTAGCATATAATCAATCACTCAGGTAATTCTTATCATATCAAACTTTCATATTTCTTTCTCATCATATCTGTCTCTATGTGAGACTTATTTATCAATTAATAAATTCACAATCAAGAATAATATCTTAGTACCTCAAGCAATAATAATCAATATTTAAAACAATGTGATGCATGAATTTAAATACTATTATTATTTGGGAATGTCTTCCCACATGTCGACATATTTTAATTTAGACTTGACCCTTCATGGTTCTTTTATTTCCAACATCTACCGACTATCATGGTTTTCATTTATTTCCAGTATATACCAGCTATCACGGTTTTCATTTATTTTCAGCATATACCGGCTGTCACGGTTTTCATTTATTTCCAGAATATATCGGCTGTCGTGGTTTTTATTTAGACCGGCCCCCTCTCGGTTCTCTTATTTCATATGCATATGCATATGAACAATGATACAAAATATGCATACAAACAATAATATAAAAATAAGCATACTTTTAGACATTCAATTTAGCTATCCAGCTTTTTCTCAAAATTATTATTTGATCATATTCATTAAATTATCTTCTCATATATCATATCAAGTTATCAATCATAACTTGTCAAGAATTTCATTTATCCCTTCATTATATATTTAATCAACTCATTATTTCAATAATATTTCTTCTCTTATAATAAATCTCTAGCATATCAATTATCCTATCATACCCATCAGCTAACTTTCATCTATCATCAAATCATAGGTTAATAAGTAATTGAAATATCATCACTTTATATTTCAGATTTATCTCGATTACTAAAAGTAAATCTAACTCACTGCGTAACACTTAAAGCTAACCGTGGATCACCTCTTTGCCTTTTCTGCTCTTTCAGAAATTTCACTCGACTGTTGTTCGTTAACACTTGACATAATATTTATATTAAAATTTCTAATTTATTCTTCAATTCTTCTAGAATTCATACCCTTTAAAATTTCAACATTGAATTCAGGGTAATTTTATGTATGCTAAATTTCAAAAATAAAATTCACATTATTTTCTTTCTTTTTTCTTAGAGTTTCCCTCGAATCTCTTTAAAATTCTTCTGTAAACCTCTTCAAAATTTTACTCTTTTAACCTTTAATTCAGTCCCCAAGTGTTTAAAAAAATATAATAATTTGAATTGAAGAAAAAAAAAACCAAACAGGATTTGTAAGAATAATTAAAATAAAACATATATATATATATATATTCGTCTAGAACTTTTTTCTTTTTTTATATTTTTCTCCTTTTATGACAACGTAGAGAATTTTTTTGTTTTCTTTTTGTTTTTATTTTTTTTTTGTAACTACACCTCACCACGCGTTCAGATTTTTTTCAAGAGATTTATTTTATTCAATAATAAATATTTTAAGTATATATGTTATTTAATTCCACGTCATATTTATCAACTTTTTTTATCCTTACTTTAAGAACATGGGTATTACAGTGATCAACCTGGATGGATCGTTACAGGAAGAACCAAAAAAGTGTGGTTTATGAACAAATTATTTCAGATGCTTGACAATATGGTCATATAGGTGGTGATCTATGGTAAGTTAACATGGACAGGGGTTAAATTGTTAGCTTGGCATGACAGAATTTGGCGTGACAAGCCGTACAATGAAAGTCTCTATGAACGTTTACATGAGGTGCGACAAAGGCATGTATAAAATGAATTGCTACAAGAGGAGCGTGGTATCATTAGAAAGATGAATGAATTGTTAGCTTCATATGAGATAACATGGAAGCAGTGCTCACGAGTGCAGTTGCTAAAAGAGGGGGACAAAAACACATCTTTTATTCATAAGCGTGCATCACATCGCTTACGAAAAAATTCCACAGATCAGCTAAGGGATACTGAAGGTAATTGGTAGGATGATGATCACCAGATAGAGAACATAATTTGTTACTACTTCCAGGATCTTTTAACATCATCCAACCCGGAGTGCATGGTTGAGACCTTAAACTCAGTGGAAGAACAGGTTAAAAGGGAGATGAACAATATATTGACAACATAATTTACAGATGATGAGATTCGTAAAGCCTTATTTCAGATACATCCTACCAAATCACTATGCCCTGTAGGTATGTGTACTTTATTTTATCAAAAATACTGAAATATTATTGGGGATAACGTTATTAGCAAAGTTTCAAATTTTTGGTCTAATAGATCCAATTGTGAATTTTACCTATATTGTTCTCATCCCTAAAGTAAAAAATCCTGTAATAATATCTAAATTTTGGCTTATTAGTCTTTATAATGTCTTGTAAAAGATTATTGGAAATGTACTAGCTAATAGATTGAAACTAGTGATCCCCTCTATTATAATACCAAATTAGAGTGTTTTGTGCCTAGTTGATTGATTATGAATAATTTTTTGGTAGCGTATGAATTAATGAACACGTTGAAAAATAAAAAAGAGGAATGAAGGATTGATGGCTTTGAAGTTAGATATGAGTAAGGCCTATAATCGGGTTGATGAGAGTTTTTTGGAGGGGGTGATGAAGAGGTTTGGATTTCATTTGACTTGGATTCAGCTCATTATTGCGATATATGACCATGGTTTCATACTCAGTGCTTGTTAATGGAGATTCGAAAGGGTGTATTCGACCATCAAGAGGAATTTGCCAGGGTGACCCTCTATCCCCTTGCTTATTTCTTTTGTCTGTCTAAGTGTTATCATCGTTGATCAGGCAAAAGGAATAAGCAAATTTGCTACATAGGGTTCGAGCTAGTCATAATGGGCCAGCTGTGTCTCATCTATGTTTTGCAGATGATAGCTCATTTTTCTATAGAGCAAATCAGAAGAGTGTGAGGTGTTATCAAATGTGTTTGCTTTATATGAATCAAGCTATGGGCACGTTGTATATTTTGAAATTTGGCGGTTTGCTTTAGTTCGAATGAGGTAGCAAAGAGTTTTGTAGATGCTTTGCAGGTTCAATGGGTGAATTGTCATGAGAAGTACTTGAGGTTACCAACAATGGTGGGACGATAAAAAATGTTGTGTTTAAACCTCTCAAAGAACAAGCATGGAGAAAGCTTCAAGGAAAGATTGTTGTTAAGAGCTGGAAAGGAAATACTTATAAAAGTTGTAGCTAAAGTTGTTCCTACTTACACAATGAATTGCTTCAAATTATCTTTGTCCATTTATGATGAGTTGGGAGCTATGATGAGTCATTTTTTGTGGGGGCAATAGTCGAATGAAAGAAGATTCACTGGCTCAGTTGGGATTAAAATGTGTCGGCCTAAGTTTAATGGGGGTATGGGATTTCGTGATTTGCATATTTTCAATTTAGCTCTTTGTGCGGACTAACCAACTCTTTGTGCGACGCTGTTTTGAAAGAAAAATAATTTCCAAATTATGATTTCCTCTGGCTCTCTTTTGGTAAAACACTTTCTTATACATGGCAGAGCATTTGGGAGAGTAGGTTAGTCCTCACAAATGGGTTGAGATGGAGGGTAGGCAGTGGGGAAAACATCAAAGTTAGGAGCGATCTGTGATTATCAGTTTCGTGGTGTTGATGCCGCGAACTGTTGGTGCTGATGCGGCCTGGGTGAGGACATGGCTTGGATGTTGGCGCGGCTTTAGTGAGGACTTGACTTGGCCCTGCATAGGTGACAGGGGTGAACTGAAGACCCTCGGAAGGAAGGGAGGAAGAGACCTCCAAGGGCACTCCGATGCTTAAGTTAGCAAGAGCTTAAGGGAGAAGTCGAGGGTTTGAGAGAAACCGAGGGCTTAAGTAAATGAAGTGCAAGTAATAAAAGACTGAGTCTCTCTATGATGTCCATACCTAGGCTTATTTATATCCATCCGCCCCTAAGAGGTCAATGATTACAAGCTCGGGGCAGGGCAGCCATAGGGTGGCTGTTGGTGACTGCTGTAGGTTGTAGGGTGGCCATAGTGTAGCTGCAGGGTGGCTGCAATGTAGCTATAGGGCTGTGCATCGAGGGGGCCCAGGTCTGGGCCACTCTTCATGGGCCCAAAGGTTTTGGTGAGCCGGGAGATTTACTAGGCTGTTTCTTGGACTAGAGCCTCCATTGGGCCGGCGAGTTGGCTGGGCCTGAACTTATTTAGAGTGGACTGTCCTGCTTGGCCTGGAGCCTGCTTGGGTCGGAGTATTTTGGTAGGCTTGGAGCCTGTTTGGGCCGGAGTATTTTGGGCCATGTCACAGGCCCCCCACTTCCTTGAGGGCATTTATGTGCTTGAGGAAGTATTTTGTGGGACAGGCTTTTAACGGGACGAATCAACGTGCGTGGGAGCCGGATCGTCAATTTTAGGAGGTGAAAAGTCGTCTGGAGAAGCGAAAAATCATCTCGAAACCGTAAGGTCAGGCTTTCGTTTGAACGGCCGTCATTGGGAGTCGGACTGTTACTTTCGGGAGGCGAAAGGTTGTTTGGAGAAGCGAAAAGTCGTTTTGAAAACCGTAAAGTTCCCTCTTTTTCTAATATCTGCATTAATTCCCCTTGCTGAACGTGTTTTCCCGTCTTATATTAGGGGTTCTCTAACACCTTTTGTTTTAAGCAAAAAACAAGTTTCTGAAGAGATTTGAGAGGGAGATATTACTTTCTAATAGAGGAGTCATTGGCTTAGATAATTCTGAGAGTAATGATCTTGGAGAAGGAGGGGAGTCATTAGTTCTTTGAGGGATTTATCGAAGCCAAAGAGGGAGACGAGATCACTCTAGAGGAGGATCGTGGTTCAACGAACATGGTCTTCTCCCTCATTTCAAACGGGGGTCTGGACTTCTTTCAGATTTTGAGTGGAGGCAAGGACCTCTTCCAGATTTCGAGTGGGAGCTAGAAGGGTTCCTTGTGCCAAGACCTTCTCTGTTCCTTGGAACAGAAGAAGAAGAGGGGCACAGCTGGGCTCGAAAGAGTACCACTGGTTCATTTAAAACCAGGGGGGCCATGTCTCTGGATGGTGGGCTCCTTGGTCCCTGGAGCTTATTGGAAATGAAGAAGAAGAGGGGCTAAGGCGGTCATCTGAGCCTGGGGCTGCACCTGTCAGGTGAGCGTTTTCAGTCTCAAGCTCGAGCCAGGAACTCTTCAGGATTGTGCCAGGAGCTTTTCAGCTTGAAAGGGGTATGGGAGCTTGTAACGGGGGCTGCCTAAGGAGCCTAGTGTTTTAGTTTTTTCTTTGTACTTCGAGGCCGTTAAGGCCCTATTTACTTTGTACTTCGAGCTGGTTAGTTTGTAATTCCCTAAATTAATAAAATATCTTTTCTTTTAATCTTTGTCTTGTGTGATATCCTTGCCTTTCATACTTAATTCAATAAAACGAGCTTGATTCTGGACACAATGTGGGAGAAATGCTTGAACTAGGAGAAGTCTTGGTAGAGTGTTTGCAAAACGTCTGAACCTTGGTGAATAAGGCCGAGTGTTAGGAGTGTAGCTCAAACATTAGGACTTTTGAAGAACTTAGCCGAGCGTTAGACAAGGCTCGGACTTTTGGAGAACTTGGCCAAGCGTTTAGATAAGGCTCGGACTTTGGAGAACTTGGCCGAGCGTTAGATAAGGCTCAGAATTTTGGAGAACTTGGCCGAGCATTAGACAAGGCTCAGACTTTGGAGAATCCTTGGAGAAAACATGGCCGAGCGTATGCAACGCAGCTCATACGCTCGGACTTTTTGGAGAATACGGCCGAGTGTTGACAAGACTCGGACTTTGGAGAATCTTTGGAGAAAACATGGTCGAGCGCATGCAATGCAGCTCATATGCTCGGTCTTTTTGGAGAATACGGTCGAGCGTTAGCAAGACTCTGACTTTGGAGAATCCTTGGAGAAAACATGGCCGAGTGTATGCAACGCAGCTCATACGCTCGGACTTTTTGGAGAATACGACCGAGCGTTGACAAGGCTCGGACTTTGGAGAATCCTTGGAGAAAACATGGCCGAGCGTATGCAACCCAGCTCATACGCTCGGACTTTTTAGAGAATACAACCGAGCGTTGACAAGGCTCGGACTTTGGAGAATCCTTGGAGAAAACATGGCCGAGTGTATGCAACGTAGCTCATACACTCGGGGTTTTTGGAGAATACGGCCGAGCGTTGACAAGGCTCGTACTTTGGAAAATCCTTGGAGAAAATATGGTCGAGCGTATGCAACGCAGCTCATACACTTGGGATTTTTCGAGAATACAGCCGAACGTTGACAACACTCGGGCTTTGGAGAATCCTTAGAGAAAACATGGCCGAGTGTATACAACGCAGCTCAAACGCTCGGACTTTTTGGAGAATACGGTCGAGCGTTGACAAGGCTCGGACTTTGGAGATTCCTTGGAGAAAACATGGCCGAGCGTATGCAACCCAGCTCATACGCTCAGACTTTTTGGAGAATACGGCCGAGCGTTGACAAGGCTATAACTTTGGAGAATCCTTGGAGAAAACATGGCCGAGTGTATGCAATACAGCTCATACACTCGGGCTTTTTGGAGAATACGATCGAGCGTTGACAACACTCGGACTTTGGAGAATCCTTGGAGAAAGAATAGCCGAGTGTATGCAACGCAGCTCATACGCTCGAACGTTTTAGAGAATATGGTTGATCGTTGACAAGGCTCGGACTTTGGGGAATCCTTGGAGAAAACGTGGCCGAGCATATGCAACGCAGCTCATACGCTCGGACTTTTTAGAGAATACAGTCGAGTGTTGATAAGGCTCGAACTTTGGAGAATCCTTGGAGAAAACATGGCCGAGCGTATGCAACGCAGCTCATACCCTCAGGCTTTTTGGAGAATACAGTCAAGTGTTGACAAGGCTCAGACTTTGGAGAATCCTTGGATAAAACATGGCCGAGCGTATACAACTCAGCTCATACGCTCGGGCTTTTTAGAGAATACGACCGAGCGTTGATAAGGCTCGGACTTTGGAGAATCCTTGGAGAAAACATGGCCGAGCATATGCAACGCAGCTTATACGCTCAGATTTTTTGGAGAATACTGCCGAGTGTTGACAAGGCTCGGACTTTGGAGAATCCTTGGAGAAAACATGGCCGAGTGTATGCAACGTAGCTCATACGCTCGGATTTTTTGGAGAATACGGCCGAGCGTTGACAAGGCTCGGACTTTGGAGAATTCTTGGAGAAAACATGGCCGAGTGCATACAACACAGCTCATACGCTCGGACTTTTTGGAGAATATGGCCGAGCGTTGATGAGGCTCAGACTTTGGGGAACCCTTGGAGAAAACATGGCCGAGCGATCAAGACTTGGAGAATCTCATGTTCATGTAGCTTCCTCTTCCCTGCGTACGTGGGTTTTTTTGCCCACTCTGGGCCTACTAGGTTTACCCTACTATAGGCGGGACAAACGATGGCGGCTGACAAAAAATGGCAGCACGTCAGATTATAGCAGAAGGCACGCTTTAGTGACAGCTGGCCCCTTGGTGACTGGAAACGGCGCCTGGGGAATAGCAAGGAGCGCGTCTTTTACCCGACACGCGGATTAATGTTTCTCATTTTTGCTGCCACTGCCCCTATATAAGCGGGTTCCCCTCTTTTTTCAGTCTTCACTTTGCATTTTTGAGAGATCTTGAGAGTATCGGTTTAGCTAGAAAGTCTGAGAGCGCTCGACATTGTTAAGAGTCATCCACAGAAGCTTTTCTTTCTAGGTGAGTAAAATGTCTGGTGGTAGTGATACTAGCAGTGCTCTATCCAGGGAGTTAGAGGAAGAAATGGGTGCTTCTTCTAGTGATGGAGTCTCCTCTCAGGAGGAGGCTCTTAGGGGAGAAGGTCAGGCCCTCGTGCCGTATAAGTGAGACAGAGGAGAGAGCGAAGAGGCGAAAACATCTGGAGAGGGGGACGTTCGGGCGTCTATAGTTATTAGAGATAACACCCTGGATACTAAGAGGGAGGAATGGACTTTCAAAGTGAATTCCATTCCGAGCATAGTGGAGGAGGCTAGCCTCGTGAGGATGAGGGTTAAATATGGGATCCCCCTAGATTTTCATATGAGAGTCCCCGAGGGTGGGGAGAGGGCCTGTGATTCTTTGTTGAGCCGAGTGCCTTACGAGCTATGCGTTTATGAGCATCAGCTGAAGGCTGGGCTCAAGCTTCCTCTACACCCGTTCGTCTGCGTGATACTTAGATACTTTGGCATCGCACTAAGCCAGCTGGTGCCTAATTCGATCCAACTAATCCTGGCATTCATTGTCGTGTGCTAGGAGGTCGGAGGGGTGATGAATATTAATGTGTTTAAGGCCTATTTTCAGCTAGCCCGGCTTGGTCACTCGGGATGGGTCATTGTCAGCTCGAGGCGGGGGAAGAGTGTTCTGAAGGAGAAGCCTTCCTCCATAAAGAGGTGGAAAAAAGGCTTTTTCTTTGTTCGGAGCACTAGGAGCTTCGACATCCCTCTCAAATGGAGTCTGGAGCGTGTTGGTAAATGCAAAAAACCATACCTCTTGCCTCGTGAGCAGGAGATGTTGAGGGCGATGCTTACCGTGCCATTGAATATCGAGGTGCTTAGAGACAATAAAGAACTCCGCAGGCGTGACCTGTGTCCTCCCAGCCTTTCCCCGACTCTTGAGCATGGTAGTTGCTGGTTTACTAGTTCATAGAAACTTTACTTTTTTTCTCCAAGTCTTTGATGTTTCTCTTTTCGTGCAGACATGGAGATGGCGGCGATGGCTAGGAGTCTGGCTAGCGAAAAGAAGAGGGCCGTGGAAGCTAGCGGATCCGGGCAGAAGAAGAAGGCCAAAGTCCTATCCGTGGCTCCAATTCTAGCTGATAGTTCCTCGAGGCCTCCGACTCCTAAAGAACGGGTGGACCCAGTCGCTCCCACCCCTTCTTCGGAGGTGTCTGCGCCCCAAGAAGCGTCTGAGATGGCCCTTTTTTTTACTCCACAGTGGGCCTTGAGGATGGATGACTCCGTGTTTGCTAACCCTAAGGTTGTTCGTGAGCATCTGGTGCTGGGGATCCCTCATCGCGACGTGGTGGATGCTTCATCGAAGCCCATCGAGGCGTTGTGCTCGACCGCGAAGGTTACTTTTTCTCAGGTAGCTCTTGTTTCTCTTTCTGACGAGGTTGTTCTTTTCAGGCTGGAGTTCTTGTTGGGGTACTTTCTCGGCGTACCTTAGATATGGCGGATCGTTTGGCCAAAACTCAACACAAGTTGGAGGAATCCCAGAACTTGGCCCATGACTTGTCTCTTTCTCTTGAGACGACGGAAAGGGACAAGGTGGAGGCAATCTTCAAGAGGGATCATTGGTGCCGAACTGAGGAGGTCCTGAGAGAGAAAATGGAAGGGGTTCACTGCCAGTCCGCGAAGAAGAAGGCATCCTTGATAAGGGAGGGTGCAATCCAGCACTTTGAAGGTTTCAACGAAGCCAAGAGAAGGGTTGCACTTCTTTTCCCGGAGGTGGACTTCTCAGGTCTTGACTTGGTGGCCGAATCAGAGGGGTCTGATGCTGCATCTTCAGGAGGGGGAGCAGAGGAGACTACTAGTGCTGGTGCTTAGGAGGGGCCAGGAAGCGAGACCGGCCAGCCTCAGAGGGTGAACCCGGGGATGTGGGAGATGGCGAAGATGGAGCGGGGAGTGATGGCGATGCCCATTAGGGTTCCACCCTTTTAAAATAGGCCTGTTTTGTATCTGAGGTTGCCTTTGTACTCCCTTTTTAACTTAAGAAAATTTATGGAGTTCAACTTTCAATCTTTATTGAATTTTTGTTTTTACATTTTACATTTTATTGATAAAACCTACGAAGGTTCTCCGCGTTCCAGGTGCGGGGGATGGGTCTGCCATCCATATCTTCGAGCTCGTAGGTGCCCACTCTATAAACTCTTCGAATCCGGTAAGGGCCCTCCCAATTCGAGACTAGCTTCCCGGTGTGGTGAAGACGGGACACTTCACTCTTTTGGAGGACGAAGTCGTGCAGCTTGAAGTCTTTGGGCCGGACTCGGGAGTTATAGTATCGAGCAGCCCTCTGCTGGTAAGCAGCTAGACGGATTTAGGCTTTATCCCGAGCTCTTTCAACCAGATCTGCATTTATCTTTAACCCTTCCTCGTTGTGGCTTAGTTCGAAGCATTGTACTCGTATTGATGGGACCCCGATTTCGAGAGGGATGACGGCCTCTGATCCATATGCCATGAAGAAGGGGGTTTCACCTGTTGGCGTTCGTACTGTGGTTCGATAGGCCCAAAGTATATTAGAGAGCTAGTCAGCCCACTGTTTATCCGCCTCATCAAGTCTTCTTCTGATTCCTTGGAGAAGTGTCCTACTGGTCACTTCAGCCTGGCCATTGGCCTGTGGATACCCCACGGATGAGAACTTGTGCTCGATGTGGAGGTTATCATAGAATGTCTTAAACCGAGAACTATCAAACTGCTTTCGGTTGTCGGTGATCAACACCCAAGGGATTCCGAACTGATATACTATTGATTTCCAGACAAAATTTCGGGTTTGGTGATTCGTAATGCTGGCTAGTGGCTCAGCCTCGACTCACTTGGTGGAGTAATCAATGGCTACGATGAGGTGCTTCTTCTGCCCCGTAGCCGCTGGGAATGGGCCAAGGATGTCCATCCCCCACATGACGAATGGGAGGGGACTAGTGATGGAGATAAGAGGGTTAGCAGGGCGGTGCGATATTGGAGACCACCGTTGGCAGTTCTCACATTTCTTTACCAAGTCTGCTGCATCGTCCTTCATTGCAGACCAGTAGTACCTTTTGCGGAGAACCTTGAAAGCTAAGGCCCGAGCTCCTAGGTAATTCTCGCATATCCCTTCGTGGACCTCTCATAGGGCATAATCGGCCTCCCTTGGCCCGAGGCATCGTAGGTAAGGCATAATCAGGGCTCTTTTGTACAACTGCCATCCATGAGGGTGTATCACGAGGCACGGGAGATTAACCTTTTGGTTTGATCCTTCTGCTCGGGTACCATGCCATATTTTAGATACTAGAAGATTGGATCCATCCATGTGGATCCCTCCTCTACTGGTAAGACTGGCGCTTTATCTATACTTGGTGCGGAAAGAGTTTCCTAGTAGATAGCTCGGTTGGTCTTCAAGTGCTGGGAGGAGGCCAAGTTGGCTAGGGCATCTGCTTTGGAGTTTTTGGTTCAAGGGATCTGAGTTATCCGAAACGTCTTGAACTCGGCGGCTAATTCCTTCACTTTTTTTGAGATATCGGGCGAGCTTCTCCCCCTAGCCTGAAACTCTTCTTTTACCTGACTCACCAGCAATTGAGAGTCACTGAATGTATCCAGAACCTTGATGGCCAACGCTTTGGTCAACCTCAGACCGGCTAAGAGAGCTTCGTACTCTGCTTCAGTATTGGAGGTCTTGAATTCGAACCTCAAGGCATACTCAATCGTGAAGCCTTCGGGACTACAGAGGATGAGCCCTACCCCACTCCCTAGTGAATTTAAGGATCCATCTACATGGAGGGTCCATCCTAGAGAGGCTTCATTGGGCACGGACACTGTGGATTCGTCCGAGTCCATAGACAAAGTTGTCTCCACAATGAAGTTTGTCAGAGCCTGATCCTTGATTGCTTGTCGGGGCTGGTAGTAGATGTCAAACTCTCACAGTTCCACTGCCCACTTTACCATTCTCCCAGAAATGCTGGGATTGTGCAAGATTTGCCTCAAGGGTTGATCTGTCAGGAGGATGATGGTGTGCGCTTGAAAATAAGGTCGGAGCTTCCGCGCTGCCACTACCAGGGCATAGGCCATCTTCTCGATAGGGGGTATCTTGTCTCGGCCTTGTGGAGAATTCTGTTGACATAGTAAATGGGCTTCTAGATACCCGCTTCTTTTCGCACTAAGACAGAGGCCACGGTGCTTTTTCCGGCTTATAAATAAAGGAAAAGCTCCTCGCCCGGGAGTGGCTTGGTTAGGAGTGGTGGCGAACTTAGATGCTTCTTCAATTCTTCAAAAGCTTCCTGGTAACTCTCAGACCAGGAGAAATCTTTTGCCTTCTTAATGGCCTTAAAGAAAGGAAGGCACATTTCCACAGACTTGGACATGAACCGGTTTAGGGTCGCGACTCTGCCGGTGAGCCTCTGGACTTCTTTCACAAATTTGGGAGGGGCCATATCAAGGATGCCTTTATCTTCTCCGTGTTGACTTCTATTCCCCTCTGGGTGACCATGAACCCTAGGAACTTGCCTTCGATTACCCCGAATGCGCATTTGGACGGATTCAGCCTCATGTTATGCTGGTGCAGTACTCCGAACGCCTCTTCCAAGTCGGAGCAATAGTTGTGTGCTTCTGTGCTCTTAACCAGCATATCATCTACGTAAACTTCCATGTTCCGCCCAATCTATCCCGTGAAAATCTTGTTCACCAGCCTTTGATAGGTTGCCCCAACATTCTTGAGTCCGATGGGCATGACTTTGTAATAATACAGCCCTCGGTCAATGACGAAGGCGGTCTTGTCTTGGTCCAACCTGTGCATAAAGATCTGATTATAGCCAGAGTATGCATCTATGAAAAAGAGGAGTTCATGTCCGGAGGTGGCGTTTACCATCTAATCAATCTAAGGGAGAGGGAAACTATCCTTTGGGCAAGCCTTATTTAAATTTGTAAAGTCAATACAAATATGCCATTTACCACTAGCTTTCTTGACCATTATCATATTGGATACCCATTCCGGGTACTTGGCCTCTCTGATAAAACCGGCTTTCAACAGTTTATCCACCTCGGTGTTGATAGTTGTCTGGCACTCGGGGGCAAAGACCCTCTTTTTTTGAATGACCGGTTTGTATCTGGGATCCATATTCAGGTGATGCTCGATAGTCCCAGGGTTGATCCCCGGCATGTCTGAGGCCGACCAGGTGAACAGGTCTATGTTCTTCCGGAGCAGGGAGAAGAGCTCATTTATGTGTTCTTCGAGGAGGTTTGCGCCTATTTTGACGGTCCGAGCGGGGTCTTCTCCGAGTGGTACAGAGGTCAACTCCTTGGCGGGTTGCCCTCTAGGTGTTCTCATCTCATCACTGAGATCTTCTACCTCAAGGAGCAGGGTCTCTGTCTTCTTTCTTTCCCTAATGAAGTTCAGATAGCAAGCCCGGGAGATTTTCTGATCCCCTCTGATCACTCCTACACCTTCACTGGTGGGAAATTTAATCTTCAAGTGATATGTGGAAACAACAGTTTTCAGTTTGTTGAGGGTGGGTCGGCCAATGATCATATTGTAGGAGGAGGGTTGTTTGACTACCAGAAAAGTGGTCTGCACTATGGAGATCCTTGACGCTATTCCTGCGTTCACCAGGAGGACTATGCTCCCCTCAGCGAACACTGGAGAACCTCCGAAACCATAGAGGGGGGCTGGGGCTAGCTTCAGATATCCATCATTCAGATCCATGCTCTGGTAAGCATCATAGAACAATATGTCCATCGAGCTTCCATTATCAATTAGGACCCGATGTACTTCGCAGTTGGCAACCAAAAGAGAGACTACCACTACGTCGTCATGGGGAGTCTGTACATCCTTTAAATCATGCTTCATGAAGGATATCACTGGTTCTGCTATTCTTTTCTTGTGGGGGCCACTGACGAAAGCTACGGCCCTAGCGTACGTTCTACTGCTCTGCCCTGAATTGCCTCCCGCAGTCGGACACCCGCAAATTGTCTTGACGATGCAGGGTGGTCGAGGCCACCTCCTGCTTCTTCTGACCAGACCCTTCTTGCTAGGTCCTAGGGTTTTTTTGCGGGTCTTTCCACTCCTGTTGGCGATAGAGACGTTCGGCATCTCTTCTCGGCTGCACGGGCTCGTCCTTTCTTCGAGGCTCTGTAAATTCCTTTAAGTACCCCCGGTTGATAAAAGCTTCAATCTACTCCTTCAAGTTATGACATTCCTCAGTGTCATGACCATAGTTCGGGTGGAAGCGGCACCACCGCTTCTAATCGCCTTCGAGATGCGGATTCTTGGGCGGCCACTAGAGGATGGACTTATCTTGGAGCTGCATGAGGACATTTATCCTGGTGGCATTGAGCGGAGTGAAGCCATCAGCTCGAGGGTGGGGTCTGTACCTGTTTTCCTAGTGGGGCCTCTTGACTGTCCCCTTTTGGGAGTCGGTATCCTTCTTATTCTTCTCAGCTTCCCCTTCCCTCTCTCTTCTAAAGGTTTGGTCATCATCTGCCCCTTCTGGGATATCATCATCGGGCCAAGATTTCGTTCATGTCTCTGGGCGGGCGTCGAGTTAGTTTAAAGCTGAAGATGCCTAACCTCAATCCATTTTTAAATGCCATCACCTAGATGTTTGGGTCGAGGTCAGGGATCTCCCAGGCTGATGTATTGAACCGTGAGATGTAAGCTCGAAGCCTCTCCCCTCGCAGCTGGATAATGTTGAAGAGGCTCTCTGAAGTCTTCTTGGGCCCCTTGTTACTGAGGAAATGGGAGGCGAAGGCGTAGCTGAGTTTTTTGAAATTATTGATGCTTCCTGCCTTCAGCCTTGAGTACCAGGTACCTGCTGCCTTCTCGAGAGTCAGAGAGAAGGCGCGGCACACGATCGGGTCCGAATGCCGGTGCAGTATCATGGTCGTTTTGTAGTGCTGTAGGTGGTCCATAGGATCCGTGGAGCCATCATACATCCTGACTTGAGGGATCTTGAAATTGGGCGAAAGCGGGGTCTCGAGGATGTCCTTTGTGAATGGAGGGTCTTAGATGCAGAGCTCATCCATTAGGCTGGGATTTTTGCATCTCAGAGCCGAGTCTATTTTTTCTTTCATTTCCTCAAATCGCCTGTCTAGGCTGAGGTTGCCTTTTGAGGAGGAGCTCTCTTTGGATCGGCTGTTACGCGGTGAGGGCTCGGTGCAGGGCTGGTTATAGGTTGGGTCGTCCCGACCGGATGACCCAGCTTGCTCTGGAGCTTGGTAAAGGGGGAAGAAAGGTTGCTGACCTCCTCCCTGTACTTGGGCCGCCAAGTTGGCTATCATCCTGGAGAGCTCCTGGAACTGAGCTTGAGTCATCAGAGCCTGGAGATGGGCAGCCTCTTTCTCGTAATTAGGAGAATTGTTTTCGAAAAGGTGAGGGCGCTGCTCTCTGGCAGTGGTGGCTTGCTCGGGGATTGTTGGGAACTTGGGTCTGGCTTGGTGACTGCGAGCGTCACCTTAGGTAGGAGCCGAGCACGCCGCTGGGGCTTTCTCGTCGGTTTTTCTGACACTGTTTCTTGGCGGCATCGTCACAGATGAGTTCTTTTTACTTTTTCGCTCTCACTGTAGCGAGAGATTTTGGTTTCCCACAAATGACGCTAATCTGTTGATGTCGTGAACTGTTGGTGCTGACATGACCTAGGTGAGGACATGGTTTGGATGTTGGCATGGCTTGGATGTTGGTGCGGCTTTGGTGAGGACTTGACCTGGCCCTGCACAGGTAACAGGGCTGAACTGAAGACCCTCGGAAGGAAGGGAGGGGTAGACCTCCGAGGGCGCTCCGATGCTTAAGTTAGCAAGAGCTTAAGGGAGAAGCCGAGGGTTTGAGAGAAACCAAGGGCTTAAATAAATGAAGTGCAAGTAGTAAAAGACTGAGTCTCTCTATGGTGTCCATACCTGGGCTTATTTATAGCCATCCGCCCCTAAGGGGTCAATGATTACAAGCTCGGGGTAGGGCGGCCGTAGGGTGGCTGTAGGTGACTACTGCAGGTCGTAGGGTGGCCATAGTGTAGCTGCAGGGTGGCTGCAGTGTAGCTGTAGGGCTGTGCGTCGAGGGCGCCCAAGTTTGGGCCACTCTTCACGTGCCCAAAGGTTTTGCTGGGCCGGGAGATTTACTGGGCTGTTTCTTGGACCGGAGCCTCCATCGAATCGGAGAGTTGGCCGGGCCTAAACTTATTTGGAGTGGATTGTCCTGTTGGGCCTGGAGCCTGCTTGGGCCGGAGTATTTTGGTAGGCCTGGAGCATGTTTGGGCCGGAGTATTTTGGGCTATATCACGTGGTCTTTTAAGATTGTATCTCCTAATGTCTTTTATGACCCTGAGAAAAGAACGAGCAAGTAATCAGGGCATGTGGCATTACACGACCTCACGAAACTATACGGTTAGAAGTGGTTATCAAGTGGCTAGGGCTGCGGATTGTAGGATGGTGGACTCTTCGGTTGCATATATAGTGGAAGGTGGTGGTCCAGGAAAACATAATGACAAAGTGTGGAAACTAATTTGGTCTATGCCTATCCTAACAAAATTAAAATATTTGCTTGGAGATTGTGCCATTCTTGTCTTTCTTGCAAGATTAACTTAGCTCGGCGAGGAGTCGAAGTATTAGTACCGTGTGCGGTGTGTAGAGTATCAATGGAAGACGTGATCCATGCGGTGTTTATGTGCCTGGTTGCGAGAGCTGTGTGGAATGTAGTAATGGGTGGTCAGTTTGAAATGGATGAGTGCGTCAACTGGGTGTTCGGGAATGACTGTTTCTAGTGATGGATCTTTGGGAGAACGACAAACTGGCTTTGTGGTTTGTTATAGCATGGTTAATCTGGGCAAACCATAATCTTGTTACTTTTGGCAAAGATGGCAAAACACCAGCTAAGCTAGCAGATGCAGTGGTTACAATGTTGATGGAATTCAGGGAGTTGCAGCAAGGTCCAGTGGCCATCAGAAGACCTGAGCTTGGCACAGCAGTAAGGTGGATGCCTCCAAGGAACTCGTGTGAAGATTAATATAGATGGTGCAATTTTCAAGCAAGAAATTTTTTGGCTTCAGAATTTCGAGCTTGTCATTTTTAGTTTGTTCCTAAACTAGCTAATGGTGCTACCTATATGTCAGCGCGTCATGCCTTATTTGTAACAGATGGAATGACCTGGCTTGGGGTTTCTCCCCACTAGCTTAGTGCCCAAGTGACTCTATGCTCTAATGGTATTTGACTCCTTTCTTGAAATGATATTTCTTCCTATAAAAAAAAATATAATGAAATATATTATTAAAAGATTGATAATAAAAATCTTTGAATTTTGATGGATGACAATTATTTTAAGACATCCCAAAAAGTAAAAATAAAACATCTAAAGTGGGATGAAAATAGTATATTTCTTTCTTCTTCTTTTCTTCAATGGTTCTGATTTATATTTGTGCAAATTAATTTTTTTTTTAATGTAAAACGTAATATGAACCCAACATCAAGATTGGAACACAAACGGATTAAATTAATGCCCCCTTTTCCCTCGAACCAAACGCCTTGTAAAATTACTAATGATGTCATAGGCTCATAGCACAACGAGAAGAAACAAATGACATGCAAAGGAACAAAAAGGGGGGAAAATCTCAGTCCACCAGGAGTTAGAAAATAAGCCCCAAACAGCACAATGCATTATCTTAATATCATATCCCTCACATCGACTCCCTAAATTTTGTTGCCTATGATTGTCAGCCAGCACCGTGGATTACCTATCATGGTCTCCATATGTTGTACCCTTAGTCAAAGATCAGTAAACAATTATATGTAAGAGAAAAGTGTACTAATAAAAATGTAGTAGTAATTTACAATGAAGGCATGAATTTTTTGACAGAACAGAAAAGGTGGTCTCCTCTCAACATTTGCATTGATTAACCATCAAAGCAAGTCCAAAATGATTACTCGTGCTTCTTGTTGAACTTCAGTCATCATCCTTGAACTCCCTGTTCAAAGAAAAGAGACTCCATCAATAACACAGCTGAGGCTATGAACTCTCCTTCTCTCTTTCCCCCTCTCATAGGAGCACACATACAAAAAAAAAAAAGGATTAATTGGCTCGCTCATCAACTAAGATGCAGAGATCCAATTTTCTTTTCTCTGTTTAATAAAATCTCAGTATAATCACCTAAATCACTTATGCCAATATCATTCCAGATAAAATGCCAAAAATTAGACCCAGATTACTTTGTCGTTGCAATTATAAGATAACGAAGAGTACAAAAAGTAACAATTTACAGCTGTTGATAGCATTGAACCTATCTAAATCAACATGAAAATTTTTGCATGCCTGATTATCCACTTCCATTATTTTTAAAGGTAATCTATAAGCCTATCCACTTCCATTATTTCTAGAGAGGTAATCTATAAGCCTAAAACATTTTCCCCCATTTTCCCTGACCTACTCTTGGTTTTATACCTGCGATCAAGATATCGAGGTTGAATCCCACTGCCTTGACAAGTGGTACACGTCAAAGAACCAACACCATCACAGTTAATGCATCGTGAAACTTCCTTTTCATCTCCGCCAAGCTCTACACTTACATTGCCACTTCCCATGCAAAATCTGCAAATCTCTGGTCCATCAAGAGTTTAAGACGGTGAATACCATATACGAAATATCATACCAAGACAATCTCTTGTAGTGTTTCTCCATATTACTCATGATAGAATTTTTCAAGTGTAAACTCATCTTAATGAAATATAAGTCATCAGTACAGCTGGCCATAGAAACTTGAAACAATCGCGTTTCATAGAAAGAAAAGAAAATTTTGTGATTGCAAGTTGATTAGTTTGTGCCCAGAATATTCTAAGCAAGTTTCAATAAACCCCTTACACCGTTTAGAAAACCGTTGGACTAATTCTATGATCTTTATCAGTTTGAATATTATTTCTTTAAGTCCCACATTAAATCTGTTCAGTTTACTAACTGCCCTCCCTTTCTACAGCTAGATTGTGCATTTGCATAAGTGAGCCCCACAATAATGCATTTCAAAAGTAAAATCTAGGAGACGAGCATTATACCATGGGGCATGGGTAATATGCAGCATGCAAAACGAAAATTCCACTAGGCCTTCTTAATCAGTAAAGATATAAAACATTTGCATATTTATCTGATAAATTTTCTTAGGGTATTTTCTTTGACAGAGTACCATATATCGGGTGCATGAGTACTGATAGTTTACTGTTAGCAGAAATTAGTTAGGCAAACAAACAATTCTGAATGGTGATGCCAACCAAGTCATAATAAAACTGCAGAAAACAAAGTTATAAACATAGGAGACAAAACAAAGTAGGCAGGTTAAGCTCAAGAGGTTTGCCAAATAGTAGGTGATCTATGTGAACGGTGTCCTAATTGCAGACGTGTAAGTAAACCAAGAAAATGTACATTTCACTCAAATAACGAATAACACACCATATATTGTCAGAAAAGAGAAATTCATAGAGATTCAGTTTCCTTTCCCAATGCCAAAGTGGGATCACTAGGGAACCTAAAACCTTGTTTTCCTCTAGTTAAGATTTGAACCAAACATCTACCAAGGGACATCCCAACCCTTTTTACCAGATGGGCTAACGCACAAGTGCAGTTGGGATCTTAATACACGAGTTAGGCTAAAGATATTAGATAAGAAGAGAAGGACAATGATAATGTAGGTATGTATAGAACCATGTGGAGCATCTTCATCTTAAGCTTTTGTTACTTGTTTGCTTAGTCTAAGGTGCTCCACAAGGTTCCATAGAAGATCTATATTTGTTCACTAGACAAGTACATTCACATAGGCAACTCGTAAGAAGCAAAACTCAAAGTAACCTATTCACAAGTTAAACTTATATGTGCTTGAAGCACACCTTCAGTGTGATCAATTTTTTTTTAAAAAAAGAATTTTTTATCCTCAGTTTGTACCGTGGAATTGAGGCCTTGGAAATGGAGTTGGATGGATACAAATGATTTCCACTTCAATTTTACTGTTGATAAAAGCCACAAGTCCACCCAATTTCGTTTCCAAGGCCTCAATTTCACACTATCAAATGCAGCGTTAAAGTATTTTAATCCACAACGCTAAAAAGAGTAAAACTTGAATATGCATTAATCTAGTGATGAAACGACCCATGTAATTGAAATGTAAGCCAAAAAGAGGAAAACCAATAAAAAAAAGTTATCAATAAATGGAGAGTTACTTACGGGCACCGGAACCATTACAGGGGAAGCATGGTTGAGTATTTTCTCGCTTAGCCTGTAACATAAACCGGCCTCTATTTTATTTTGAACTTTTTTTTTGGAATTAATGAAGACAATTACACGAAATAAAGAAGGATTAAAACTTACAGCATTATCGATTTGACTTTCATAGAAGACTGGAATGCCAATTCCAACCGCAACGCTCACTACCCCAACTGATATTGCCACTACCTGAAAATTTTAGTTCCCCGATTGATACTAAATCTCACAAAATAATTAAAAAATTAAGAATTAAAAACAAAACGATGCGATTAATTAAGGGTGGAGACGGAACCGTGTTTTGATCAAGATCAACAGCCCTAATGCATGGATAAGACGGTGCTGAGCGTTGATTTCTGGCAGACTTGTATGAAAGGGAAGACGAAGAAGAAGAAGAGAGCTTGAGAGGGCAACAAAGAAATGGGGAGTGAAGACGAGGAACAGAAAGTGCTATTAACATTTCTTTTCTTCTTTTTTTCTTTCAAAATTTGTAGTTTGTTTTGTATGGAGCTCAAGGTATTAACAGAAAGAGCGCCAATCATGGAAGGCTTGACAGAGGAAGTTAAGTGGATTTGGATACGTGAGGAGTGTGGGGTTGGCATCAATATCAACCACCACAGACAGTTGATTGAGGGCTTTGTATTGTAATCACAATCACATATGTTCATCCACGTGGCTCAAGCTGCTCACAGAGGATGCTTTTTGGGCTTTTAGTTCTGACTTGGGTCCAGTCCATTTCTACAATTTACTACCGTAAGGTTAAGTTGAAAAGAGAAAACAGAGAGGATAAAAATCAGAAAATAGAAAAGTACAAAAAATTGTCTCCTCTTTATGGATGTTAAATAGAAAGAATGAAAATCTCGGAAGAAAGAAAACAATATTCTTTTCACTTGTTTATTAAAATAGAATAATCCGAAAAAAAAAACTGTAAATAATATCACTTTTATTATGTACTTATAACTTTAATTATGAGATATTAAAGAAATAAATTTGTAAATGATAATTTAAATTTTTTTAATATTTTTTAATCCGTTCAATTTAAAAGGATTGTTATTTTTAATTTTAAAGAGAAAATTTTAGGGCCTATTAGTTATGAAAATTTTCTTATTCTTTTCTCAATTTTTTTTTTTGGCAACTAAACATAGCTTATATGTTACAAGTCTGGTTGGCCAAATAAAACAAAGTGAGACGGAATCAATTGTCACATTATGCAATAATCCTTATTGAAAATGATATGGGCAAAAGAAAAAGAGTGAAAAAAGAAAAACAACAAGATGGAGAGTATAGCCGGAATAGGGGAGGAAGAGGACCAACTTGACTGTAGGGAGGTTGAAGGGGCTCTAGAAGTTTCTCAATCAATAGAGGTCGTTATGAAAAGTGTGGAGAGATCTCTGCTTGAGGCCCCGAAGTCATTTTATGTGAGAAAACTCGTCGTCTATGGCAGTGTCAATCGGACTATCAGCTAGTAGATATGATATGGGTGAGGGTTTCTACTTAGCAAAGTTCCATAGCGAGGATGATTATCAGTTTGTTTTGGAGGAATGACCCTGGATGATTTTTTATCATTAACTTATTGTGAGGAAATGGGAGGCCATTTTCAGATCGGAGTTTGCAGCGATCGATAGGACGGCTTTTTGGCTTAGGCTTCCAGGTCTACCTTTGGAGTACTACCGAGAGGAGATCCTTATGATTATAGGGAATACTATTGGCAGGGCCATTAAATTTGATCTAAACACGAGCCTAGTAACTAGACTAACCCTTAGTTCTGAAAGTTCGGGTTAATGGTCACTGGTAGACAGTGGAGTATGAGGGATTAAATTTGATTTTCTATTAGTGTCGGAGACAAGGACATCAACCTGAAAACTATCCTTACACGTTAAAACCAGTAGGTGGTCATGGAGTAGTATTGGGTAAAGATGTCTTGGCTCAGAGGACGGTGGACGAGAATGACGAAGGGCAAGTCCATAATTTACCAAGGCAGGAGTCCAAGGACATTACGCTATTGCAAGACGAGGATACTTACTTTGGTCTTTGGATTGTGGCGCAGAAAAAGGTACAAAGAAAAAGACAAAAAAATCAGGCTCAATCCAAGCAGCAGGTTGCTGATCCAAAACAAACTCTTGCCTTTTTGGGATCTAGATTCGCCAGCTTGCATGGGTTAGAGGAGATTGTGGAAGGGCACACGGAAATAGTGTCAATAAAGGAGTCATCTATGGACAAAACCCAACAGAGAGCTGAGCCTTTAATTGAAACCCACATGGTTAAGGAGAACAGTAAAACCTGGGCTCATTATAGGGAACTCGCGAACCTAATTCTAGGGACTACTGATAGTACGGATCACAGACCCAAAGACGGTCCAAGGGAGGGCGAATTTATGCTTGGACTGGGCTCGGCTTTGGAGAGTCGGAAGAAAAGTTACTGTGGATCGTTTGATTGGCTTTGCACAAAAAATAAACCAAGGGAAAAATGGCGATGACAATGGGATGAGGATGAATCTTTTGATTAGGACTAACCAGGGGAGGAAGCAGGGGTTCACTGGCGGTGATAGTAGAAGGGAGATGAGCCTGGATCACATGGAACTTATTGGTCCTGCTAGGGAGCCGCGTCACGTGAATTTGGGAAGACCACCAGAGGAAATGAAGGGGCCCAATGATTCTACCATGACGGCGATTGATCCTCATCCTGGAAATAGTCGGCGTCAGTTGGGCTCGGACAACCTGGCATGGCTCAAGCTACTGTTGGTGCAAAGGGAAGCGAGTGACACGGGTAAAGAGCCGGATTGCACGAGTCTGGAATTACCTGATGGTGGACATTCAATTGGGGAGGAAAGCCCGCCTGGTAAGGCATTTCACCAGTAATCTTTTATCGTTATTATGGATTTGCTTATATGGAATTGTAGGGGGATGGTAGGGGCAAATTTGGTAAAAATGTTAGAGAAATAGTTTGGATATACAGTCCGACAATTATGGTGATCGTAGTGTGAGAATTTAAAAGAGTAAAGAGATTGTACAAATGCTTGCATAAGTTATATTACATTGATGTGATCTATTCCATTGATAATACAATTAAGAGTATATATAGGTTGTTAAAGGAAAAAGACAATCCTTAAAACAAGGACGAAAACATGACCTAAAGTAAGCCTTAAAACAAGGATGGAAATATGCTAATAAACATAATCTCTAACAGCCTCCCTCAAACTCACGATGCGGTAGCAAGAAGCATTGAGAGTTTGTCAACAAAGAAACGAAACCGCTGAATAGTTTGAGACTTGGTGAAGAAATCAGCTATCTGCATGGACGAAGATATCAATGGCAATATAATCGTCCCACGCTGTAATTCCTGCCGAGTAGTATGACAATCAATATCAATATGTTTAGTTTGCTCAACATCATAAATTTGCCTCCAATTCTTAAAACAAAATTTGCTTCAACAAATATCTCCTAGCCTATGATGATATTTGGAACATTATTCCTTCCAATTCTACAACTTTCTTTTTTTCCACAATACAATCTGTCACCTATAAGAGGCGTTCCAATTCCACAATCACTACAACCCAGCAAATTTCTCAAAACTAACATCTGCAAATTTCTCAAAACTACTTCCCAATTCCACAATGCAAACTTCTTTTCTCAAAACTACTTCCCAATTCCACAATACAAATTTCTCAAAACTAACATCTGCAAATTTCTCAAAACTACTTCACAATTCCACAGTGCAAATTTCTCAAAACAAACATCTGCAAATTTTTCAAAACTACTTCCAAATTCCACAATGCAAATTTCTTTTCTCAAAACTACTTCCCAATTCCACAATGCAAATTTCTCAAAACTAACACATGCAAATTTCTCAAAACTACTTCCCAATTTCCACAATGCAAATTTATCAAAACTACTTCTTAATTCCACAATGCAAATTTCTCAAAACTAACATCTGTAAATTTCTCAAAACTACTTCCCAATTCCACAATACAAATTTCTCAAAACTACTTCCCAATTCCACAATACAAATTTCTTTTCTCAAAACTACTTCCCAATTCCATAATGCAAATTTCTCAAAACTAGTATCTGTAAATTTCTCAAAACTACTTCTCAATTTCCACAATGCAAATTTCTCAAAACTACTTCCCAATTTCACAATGCAAATTTTTCAAAACTAACATCTGCAAATTTCTCAAAACTATTTCTCAATTCCATAATGCAAATATCTTTTCTCACAACTACTTCCCAATTTCACAATGCAAATTTCCCAAAACTAACATCTGCAAATTTCTCAAAACTATTTCTTAATTTCCACAATGCAAATTTCTCAAAACTAACATCTGCAAATTTCTCAAAATTACTTACCAATTCCACAATCTTCCATACATTTCCCACTAACCAAATAAAAGCCCAAATGAACTAATACAATTAATTCAGGGACCTCCCAAACAATACAACAAAAAATATTAAACCAAAATTCACATTTTCTCACTATTTTTTCTTCTTTAATCCTTATCCGAGCAAACTCAATTGCAAAATCATTCTTTTTCTTCATTTCACCATCAACCAATAAAATTCTACCAGAATTGACACAAGTTTACCTCCTAGTGACCTTTCACAAACAACACAACAAAAACATTAAATCAAAATTCACGTCTTTCCCAACCCCCAAATATTTAAATTCCCCTAAATCTACGTATGAAGTACCTCCAGATCGACAGATTCACAAACTTCGAACTCAGTGGAGTTGGATCCGCGAAGAGCATGGGTGGGATGCAAAGTTCTTCCATGGAATCTTCAATCAAATATCCCATGATCTTGCTCTG